>VXAA01001226.1:259875-383931 GCA_013399115.1 Anseranas semipalmata | reverse complement strand
TTTTTTTTTTTTTTTGTATAAAATGCCCAATGTGTGCTAAAGATTTCTATAGTAATTGTATTTCCACTAGTGAACAAATGATTAGGAAGCAAGTTCACAGGGGAGGAAAAGAATTTGTGTTAATTTATGAAAAGCAAAAATTATTGCCTAGACTTAATGAGTGAGAATGATGGCACATTTTGTGCAGTAATTGCAACCTGTTTTATCAAATCACATGGTCCGTAAATGAACATCTTTTGTTGAATGCTATGCCAAAACAAACTAAGTTAAAGCGGATGTCTATTCCCCTTCAGATTTATTTCATCTGAAATTGAGATAATAAATTGTTGAAATGAGGCCAGAAAGTCAATCAAGATAATCACTTCACCAGACCTTAAACAACTGCATTCATCTATTGGAAAGAAGTTTTAATTTCACTGATGAATTTATTTTAATCTATTTTAATTCACGCTGTACTGGCAGTATTAAATGCTTTGGCAGTGTTCTGATTAAATGACAACTTGGATACCAATAAAGATCAAAACACAGGAACAGCTAACTCTTATTTCTACTTGAACAATGTACAGTAGTTGTTTCCTTAAATGTTCAGTCCAGTAATTAGTTTTGGTGTGTGTACAAGATGGTCATAATCAGCCATCCTTGCAGATTATGAAGTACTAGCCATGTTTTGGTGTTCAGCTAGTTTTCTCTCTCGGTTAAATAGCAAACCAAAAACTTATTCGTTTAATAGTCATGAATATTTTCTGCTATAATACATAATGCTATGATGTCATTTATATCACAACAGTAGGTATCAATGTTACAGATGATGCATGGAAAAATGTAGGAAGATTGATTCTTACATCATACCTGGAAAGTCACTGCTGTCCTGTTCTGAAAAACAATGAAAGCAATGGTTTCTTGAGACACAGAAAGATAAATCATGTCTCATTTTTCACTGGTGAAGTTGCATGGATTTCAAGGAAAATTTGTTTTTGCAAATCAGAAAAAGGTCTGGAATGTTCAAAAACCAGTTTCCATTAGGTGATAAATATAAGATTTTAATTTGAAAATTTAACTGCAGAAACTGGATCTAAATTTAGGAGCCTACCAACATCAACTTAAAATGTCTCCAAGTATAAAAATGAAGGTGGTATGATACTGGATTAAAAGTGTTTCAGTTCACAGAAGCTTTCTCTATTGCTGAAACTGTAATTTGTAGGCTAGCTAGACTGTCTTACTGGCATTTGAGAATAATGTAATGTGAAATCATTACAGAAGTTAAAGCTGGATGTTTTTTGACAGCCTGAAATTGAACTGGAGCTTGTAAAGATATGAATCTTTATCTGTTGTATCTAAGAACAACTATGATAATTTCTGTTTGAAATGTTTATTAAAATATGCTGCTGTTCATGATAGTAGTCTGAAGGCTAAAAAGTGCTGGGTGAAAGATGATCTTTTTTTGTCTATCGTGTAGTATTCATCTACCTAATAGTGAAATGTGTCAACATCTTAAACTTGAATAGATGCTGAAAATACCTGCCTTTACCTCCAAACTGTATTTGGGGGACCATGATACCATGAAGTCCAAATTTGTTGGTGGGGAGAGTTGAACTTGATAAATCTTCCTTACCCACTGACAGTCTGTGTAACAAATCACCAAAATAATTGTGAAGAGAGCATTAAAATCTCTATTTAGGGTTAGATTGTTTCAATTCTTCTATTTGTTTCTGACCTTTTCAAATGATTAATTTCTACAATGGGCACAAATCTGTTATCAAAAATGATATTTTTGTGAGGCTTCTAAGGAATTTCTTCATCTGCCATACAAGAATAATTGATATCTTATTCATGCTGCTATCAATAATTGATATCTTATTCATGAGCAACTAGGATACCACTATTATGCAATGCAGTGACCTCCAGCTCACCATTATCAATAAGAAGGCGTGCAATATTTCAGTGGATACCTGTCTCAGGCTCATGTTGGCAATTATTACCAAGGAAAATATTGTGAGAAAATGTTGATGTATAATATCATGTTGCAATGAACCTGGATCTTCAGCCTGCTTCTTAAGATAACCATGTGTTTTCTGGCTTTTGAATCAATCAGTAATGAAGCCAGAAACACAACAAATGTAATAGGAGAAGGAAACTTCCTTATCAGCACTCATCTCCAAAATTTCATCTGAAAGTAATTGTTTTGTTTCTCTAGGTGGACTCTTCACAGCAGAGCAACTATGGAAATCTCTGATCTTAAGTCAGAACAATTAATAATTTTAGGCTGACATAAGCATATTAAGTAATGCCAAATTCACGTTGATTAAAATACAATAATTTAAGAACTGCATTTTTTTTTTTTAATAACAAACTCCTTGTCTCTTTCTCACACACACCCATACATATGCTTTTAATCGTATTTATTGGATAAGATGTCACTTGTGGATAAACTGCAACACAATTTAAATAAAGCATTAGTCCATACCATTAAGACACTACTTAAATATCCAACAATACTCTGACAACTTTAACATTTTAAATCATTGATACATTTTCCTAGTGTCAAAGTTTACTTTACAAGGAGTTGTTTCACTTATAATTTCTAAGAAAGCAAACCGAAAAATCAACATTTTAAAATGTTTTGAAACACTTATTTGATTTTGAAAGGAAACATGAAAAGAAGACTAATTAACATTAAGGAGTGTAAATCATACAACACTTTATTTATTTAGGGAGGCAGGCAGAGTTACGTGATAGGGTGGAGGCAGGATATCCTAGTCATCATAAATTTTTCCCATATAATTATGAGCCCTAATCAGCAATTTGTGCGTACTTTTCTTTTCCCTTGTGCAAACACCCGGCAAAGTTTATAGTACTCTTTCTCAAGTCTAAAATACTGCAGTGGTTAGAGCTAACTCTGTGACCTTTGTGTTTGTTGCAAGAGCCTAGCTAACTTGAAAAGGATCAAGTGCCAGCAATTGGAGAGACCAGCCTAAATTTTGTGTGGACCACAGCAGAGTAGAGAATTGCTCACATGCAAAGATGGGGCTGAGCTGGATGCAGAATCCCCAGAACTGACACATTTTGGGGAGGGCACAAGGAACAGTTTCAAAATTTCTGTCCGCTGGCATGGAAGGAGTGGAGGGAAAAAAATGATTTTGGTGATGGCAGAATAAGTCAACAGTAATAATATAATTTGCCTATTTGTTCTTGTGGCCTTTCATAGCAAAAAGGCAAAATAGCTGAGTTAATTAGCTAAATTAGCTTAGCTAAACTCAGGAGAAGTCTGAATAGTCCTGAAAAGATGTATGGAGATATTTGGTCACTACACTGAAGTCTCGGAATGCAAAAAGATGTTTTCTCTTCAAAAATAATGAAGTAAAAAAAATTAAATGAACCTTCTAAGGCAAAATTATAAAGATACTCAAATCTGGATGCAGGTTCACCATATGTACCTGACAAGCACTTGCCATCTGTAACAGCAATCAAACTGTTCTTATTTGACACCTTAGCTATCTAGATGTTTAGCTTTTGTTTTATTTAGCCTCATGCTGAGATCCTTACCAGTGCTTAAGAAAAATATTATGAAATTGATGGAAGATACATAACTAAATTTGTTAAAGGGCCCGGCCTGAGAGTTATTTTCTGGAAATGCTTTGTGTTATCATTGATGACCTTTCACATTCTCCTTTGCTGAATGCAGTCTTTTTTTCCTCACTGTATTTTTTTCTCTTTTTCTGTTCTTCGTTGATTTGGTTATAATTTTTTCCTATGTTACTTCTTTCTCCAGCTGATCTCTTGCATTGTTGCTGAAGTTGAGAGTAAAGTAGAAATTGCTGAGGTATTACTTTGCAAATATGTAGTGAATTTTAGAAACTCTCATGCCATTGGCAGCAAAATAATACTTGGTACAACTGGAAGGGAAAAGAGGCTTCATAAGCCTGTTCTAGAAAGGTTACAGTTTGAGTAATTTTGTGGCTTCTCTCTTTAAAATAGAAACTGTACTTCTCAGATGGCAGAGCCAATTACTGTAAGTTAGTCTTGTAGATTTACATAGGACAGATACTTTCTTGTTTGATCACTTTCTTCAGTAAAGAAGCAGCAAAAATACAGGGTTGGCTCATCAGTGGAAGCATAAAATATGTTTGAATTCAGATGTATCCTTGGATATGCTTTCTTAGATTAATCACATAAAACATTTCTAAATTTCTGATTTTTTTTTTTTCACTCAGGATTATTTTTATGGAACACTAGATATTTTTTCAGACCAATATTTGTTTAAAAAAAAAATAAAGTCACTTTCATAGAAACTTTATACATTTGTTTAAAAGAAAAACAAAAATATATTTCTGTCAAAACAAGTATTTTCTGTCTGGATGATCCTATTTTACAACCAGCTATGAGTTGGGGTTTATCAAGGCAGAATTTATTACATAAATTATGAAAGCAATAGTTTTCTATAGAGGTTCAGTATAAATTGGTTTTATTTTTTAAATAATTAAAAAAGCAACTGCCTCTTCTAATGTATGATAGGAGACGAAAGCTAAAACTTGAACCCAATCAAATGGGAATGTATAGAAAAATCAAATACGTACTCTTTTAGAGTGCTTGCCTGTTTGCAAATAAACATCAGATTACAACAAAAAAATTTCAAGATTTTTTCCAGAGAAAAATAACATTTAATCAGTTACAGCTCTTAAACGGCCCCTAATTTGTTTCTTTTCTAGTTTGTCAAGGAACGATAGTCAATCGTATATAAGTGAAAATTTACTGAAAAAAAAAAAAAAAGAAAATGTATGAATAAAACAATCCTGAAATGGCAGATTGGAAGAAAGGAGATACATTTTTATTTTTTAATCAGCTGGAAATTGCATATGAGGAAATACCAGTATGGAATTTTTTCTGTTCATTAGTGTTGATTTAGACTTGACTTCATTTCTGTTGAAAAAATAAATGAGGTCAGATTGGTGAGTTTTGTTGTGTTTTGAAGTCTAACTTAATTTTAGGAAGAACTCTAAAAGTGTAGGACTTTTTAAAATAGTGTGCACTTATTCGTGCTTTCCCTCCAATGTGTTTGTGCACACTTTCTAAAATTATACTATCTGTATTGTATGTGTGTATATGTAACTGATAAATTCCTACATTTTCTGTTAATATTTGCATGTCTTGTAGGTTTTCATAGGCTATATAGCATCTAATAAATGGCAGTTAATTACTAATTATATTTGTGCATTCCGTTCAGATTCACTAGGTGTTTCCTGTATTTCACTAGGATTTTTCACTTTAAGAGCTTCAATAGACTGAAGTAGTTGATGGTAAGGTTTGGCTTCCCCAGTTTCTTTGATTTTACAAATGTAAAACTCAAGACAGATGTTTTGTCAAAAACACCAAAATTCATTGAATATATATAATGCAATTACTGACATATATGTTATATATGCATAGCATATAGTATGTAATAATATATGCAATATAATATTTAAAATATACTTTTTTTTGTGTTCAATCTCAAATATAGATAAACTCTACATTGCTCTGGTGTATGTGAATTTTTAGATTAAAAAACCCACCTTCTTGGTCTTGTGTTATTTTGGCTTATGTTCTGTACACTCTTCTAATCACTGAAAAAAAATATATTTTAATAATCAGTGTTGATGTAGAATATTTTTGTATCATTGGAACCTGTTGACTACACTTCACTGGCTTATGGCCTTTTCCTGAAGTAGCAGTCTAAATGCTATGCAAAATTATCTTTGATTAACATGTGTGCAGATAACTAAGTGCCCTTCCTGGATTTTCATAAGCAATTTGTTGAAGGATAAAGATTTTAATGAAGATTTTTTACCTTTTTTTTTTTCCCTATGTGCAATATTAGAGCAGCTTCTCAAAGTCAGGCATTGTACTAAAGATGGATAAGCTACTCTGGTCACTTTATGGCACGTGGAAGAATTAAAATAGTAAGGGATTTGTGGATTTTCTTATTTATTTTAAGTCTGTGTTTCTAAATGAGACAGGCCCAAATAATACTACATTCGTTAACTGACTTTACTAAACATACTTATGAGGAAAACTAAGTTTTATCAACTAAATTGGCTGAGACCTGATTTCATTTCCTTTGTATTCAGGTAGACCTTTACCCTCAGGAACTGAGCTGTGGGTTTTTACTTCTGAGAGCAGAAGGAAACAGGATGCTGTATTCTCTTGTCCTCAGTGCTTGAAGGGAGTTCATCTGTAAATTGTTCGGTCTAAAATTTTGAGTCATGTTGCAAGACATTTGAAGATGGGAAAAAAGTTGTATAGTGCTTGTCTTCCTTCCATTGCTTCCTGAGTGCCTTCATTAGCAACCCTGTAAAATCCTGTGTTTTATCAGATTTCATTTATCAGCATTAAGGATGACCCCATCGTGTTTGCCCATTGTCCACTTGATCATACATTAGCTCACAGCTGTCAAACAAGTAGTAGGTGGAGGTCCAGTGGGCTGGTACTTCCTGCTCACTTCCAGATGTACTGATAAAAGAGTCTTTGCTTGGTTGTCCCTCAGGGTTTGAGGAGCTGTCGAACTAAAGCTGAAGGTTGTTTTTTCTCCCTTAAACACACATACACACGTATCTCAATATCAACAACGTGAAAGCAAAACTCCCGAATCTAGAAATGCAAACTTGTACTGATATGCATTTTCATTCAGAGTTTCTTGTTCTTTCTTTAATGTAAATAATAATAAAATTTTCATTTTCATTTATTATTTAAGAACTATCTAATCAGATGCAATACAAGTAATTAAGTGACAAAAGCAAGAAAAGCTACTGCCTTAGAATATCTTGTTACTTAAAATTTTATGCTTGCTCTTTTTATGCATACCCTCATGAGTGAGTAAGAAAAGTAAATTGAGCACTACTTATGTTATGCTACTAGTTTTGTTTCCTTAATAATAATAGAGAGATGAAATTTGATGTGGTACTTCAGAAACTTGTGTCAACACAGATGATTACTTAAGCTTCAGAAATGATTTGATAGACAAAAACTGCCATTAATTACCAAGGCAAGTGAATGAAAATGGGGACCATAGGGAAAAAAAAATACTTGTGTATACATTGACTTGATTCAAGTCCTCAATTTAAAAGCCTCTTATTCATAAAATGCCGTATTGGTTTTGACATTGAAATTGGATCTAGTTAGTATAACATCTCTCTAACTAGCTTGCACCATAGTAGAAAATCATCTTAAAATAATCTTGGCTCTGGAATATTGTACTGAAACTTGGCAGCTCTCTCTGGCTATTGTGATGCTTGAATTGAGCAGCTCAATCCCCACTAGGGTGTTAACTAACTTCATCCATAAATAAATTGAGAAATTATAGGTAATTATAAATGCATACAGTTGGCTCTATATATCTTTAAAACTTGTACAATGTTTGAAAGTCTATTGTCAAATTGTTATTCTGGGAATTAGAGGGTGGAGTGTTTAGTGTTTCAAAAATAAATAAATAAGAAAGGGAAAGGGCGTGTATTGTTCCTTGATCAATTTCAAGGCCCAAGTTGGTTACCAGAGAGTTTTATATACTTATTAACATGGACTTTTGTAATGGCTTGACTGGCTGAGTACAGTATGGGGAAATGCTAAGTACTTAACTCTTGACTGGAAATTTTCCCCAGAGATATTGATCTTCTAAGGTGCAGCGTGCCTTCTACTTAAATAGATGTATATCAGTGGTAAGAACAACCAGCACATTCAGGAGAGTCCCTAATAAATTCTGTATGCAGCAGTAGAAGAAAGAGGTGAACTTCAGTTAACCTTTTCACTGAACACCAACGACCAGATATTTATGCTTTGGATAAGTACACAAATCAAGAAACTAAAGTGTTACTTGGTGTAAAGTGATGCTTTCTATTCTTTATGCTTAGTAGAGCAATCAAGACATTCTACTCAAGTCTGTCCTGGAATGCCAGTGTTGTTAGTATCTCCAAGTGAAATGGACAGACTCAGACTAGCTTGTTGGTGAGTCTGTCACTGAAAGTCATCTAATGAGAGAGAAAGCAAATGATGACCCTAGAGGTAAAATAAAATAAAATAAAATAAAATAAAATAAAATAAAATAAAATAAAATAAAATAAAATAAAATAAAATGGGCAGGCAGGGAGAAGCTGGGTGGTTAGGCACAGACTAGAAGTAGGACTACAGTCTAAGATGAGAAAAATTGTCACAGAAACTAGTAGCAGAAGAAACAGGAAGGTGATGAACCAGATTAGAAAGAAAAATAAGTTAATGTTTTGTAGAAGAAATTAGAATTGGCATGGTACGCCAGTAGGAACAGTTACAAAGCCTGGTAACTGGTAAGAGTGGGTTATGCGAAAGATTGTGGCATGAGATGGGGGGCTGTGCAGGGAAGCCTAGTTCTAGCTCCTCGTGATTGTTGAGTGCCAACAATAAATATAATCAAGTTATCTCTGAGTATAATTATCATTCACTGCCTGTCTTTTGAACCTCTCAGTTCAGAGTAATAGTGATAGCTTTAAATTATAAAGACTATATGGTCGGGGGTAGTCTCTATGCAAAACAGCATCATAGTACACTGCTACAACTCATACCTCCTGACTGCAACACAGTCAGAGTAGACACTGCTGAAAAACAAATATTTCACGTTCCAAACAAAGCTTCTATACTTTTTCTGTTTATGAACTTAAAAAAAAAAAATTATTTTTCTGTGGTTTAAATTGAAATCACGGTAGGTGATTTATTTAGAATATTATTTACAGACATTTCCTATGAGGAAAAATTTTCCACATAACTCTCCCTTTTGACATCATTGCCAGGATGCTTAAGGTTTGCTTTGTTCTAATATCCTCAAGGAAGCTGAAATGATCTTTTAGTTTTAATACAAAATAATGTGGATTTGGTGACCCTGAAGACAAAATTGTAGAGTCTTTCACCCTTTCAGTAAGGGGAGGCTAATTCAGGAATCTTGTATTATGTAAGCTTGTACTTCAACTGTTTGCAAAGATAAAATTGATTTTTGGGGGGGAGATTATTATTTTTTTACTTTAAATAATTATTGTTACTGAATACTGGGTAAATATGGGGAGCTTGCATATAGGTTTTGGATTAAACACAGAACATTGAATGTCATCTCTTAAAGGAGAGGGGAGATGAGGACATGCCATTAGGGACCATGTCTGGAGATTTTTGGTATCCCAATACAATAATTAATTGCATGGCCAAAAGGGAAGATGATTACAAAGTAGTAATAAGAACAGAGTGATATAATTAAAGTGAATGAACTTTGACAAAGCATTTCTTTGATGACACGGAATGTAAAACTTCTTGCTTATATATACATTGTAAGATATTTTAAACATTGAATTTCTTAACTTGGTCAAAGTTTGTTTAACTTCAGTAAGTAGTATTTTAGCTCAATAAGGGTAGGTGTTGGTCTGTCATTCAAAATAGATGTTAAATAAATAATAGGTAATGGGATTTTTTCTTAGCAAATCTGTTTAAACAGAAGATTTTGAAGTTATCTTTCTGGTGATCAATGCTAGGGTGAATATTTTTGCATTTTTTGTTCTGTGAAGACAAAAACCTATTCAAAGACAAAGGTTTTTTTGAGCATGTTACTTCCTGGTCTGTCTCAGAAAGTATTTAAAAAACGTGTATCAACTTATGAAAATTTGCCTGAGATTAACAGCCTGTTGTGCTGTTCACATTTTTTTTTTTGTTGTAGTTGAAATGTTAGAGATGCACATGATTGCAAGTCTGAGCTTGCAGAATACTAGTATTTGATAAGAAATTGAAGCTCATGGAAAATATTTGGCTCATCGATTTTGTGGGATTAGAAGTAATGAAAAGTGATCTACAAGACTTTCAGAAGTATTTTCCCTACTTTTTGAGCGGTATGAATATGCAGCAAAGACCCTTTTTTTTTTTTTAAACTACAGTGTGTCTCAGTCTACTTGTCAGATAAGATAAGTATGCGGGTATCCTCTGAAATGAAGCCTGTGGTAGTTTATCAAGGTAGAAGGAAACAGCTAAAAACTTCCTTGATTGTTAAATGTTTGAGATCCTCTTTGTAAAAATGGACGTACCAATTATTAATCAGTTCCATCCCCTTTGTGTCTGATGACAAATGATGAAAAATAGCTAGACGTACTCTAGACCTACTTTTCATCAAGTTTATGTACGGTTTCTTCAGGGAAAAATTGAAAAGAAAACCTCCTTAAATACATCCAGTCAGTTACTGATAACTCTCAGATATTACTTAACTAGATTTTATGAGAAATGTAATGGAAAAAAAAAAAAGATATATCTTTAGAACAGATTTAAATGAATTAAAATCTGCTATAGGGTTTTATTTTCAGTGGTCAGTTTCATATATCCTTATGGCATTGGACAGTAGTTTTTTTTTTTTCTTGTGTCTTTTCTTGATTCTTTATTTTTTTCTTTTCTTTTTATTTCCTTTGACAATATGTGGCACTATCTAAAGAGAGTTGCTCTTTAACATTTTGTAGAGAAGATATGAACAAAATTTGGTGACTATTTTAAAGATGGGAGAAAACTAAAACATGCAAACAATTTATTCTTGGTACAAAATAATAGGGATTTTCTTCATTTTGAAATGACTATTTCCACTTCAGAAGTCAACCTAAGTTAAAAATTAAAGGAGGAAAGGGGGAAAAATAAACTAAAATAAAAATGAAAAGTTACATCTTGGATTAAGAGAAATATTTCAGGTAGATTAAAATACACTTTCGCCTACCCCATTTACACATACCATTTTGAGAGCTGAAGGATGTTATTCATTGAATTTCAACCTCAGGAACTGCTATTGCTGTGATTCTGAGAGTTTTGGTATAGAAGGAAAGATAATGTAGTTCAGTTGACTCTTCTTCAAGACATCACAGAAGATGTTTCATAGGCAGTTACTTTTCTACCAAAAGCTGCAGCCTCAGAAATGTTCAGAATAACAGACATAAAATAATTTTGTTATCTTTTCAATTACTACAGCAGATCTATGGGTGGATATGGGTTACCATTACTTGGGTTGTCATTAGTATTTCTAAAGTTTGTTTTGTTTTATTTCCTTTTCAGCTAGAGCTGTTGCCTTCCTTTACATTTGGCTGATTACAAACCCTGGACCAAGGCCATCTGGCTTAGCTGCAATCTAGATAAGGTTGGCAAGGAAGAATCTTCTGAGCAAATGTCAAAATCTGTAGCTGCTCCCTCAGTAGATAGTGCCTGGCTGCAAGCTGTCAAACTGGTTTACAGCAGTTTAAACTTCTTCAGTATCATTATTTTCTCTTTACTTGAGATGCAGATTTTTTTTTATTTTTTTTTTTTTTTAGTTCTTATAGTGATTTTTGACTCCTGATTAGTAAATGGCTGAAAGAGAGATTTAAACTTTAAGTCAGTTCTCTGATAGCTATTTGTGAGTGCTAAAGCTCTAGAAAAGACTAAACTGATCTTACTTTAAACAGAGGAAGATGAAGTTGTAGTGGAGCAGCAGGTCTCTTATTTATCAGCATAAAGAAGACGAAAGACTTTGTGCTTGTTTATGAAGGTATTTTTGGCACAGAGGAATTGCAGACAAAGGTTTTGGGGCATAAGATACAAGTTCAGAATAGGGGAAAAGAAGAGAGATTTTCTATGAAGCCAAACAAAAGGTGTGAAATAAAATTGAAGTCTTCAGTTAGTGTTGCTTGTGAATGTCCCCCTCTTGAGAATAGAGAGCTATAACTGTCCTGGACTTCGACATTCAGTATTTCTCAGCAGTTAAAGGGTAAAATAGAAGCTTTTAGTTTCCATCTACATACATGACACCAGGCTCTGCTTACCTAAAATGGTGTGTTTGAATTGTAGGTTTCCTGAAAGGGCTTGACACATGCCTGCATAGAAGAGGGGGAAGTGGTGAATCAGCTAGATTTGGTTGTAACACTCTAAGCTAATCTTGACTTCAAAATGTGAAAAATTAAGATAAAAGCCTTGTTCTCACCTTTGCTCACATGAGAAGGATCATGGTATTCTATATGAGCAGCGTCAAGGCAGTGGATGAGTTTCCTCCTTACTGACTATCCTCATGTTGACTTCTGGTGCCATGCTAATCTGATGTTAATTCCTAGCCTAATATTTAGTTATAATAGCTGACCCTAACCTGGCTTCACCAACACACCCCTGAAAAATTCAGAGGCCACATCATCTGACTAAAAAAGTGAAAGCATAGAAAAGCTATCCTTGTTTGGTGTAAAGACAAAGTCCAGCAAAAATTTCATCTGTTCTCTGCATTGCACAGTCTCTCTTTAAGGTCCTAAAAATGTGTTTGACTAATCAATTTTCCATTCTCTTCTTGCATTTATAAAATTAAATGTTTCTCTACATTAAAATGATGGGATATTTCTGTATGTAAGTCTTTATGAATAGAACAGAATAGTTCAGTTGGAAGGGACCTTCAAAGATCATCTAGTCCAACTGCCTGACCACTTCAGGGCTAACCAAAAGTTAAAGCATATTATTAAGGGCATTATCCAAATGCCTTTTGAACACTGCCAGGCATGGGGCATCTGCCACCTCGCTAGGAAGCATGTTCTAGTGTTTGACCACCCACACGGTAGAGAAATTTATCCTGATGTCCAGTCTGAACATCCCCTGCTGCAGCTTTTACATGCTTTTAAAACCTGGTAAGATATTGAGTGACTTTGCCAGAACCTTAATGGACCGTGAAAGAGGACCCAGCATTGTAAAACATTACCTTTAGCCTGGAGAAAAGGAAGCTCAGGGGAGACCTGCTGTTTACAATTACCTTAAAGGAGGCTATATTGAGGAGGGGATCGGTCTCTTCTCCCAAGTACCAAGTGTTAAGACAAAGAGGGAACAGGCTTAAGTTGTGCCAGGGGAGGTTTAGGTTGGATATTAGGAAAAATTTCTTCACTGAAAGAGATGTGAAGCATTGTAACAGGCTACCCAGGGAAGTGGTTGAGACACCATCCCTGGAGGTATTCAAAAGATGTGTAGATGTGGTGCTTGGTGATATGGTCTAGTGGTAGACTTGCCAGTGCTAGGTTAACAGTTGGACTTGATCTTGGAGTTTTTTTCCAACCTAAATGATTCTATGATTCTTTCAAAGTATGATAACCAGGTTAAATAAGAAATAATAAGTCATTCAGTCAATAGCATCCTTGTGGGAATTAGCTCAAGGGCTTGGGAAGAATGCTGTGCTCCTTATATTCCTGAGGTTTGCATTTCATAAGAATCAGCCAAGTTTGGATTTTTGTTTCTATTAGTATTTTTTCATTGATGGAGGTAATTCTTTGTTCTTGATTGATTTTGGCTTTAGTGTACTTGATTTAAGTGTTATTCATGTAGTACTTGATTGCAATACTACTTTTTACCTTTTTTATTTTTTTTAATTTGCTTGTTTTCTGTGAAACTTTCATAAGACCTAGTGAAACTTTTCACAACAATATTTGTATGCCCAGAAGGTTAAATACACATCCCACTGATATATGTTCAGGCTTTATTTCCAAATTAATACTTAGCTTCTTTACAGAATAATAATGGTGTGCATGTAAAAACATGTTTAAGCAGGTACTAAGCAAGTGACGATCCATCTTTTAGCAAAGCAGCCAAGAAGTTAAAAAAAAAAAAAAAAAAAAGGCTTCAGGGAAAACGTAGGTTATATAGTAAGGGCAGAGAAACAATAACATCTTCGGTTGCCAGCATATGTTTATACTGGGTGGGCTTTTGGCACAAGTAATCCTGAACTCTTTTATTAAGTGCATTTTTCCTGTAAATTCCCTGTAGCATGTTATATTTTAGTTGATACTTTATCTAACCTGTCTCTAAGGCAACTAGGCTCACTTTTTAACTTCTAAGAGGGAAAATCATGACATACATATGGATATGCTAGAACAAGAGATGTCTGTAAGGAATTTAAATACTACCCACAGGCTTTTCATTCCTATCCTACTGTCTGATTCTTCTTGCTTGCACATAGGGTCCGTTCCTGTAGATCTGACTCAGATGAATATACTAGTCATATGAGTGAAAACTTTTATCAAAAGTTTTCAAAAGAAGGCATCTGCAAGACCCTGGTGCTAAAAAGGAAGAGGCTTAGGTCAAACATGTTGTGTATTGGCATTTTAAGGCCTCTTGGAGGAACAGTCAGTTCATTATTGTGAGCAAATATATGATATTTAGAATTTTACTTTTACTTTTTACTTGTAGTTTTACTTTGTTGACTTTGCTTTATCTCACACAGGAAAAGAAAATAAGACCTAGGGCATTTATGGCAGACATTTACATCAGGCAACTTCTCCAGCATTTTCTGTTATGAGAGAAAATTAGGGGGAAAGTCTTTGTGTATTTACCTATGATAGTGTTCAGAGGTGTTTAGTTTATTCATATCATCTTCAAAAAGTTTTACTATCTCCTTGAGGATGGGGGGGTGGAATTGGGGGATGATAAATTTATAGACTTAGTTTGTCTTGATGGAACTTTTTTCTTGGCTTAGTGAGTTTGTCTTGATGGAACTTTCCTGCAGAAAGGGGCACCACCAGGGTTTATTACATTTGTTATTACATTGTAATTACATTTCTCTATTGAATGTCTCTGTGACGTTCATATACAGAACTTCGTATTGGAACTGAGAAAATTGTATTAAGAATTATAAACAATGAATAAAAAAACGATACTGAATAATACTGGACAAATAAAGCAGTTTTTGCATGAGTGCAAATGCAATGTGGTAATTGCCTTTCAGTACAATGCAGCCTATCCTTTTTCCATTCCAGAAGCTTATCCTCCCCGACTGTCAAATCTGTGGTGAACTGAAGAATGTTTTAAACAGAAAAATTCATTTTTATTCAAATATTTTTAATAATATATAAGAAAATCTCTTTAGACTTTATTTGTTCTTCTTGGAATGTTAAGTTGAAATTCAAAGACTAGATACCTTCTGATGGAAGAAGGCTCACAAAAAAATTGTTTATTAGTCTTCATGGTTAATTTATCTTTATTGAGTACAATCGAAGAAAAATTGGGGCTTTAGCTGTTCTTAAAATATACCACTGTATGCACTACCACTGAATATTGCCAAGTTTCTGAGCTGCCAAGTGGTCTTTGTACTCATGGCTCCATGAGAAAAAAATTGATTTCATGCCATATGATGACATATAAATAGGAAGGCCTGTTTCCTTGGAGGATATAATTTTCTTTTATCTTGAGAGACTATTTTATCATCACAATATCATAGATAGCTCTAAATGTTATCTTGCACTTCACGTCTGTTTCTTTGTTTTTGTCTTCTGTCTTATTTTTGATGAATATGTTCTCCAGGGGTTATTGTGTGTGTATACATCTCATTTATACATGATAAAAAATGCTGCTAGATTTAATTCTGATTGTACAGCTGTTTTCAGCCTTTGCTTGAGTTTACTTTGATTCATTGCTTTTCTTTATTTGGTACCTTGCCACAAACCAGATATTTCTGTAACCAGTGTTAAAATAGTGTTAGTGTATGATTTGGATAAGGTCTTGTTCCAGTCCTTTATATCAACGAGTCTACAGATACATTAATTTAGATAAAGATTTCCAGGTGACTATAGCTGTTTTTTTCTTGTCAATTCATTCTCCCTACTCCACAACAACTCCTGCTTCACATATCTAAGGAAAGATATTGTCTGATGATTTCTAAGTTATTGGCCATCAACTTCTGAGCATCTGGCCTTCTTAACTTTCTTAGTACTCACTTCAGACAATTTTTTTCTAAATCCTTAATTTAATTAAAATTTGGATAGAAGTGTAGATGAAAGAGAAGTTATGTCTTTAAATACGCAATACAATTCATGTCCCCAGAGGTATTTTTTCCTAAACACTGCCATATTTGAAACAACATTGCTGTTATGAATCCCTGTATTTGTTAGCTTAAGAAATTAAGGATGAATTTCACTCCCCACCCCACTTTTTGTTTGTTTGTTTATTTATTTATTTATTTATTTGCATTTTAAATCCTTGGATTTAAAATGGTATGTTCCCTCATCTTTGAACATATTAGTTTAACAAGTTTTTGGAGACAAAAAATATTCAATACTGGCGTACTTTTTGTCAACTGATCTCTTAAATTTACATATATTTTTTAAAACTAGGCAGCTTAATTAGGTCTTATTGAGAACCTGCTATTACTGTTTATTTCATCATGTGATCATTTAAATGAAGCAGCATGAAGTAACATATCAATAACATTGCCAGTGAAATGACATATAGAGTTCCCAAAGATTCATACCAAAAAATAATTGATAGAAATAGATACTACTTGATAGAAATAATACTATAGAAATGATAGAAATAGATACTACTTGATAGAAATAATACTTTTATTAATAACAACCACTCATTCAAAATGATATTTCTAAGTAACTCTAACAATGTGTCAGGTGAAAGTCAAGAAATAAATGGTTAAAATAGTTTGTTACCAAGTCAGAAATATTAAGTCATGCAAGTTTTCAAGAAAGAAAAAAAAAAGAAAGAAAAACAAACAAACCAAAATGTCTATTCCAGCTCTAAGAGTGACATGAGGAAGAAAGACAGTTGGCTTGGGATTTATCTGACCAAATATTGACATCCATAATACCAATACCACTGACACCCAGATACCTTTATCAGAATTAGTCTTCTGGGTTCATTTATAGGCAGAAGAAAGAAACAGGCATTTCTATAGCATGACTAACCTCATTCTAACATTGGTAAGAAAAAATGCGCCCTTTAAGTGACTTCCATTGACTGTGAAGGGACACAGAGGTAACTAGCTCAGGTATAGCCAACCTGTTGTGTCTACAGAGCTGTGAGAGATCACCATTCACCTATCCATAAGTACAGCGTGTAATCGAAACCAGATGTGAGTATACAGTACTCTGCATAAATAATACAGGCTGGTATTTTGCTGCTGAGAGTAAAATTTAATTAGATTTTGTTTTTACATTTTATTACAATTTCTTGACCTGTCAGGCTTCTTGTTCTATAAAATTTAGAAAAGAAGAGGGAACTCTTCATGAACTTAAAATCTGAATTACAACAACTATTATCATAGTTCTTTTTCTGTATTCCTGCTGTTATGAAGTTCTGGCTTGTTTTAGCTTGCTAATATAAACTTTGAAAATGTATTAAAAATATTAAAGCATCTAATAGGCTGGTGGAATACTGTTGCTCATTGACTATGAAAAATGACTTATGAAGAATGGTCATGAAAAATGAGCAAGTAAAGCAGCTAAAGTTGATAGTAAGTTAAAGCGGATTATGTTGAATGCAGTTACGGTCAGGTTTGCAATTTTGCCTTTACATATTTGGGCTGTCTTTGGGTTTTATATATTTAAGATTTAGTAAACGATGTGTTTATTCTTGAAAAAGCTGAAGAACTTCAGCTTTGTAGCTATGTGATGAATTAAATTCTATTAGACAGAGGAGACTGAAATCTCTGATTCCCTCATAAGTGATCCATGGAGAAATTTGCTTACAAACATTGAAAATAAGTGCGTGAATGATGCAGTGAACTGAAACAAGACCTCGTAGCCTCCCATGGGAAGTATCTTCCTTGTTAGGCTACACAATCAGGTTGTCTCAAGTGCATTAAATATTTGAATCCTTTTAGCACAGAGACCCATTTAACACTGAGGGGAAGGAGACTAGTCCCAGTACAGCCTGCTCATAGCTTATCTGTTAGGAGGGTTTGTTATTTCCTGGAAAGGTTGACTGTGCAAAGATTGTACAAAGATAGGTAGTTGCTACCATTTGCAACTGTTTTTGCCTTTCTCCAGGGCTGAAACCCTAATCAAGAAACCTGACTACCTTTATCTTTAGCACTGGGTTTGAAAAATGTACAGTAAAAGAGTAAAGCTCTACATAAAGACTCCAAGAAGAAATGATCATTTCTGAGCAGTATTTATGTTCAGCAATAAGTTCACTGTATGAGACAGGAGTGCAATGAAAAGGAAGTTGAATGCGTACTCCCTTTTTGCAAAGGCATGGGTGAGCCTAGACAACTAGAAATTAGCATTTACATGCTAGATTTCAATGGGTCTTTTCAAGCTGAAATTCTTAAATATATTTAAATAGTACATATACAAATACTCTGTGGAATGCTTGATAAGGTTGCAGTTTTTCAGTCCTTCTGATCATTCTTTCTTATGGAAAGCAAACAAAAACACCAATACATCCATTTCAAGTTTGAACGTAGTTGGTTGGTATAACTGAACTGTAACTTCACAACTATGTGAAAATTCAGAGGCTTGCTTAATCGCTGTTTCTTCTTCCTTTTTAATTCTAGCACTGTTTATCCTTCTTGATAAGTAAGTAAATAAATAACCTACTTTTCCTATCCAAATCTACCACTGCCCTCCCTTGTATAAGCATTGCAATCAAAGAAAGAGATATAAAAGGTAACATATCATTATCAAGCATCATTATCAAATTTTGCCCCAGGTTATCTAGGATTGTCCTGTTCTGGGTGGGGGCAGACACACACACACAAAACCAAAAAACCACCAACCTGATTGCTCAATACTGATTTTATTCCATAGTCTCTGTGCATGCGCGAGATAAATAGAAAGGAGAGGGCTTCTTCTTTACTTCTTGAAAAATCTGGGAACTTGCAGAGCCCACATTTAGGGCTTACGAGGGTAGCCAGTCGTAACAATGGGCTACTTTTGTTCCTGCAGACAGGTTCCTCCTTCCAAGCCTGAAGAAAATTATATTTGTTGCCTTAAGGAGAGGGTCAGAGCAAAGGAGGTCTTCTAGGTCCTTTCATTATGCAACAGGACAAGTCCTGTCTTGGCAGCTGAGCAGGCATTATAACATGTAACACTTCCACTGGTGACATTCTTATGGAGTCAAAATCCATGAATTAATGAAACTCAGACTGCAATTGTATAATACAAATTAAAAGAATTACTAATGAGAAAAAACCCAGAAAAATTGGATTTCATTTCCAAAGGCAAAACACAAGTGAAAAATAGAAAGCTTCTGTTAGGAGCAGTACCAGAACACACTAGGTGGTGCTGTAATCCTAATAGCAATGGCTCAATATGATTCTGTTGTGCTTTCCTACTGTCAAGATAGAACTCGTTGCAGTTAGCTTTCTATAGATTTCCTAATGCTTCTGAAGTTTTACATATTTCCTGTGTATTTTGAGATGCTGTCAATGATCTTTTATTTGGTAGGAATATAACAGCATACTTTTATTTCTCATGTTTAATTTTTGGTCTAGTGAAATCAACGCCAATAAATTTTGATTGTCATTGTACTTGGGAACCAGGTTTTGGACATGAGATTTCCTTCTGTTTTGCGATATGGTGCTTATTGTTATGTGTATGTATTTTAATAATAGGTACTAATATCATGATGTTATTCTATGTAAAGTAGACTATCTTTCACCATGGAATAAAATGTAGAATAAATGAGTAAGGGCAAGGGATGACAACGGAAGTCTTAAAAAATTGTACTACAGGACCCAGAGCTATAAAGTGTTCCACTGATCACCACAGAAATGCAGCCCTGGGAGCTGGGCAAAACCAGTGTTAGGGGTTACAAAGAGAAGTATCCGATATGTTAAAACATGTTGTATATAGCAAATTGCTTGTAATGTGGAATTGTAAACTAGTGGTAAGATCAATATGTAAAGCATATTAGAAAGTACATCAAAATGGTATATAGACTTTATTATACTCTTCCTGGAGAAGAGAAGAAAGCAATCATCTGCCTCCACTGTAACCCTTTGCTCTGCCCCAGCAGAAGGGTGAGATAACACCAAAAATAAGGTGCAGATACCAGGAAATGTGTGGACACAATTTTAACTAGTATCTTGGAGTTTTTTCCATAATAGTATTCTTTGATCTCTCTCTCTCTCTCTCTCTCCCTCCCTCACTCCCTCCCTCCCTTGTAATAAGCAGATCTGGTCTTGATTTGACTGTTATGATTTCAGATTTTAAAAAAAACAAGTTGTAATTGTTAATCGGTAAGTTCTGTTTCTTTATCCCATGTTATCTGCACTACTTACAGTGCAGCAAATTGATTAACAACATAGGCTGTACTCTAGATGCAACATCTTCAGCACTTTAACAGCACTGTGTTCTGCTTTCCCCTCTTGGGGATCATTGCAAGAGGAGGGGAAAGAATACAAAATATTTGAAGGGGTAGGATGAGAGGAAGAGACTTCATATATACCATGTAAGTTTTCAGATGTTATGTTTAATAACTCTTCCATAGCACTTTCTTGCTCTTCTGTAGTCCAAGTGCATCTATTTAAGATAACATTAGTGTGGTACCATTGTCATACCTAATTGGACAACTTCTGTATTCGCTGTTAGCAAGAAGAGTTAAAAGAGAGTACAGCCTTCAAAGAAAAAAGTCATCACAGGGCTGAATGAAATTATCTTGGAAATATTACCCATACTCCTTTTTATACATATGGATTAAACCATAGTATGCCTTCACAGTGGTCCTATTACCAAGTCAGTAACAGCTGGAAATACTCTGGAGTCATGATATGAATTGGGAATGGTGAGGGGAGATGTGAGCACTCCAGTTCAACAGTTAGATTAACATTTTTAGACAGTTTGAACCCATACCCTAGAAGCAAATCAAAAGAACTACATATTTGTATTAGTTCTGCACAAGTCATATTTTATTTTACTATATCAGATTTTGTTTAGTTTATTTAAATACAGTTCTTCTTTTGTCCAGTGTCTTGTATTAATATACAGTTACATGCTGACATCCATTGACAAGGAAGGGTTTCATCAGACGTTTACTATCATGTCAGAAAGACTTCTCTTTGCTTTGGGTGGCCAAATATTGCAGAAGTTAACTCTAAATTAAGTCTAACAATATAGAAGAACTAATAGAACCCCTTTTAAAGTACTAGCATGCTGTCAGCACCGATTACATTTCAATTCTCTAAGTTAGTTTTAAAAGAAAAAGTACCAACATCCATGTCAGGAAATCTCTGCTCCAACATTTTGTTGTTGTTATTCTCTCTCTCTCTGAAATCTTGCTTTATTCAGTGTTTTATCCGTTACCCTTATTTATTAAATTACATTTTGATTTACTTTAAAATGGTACTTTCACTTTATCATTTCTTTAATTATTTCTACAAAATTTTAACTTAAAATTATTTTTGTTTTAAGTCTAAACTAGACAGTTAACTCAAAACAGGTGTCTGCACACAAAATTGGAGATATAAATTCCATTTTATTCAGTTGTTTCCACTCTAGTCTGAAAGTAATCTCACCCCATCATCCTCTCTGTTACTTCAAACTCCATATTAAAAAAAAAAAAAAACAAAAAACACAACACATTAATTTCTAGTAAAGATTTTTCTCTTTCTGATTAGTTTTGAGCCAGTTGGCCTGCTTCAACTCATTTAGAAATAGTAATATAGAAGTATCAAATTTGTACAGGCTTATGAATCTGAATCTTGTTAATGGGTGACACTTCCTGGGTGAAATACTGTGTCATGAGATTAGCCAGAGAAATCCTATGGGCTTCTGAGTTGACCCATCTGTGGGAAAAGCCTAACCAGGAGATCCCTAACCATCAGAATTTAAGTGCTTTTAGTTCCACTGGTTTTGTGAGGATACCAGCAATACCCCAAGGTTTATTTTTTT
The DNA here is from genome assembly GCA_013399115.1 of Anseranas semipalmata. Taxonomy (NCBI): domain Eukaryota; kingdom Metazoa; phylum Chordata; class Aves; order Anseriformes; family Anseranatidae; genus Anseranas; species Anseranas semipalmata. The sequence goes on along the minus strand of VXAA01001226.1, from coordinate 362,311 downwards.
TTCCATTCTTCAGTAAACAAAACAAAACAGCAACAAAGCAGCAACAACAAATCAGTAGAAAGCAAACATTTCTCCTGGCATGCTCTTTCCTACCTGCAAAGCAGCTTCTGCTTGAAACTTTAAAATCTTTACATCAGCATCTCTGAAACAAAATAGCTGCTTTGAGTGTACCACAAGAACCTAATGTCTTTCTTTAGAATCAGTCTGAAATCCCATTCCTTAAGCTGTTGTGGAGCTTCATGAGAGTTAAGGTCACATATCTCACACTTTCATTATATCTGTTTGCCAGGTTTCCCCTCTAAGCTATATATTCTATGGTTGACCATGGTCATGATGAATATGCTTTGTTATAGTGACTCAGGCAAAGGGGCAATTGCAGTGGCACCAAGAGCTGTAGTCTGTTAGGTGAACCTCTTGAGCTGTAAAATTTTAGTTATGAGATTGTATTAAATCCTTGTGATTTCATTTTTTCCCTCTTTTTTGTAAAGTGGTATTTATATGTTTCCATAATTAAAAAAAAAAAAAAAAAAAAGCCAAAAATTTCAAATTTCCTGCTAAAAATAGGAGGAATGGAGACATCTTGCCTTCTCAGTCTTTGGCTTCTGAATGAAATCCTTCACAGTTCTCAGTAGCATTTGGTAACTATGATTTTATTTTATTTTTTTTTAACCACATCTTCAGGCTAATTTCAGTAGATGAGGAAAATTAGATAACTTGTAGTAATTTGAATGAGCTGGATTGTTACATCACATAACTTAGCACGCCAGGGTAAAGAAATGCCATTTCCCCATAGGAAATTAAAACAATGTACACCTAGTTTTAGATGAGAAAGATGTTATCAGTTTTAGACAAAAGATCATCATATCTTATAATTTTATGATTACACAATAAATATAATTAAAGCTGGAAAAGGATCTTGTAGAAAGTACTTTCTACTGGTACACTGCTAGCAGCTTAATGAAGCAATGTTCAAAAAATCTCTGTGAGCTATTTGGAAAAGTTCATATTGCATCCTTCCTTGTTCCATAACTGTTCCCTGCAAAAAGTGTCTTTTTGCCAATAACCTTTTAGCTTTAGTTTGAAATCCTCTGTGTATTTTCCCCTCAGCTGACACAAAGTGAAAGTTCTTTCTGTTTACTTAAGAAGTAAAACATGTCCATACTTATGTTGCTGGTGGCTTTGATATCTAAAGATAAGGCAAGAGTTAGGCTACTACAGGGTTTTTCTCTAATGTTTTTTTCTTCAAAACAAAGAATATAGTAAATTGTCATAATCAGATATCACTTCAGTTCAAAGGTTAAATCTGTAGGGTTCCTCAGACTTCATCCTTTCCAGTGCATCTCTCTTAGATATCTCTCATGATAGTAATATTCTACTGGAAAAAATGTAGCTGTTAATACAGGTGAGGTTCAGGAATACCTAACTTTTACAGGAATTTGACCAAAATTACAGAATTTTCCTGCCAAAGATGATGAGATGATGATGTTCAGCAATTGCAACTTTCAGTAAAAACTGCCAAATGTGCTTCTTGGTTAGTTCCTTGGCATACGTGGAGCATACAAAACCTGCCAAGGATGCAAGCATAAAAAAAAAGAGAAACTAGGTGTAACCTCTTTTCCACCTCTCCTGTTGGACAAGCAGCATGCCCTCCACTTCAAACTAGTAGTAATAAGATAAGAATAAAGATAACTTTTCCCCACAGTCTTCTAAATGCTGGTTTTTATAGCAAGCATAAACCTCAGGACCTTAATATTTATAATTCTTAGCTCAGCAAATCAGTCATTAGCTTGACCAGTAACAATCCAAATATCCAAACAATATTAACTAATTACCTAATCTGGTTTGTGTGTGTGTGTGTGTGTGAAATGCTTAGTGATATCACATCTTTTCAATTTACAATTAATGTAAGATAATGGTAAGATGAAATGAATTATAGGTTGAACTCTCAGAATAAATCTGTAGTTCTATTGAAATCTGTTGAATTTAGGTTAGTGAAACTGTTTTCAGAATCCATGCCATAACAAAATTCCTAACATGTTTGCATGTTAATCACAGATATCAAGGTGCCCTAAATACACTAGCCAGTCTTATCCTATAGCTTACAAGTATTTGAAAGTTTTAGCGTCCTTTTAGGTTCATTCTTTACTGAAGTTACTGAGAAATTTGCATTAGTATTAGGATTGTGTTAAGTTTTAGCTTTTCTATTTAGGTCTCTTCAATTTTCTGTAGCAGTTTTCAATTTTGGGGAAAAAAAACCATCTTGCATTCTTTTAGAAAGAGGAGAACTGGGGAGGCTATTTAAAGTTGGTATTGGGCTAGGTCATGTACACTATGAAAAATAGTCATCATTACTACAAAATAATACCGATGAGTCAGGCCGTGTGATATTTATTAATCCTACTTCTGTAAAAACTAAAAGTGAACATACAAAAGCCCACAGTGTAGAAATCCTACAGTGTCACTTTTGGTTTACATCAACAAAACTGAGAGCAGGTACTAAGTAATTATTTCTGCAAAAAATATATGATGTGCAGAAAATATACAAATGTATTCATTCCATCAACAATTTTCATTTTTACATTGCCTTTCAACCTAAAAGATCTCAGGAGTTTTAAAAGCTTCACCAAACAATCTATAAGAGCAGCCTAAACCTGAATTGTGACCAATTTGCTAAATCTTTTATTTTTGTGGCACTGAGTGCTTCATAGTAATTTAGTTTATTTTTAAGGTACAATCAGAGAGGCAGGATTAAAAGACTAAGTTGGCTAAATGAATTCCTGTGGGAGTGATAGTGATACATTCACTTTGTAAAGAAAAGTAAGAAGCCACATCAAAAGAAAGAGAATTCCTTTGGATAAAACATGTAATATTGCTTTGAGTAAATACAAGTCTTAAATCTTTCAGGCTTTGGAAGTCAGTGAAGTCATTCACATGATCAGTTTAATTCTTTCTCAAAGTATGTTAATGGGGGGTAAGTGTAAAGTAGAAAAAAGCAAACAAGCAAGGCATAAATATTTGTATTTATATCTATTGCTCTAGGAAAACTCAAGGTGAATTAAATTTTTTTCTGCTTTTTTTGTGAGGATTAAGGATAGACCTTACATAAATTTGCCTGTCATATTTTAGAGGGAGATTGTCTGAGTTTCCTTCTGATTTATTCTGTCCCATCAGTATCTCAGTGTCACCAAATCAGAAAAGGTTGTGGCCCTTTTTTTTTTTTTTTTTCCTGGTTTTCTGGTTTCTGTAATCAAACTGCAATGATAATAGCTGTGACTATTTGCTGGTTTAAAATGTAACCCTGTTAAATATCAACCAAAGCCTTCTGCAGAAGGCTGCCGTCCTCAGCTAGTGCGTGACTTGGCTGTTTACAAAAAACTGGCTGAATGTTTCTGGCTGTTTACAAAGTGGCTCCGAAGGTTTACTTAGCAGTGGTCTGCTTTCAACAAAGTTGTGCGCGCTATTTCCGACTGATTTTTGTACTCCCATGAAAAGGGGGAACCATTTGAGTTTATTTGTGCCTAAGCTTCACTTGTGAATAGGTTTCAGAGTGTATTTCAGAAGAAAGTGGGCGCTTTGGTGGGAACTGTTTCTAGAGGATATATTCTTCTGGGTGGATATAAAGGTTTTAGTTTTGTTGGTACCTCAGTTTGGGATCCCAAAGATGACTGGAATGGGGTGTGTCACATTTTGTTTTTATATTTGACTTCTTGCTTTTAGTGGGATTTGGTACTGTTAGAAGATCCTCAGTGAATAGGAAGATAAGAGCAGCACACCTTTCTTGACCACTTTTACCCAGTCATCCACAAGAACCCACCAGAGCTGTTTCTATCTTTATCTTAAATTGTTTAGATGTATAATCATATATATCTAATGATACTAGACTGTACTCTTTTTTTTTTTTTTCTTTTCTCTTGAGTATATCAGTTTACAACTCTGTTTCTTGATACCAAAGCTGATTTCTCCTGTTATGTTGTCTTGTATATTTGTGCAGGGAAATTTGTCACCCCCAGTGATAAATTTATGCTAGTACAGTCCTTCCCACTCACAGGTTTGCATAATCATAAGCAAAAGGTCTCTGCCTTATCCTTCAGGATTGAATAACAGAAAGGCGATTGCAAGGGAAAAAACTTCCTACTAAAAACAAGTATTTTGAATGACTACAATTGTATCATAGGAAATAAAAAACTCTTACGTAGTCCATGGTAAGAATTTTTTTCCTTCTTTTCACTTAACTGAGAGTTATTCTTTACATCAGTTAAGGAAATAATAAAGTGAAAATCAAAGCACTCTTGCATTACTTGTAGGCCATCCCATTTCTTGTTTGATTTCCTGTCTAGGTAACCAGGCTCTGTGTGGTGGAGAAAATAGGCTGGAATTCATAAGAATTGGAAAAAAAACAAAACAAAACAAAACAAAACAACAACAGTGGTCACGTTATGTCAAAAATTGTAAAGTAGTGTATGCAGCTTTATGTTGTTTTGTTTTGAGTGGAATGGCAATAGACTACATTAAAATGATTCTGGCCCTCTAATGTTCTGGCTTAGAATTCTAAAGTTACTTCTGTGGTTGAGAAGAGATTTTGGAGGATCTCTCTTGGACATCTAATGTGAGATACCTTTCAATGTGTGACAAAGAAAGAAATCCACAATGTCATTTAAAAATCTTGATCTTTATTATTCTTATAATGAGGATCTGAGAAATCATAGAAAATTGCTTTTATGGGATAAAAAAATCATTATCACATTTATTAATTCTTTCAGTGTTTTTGTTTTGACATGTGTTTCTGTGGTTATTCTTCAAATTCTGTGGTTATTCTGTAGTTATTCTTCAAATTTCCGTAACTACTTCTTACAGGATACATTACAGAAATTAAACCTTAAAATACAAAGAAGGAATAAGTTCATGATTAATGGCAGGTATTTACAGTTTTAGCATCTGTTTTCAGAATCAGGTAGGTTGTTTTAGATTTACTGCTTGTAATTACTTAGAATCGTAAATGTTCTTCCATCAAAAGTATGCAGTGAGGAGCAAATAAAATTAAAAATAATAAAGAAGAAATTGGCACCTGGCACCTACTTTTATGAGATTAAATAGTTAACTGGTGCAGTGTGGATGGTGGTGGAATGGTTTTCTTCAACCATCTAATGTATGATACTGCTCAACATTAATTAATTGATTATTGATTAATAATAAATAAAAAAAGATATACAAAATATTTGCAGATAACAGTGACCTACAAAGAAGTCATGAAGCATACAGGATGAGAGACTAGAATGGTTTTAAAACAAATGAAGAAAATATTTTAGAAATATTTGATAATAGGAGAAGTTGTACACCTAAATGAGAAAAATCGTGAAGTTGGCGGAAGAAAGTGGGCAGAATGCATAAATTTGTATTGGCTTACTTGGATTTATGAAGAGAAGGATTACACATAAACTGTGTCAGTTAGTCCTTTTGCTTTAAACTAAGCTAGAAAGATGTAAACATTTTTAGAAGGCATGATCGCATGAAGAAAAATGGAATGACTTGTGGTTGTTTAGAAAAAAAAAAAAAAGATGACTGGGTTGAATGGTGTTCAAATTAATGTGCTTGAAAACACACATTTTTTCTTGTATTTAAATAACACAGAAATCAGTTGGCTTCAAATTTCAATAAGGACAATTAAGGCAAGACAGAAACTTATCAATGCTAAGGGTAGAAGGACAGAATGCCTAGAGGGTTGTGAAATCTCTGTCATTGCTTATTTGAACATTTCTTTATATTTTTGAACTTTTCTGTTCAGGAATTACGTGTGTGTAGGTGATTCACACCTTATCACATGGTAATGTACTAGAGACCATCCTGAGGACACTTAGAGAATCCTTCTACTACTGTTTCTTCTTTTTCCTTTTTCCTTTTTTCCTGCTTGTGTATTCAGTCTACAGAATATATAGTCTGTCATCTTACATATGATGTTTTGTAAGTGCTGATGGCCAGTTTAAATAGAATGGGATAGAACTGGAGATATTTTGCTCCTTGTATGTAGAAAAAACAAGATACAAAAAAAAAAAAAAAGGAACAAGATAATTATCACATGGAAATAATGAAGAATATTGCTAGATATCCTTGGGTGCTTTGAATATTATGGTGTTAACAGATCATGGAATCTTTTAAGAAAGACAGATTGTAAAAATAAAATAAGGTGCAGTAAACGAGAAAATATGTAGTCAGTTTAAAAAAAGAATAAGGCAAATTATAACAAAGAAAAAGAGGTATCCTGATGTTGGGGATCAACCTCCACATCTGGAATACAATGGTATACGTCACTTCAGGTGTACAAACATTTCCATGCAGGATAGCATTGACACTGATGTATAGAGAATAATTCTATAATCAGATATTAAGCTAGTGTTCTCTAGGACTAAACAATAGAAAAACTGGGTATTGAAAGAAGCAACATCTATCTACTCTTAGGCTTTCAACTGAAAATAGCTAAATTCAAATTAATTCCCAGGGATGTAAGAGTGTTATCATAAACCAGCAGGTATGTGTTCCTTTGAGCAGAAAGAGAAGGGGAGAAGCAAAGAGGAGAAGACCTCTATAAGACCTGAAAAATGAAATAATATAGAAACACTGGTAAACTTTGCAAATTGTTCTGACTGGTGGCCATTGTGTGCATTTTGTGCAATTCTTTGGTTCCTAGTAATTAAGAAAATAGTTTCAGTCCAAGTCATAGAAAAAATATTTCAGTTGTATATGTATTGCTTGAGAGATTTTGATTATATTAACAAATAGTGGTGTACTTAACTCCTTGTTTAAACTAACTTGGTGATTAAAGAGAAAGCATTCTTGATTTATTAAAACCAAGCTTGCAATCCACAGAAGCCTAAACAGCCTACTGAGTGATTTAAGTGACTCTTCCATTCTTTTGAATAACTTGATGTCCTTTATAAAATTTTTAATACGAACATGATTCTCAGACACATGCTTTGGAGCTGAAATATAGTTTCTTAATTAGAAAGCATGAGAAAATAATCCAAATTTGTAAAGATGCTAGTCTAGCTCAATAGATGCTGAAGGAGGTATTTGTTGTGAAAAATACACATGGATGGAACTGTATGCGAAAGCTACTAAAATGACGTGAATCTACTAAAATGCTGCACTAGGTTGCTGACCCTTGGAAACAGGTCATTTGTTCTTCAAGACTGGCTTATGCTTTGTTGCCTCATAGTGCTCCATAAAAATAGTTTCAAAGTGATTTAAAAGCTAAAATCCCAGTTTTGAAAATTATGTATTTGGACATTTTGAAATCCATATGTCATTGAAAATGGAAGGTAACACTCAAACTTGGTCACATTGAAAAATTATGTTGTCAGCCTAGACCATGAAGAACAATGAGCAGTCGACATAGCTTTCCAAAGACAATAGCAGGAAATGCCTTTAAGTGAGCTGTTAAAGAAAAGCCTTTTAAAACCGCCAGTAAGTTGAAGACTGTCTTCAGTTCTGCCACAAGATGACAGTATCTCAGGATATGACTGTTATGGTGCTGTTGAGGGTGTTTATATGTAACGTTCAGTAATGTTATGGTGTAACCTTAGATAAAAGGTGTGAACTAAGAATAACAGTATTTTGCAGGGGAGCATGCAGAATTACTTCTTCATGAAATCATAGAGGTGCAGAGGGCAGTTCCATTCCATTCTCCTATGAGTCATATTAAGAGTGAAATAAAATTAAATATTTGCCTTGAGGCTTCATTTCGATGGAAGTCAGCTGTGGGTTGAGAAATAAGCCTGGACACAGCAAGAGATGTAGTGGGTATCTGCTCCTGCTAACCGCATTATGCTGTTGGCATGAGGCTATGTAACTGCAGATAGTTTCTCCATGTTGCTATTTATTGACTCTATTTTGATGCCATCACAGTGTTCCAGTATGGAACTGAAGATATAATTTATTTGGTAGGTCTAATTACAGTCTATGTAAGCTTTGAAAAGTATCTTTGATTAAAGAAATATATGAAATTAATTATCAGAATTGAACAACATTTCTGCATCAGTCTGCATGTAATCAGTAATGTCACCAACAACCTTTTAACCACATTTTTTGTAACTCTTCCCTCCTTCCTACTGGGAAACAAAGAATTCCACAAAACAAAAACTGTGAAAGAAACCCCTCCCCAAGAAAAAAATTCTGTGATAAAATTCTGTGAGAAAATGCTCCACTGTTCACCAGGTAGAGCATTTCACCCTTAAACTCCTCATAAACATAAATGATTTCTCCCTTTCAGGTGCAGACTGAAATATATGGAACTCTTGTTTGACATAGCTTCCAAAAAGAGTAGGAGTGAGGGAAGCGAGCTTTAAATAATAATTTCACTTACTGTCTCTAACAAACAGGACTGATCAAGGTCTCACTGATTTTACTTAGTAGAATATACACAAGAAAAAAAATTTTTTTTTTTTTTTTTCCCTGTTTACCTTCTCACTTCTGAGGAGCCTTTTTAGGTTAATTCTTTGCTCCTCAAAGAACAGGCTGCTACAAGCTAAGGGAGGGAATATAAAATATTTGTTACAGTTTAGGAAACATATGAAGTTTCACTTACTGTAAATAAATATGTACTTGGAGTTGTGACCTCTTTGGCCAATCCGTTGACATTAGTGGGACTTTTGAAGGTGAGGCTAGATAAATTCCCAGAGGCTTTCCTTATTGCAGTCTTGCAGAACATGTAATGTTATCTAGCTCTAAATATGATGCTAGTGTAGGTGACTGGACAATAAATAAAATTTGTCATATAATAAAGAGAAAACAACAAAAAAAATCAGGTGTGAGTTCAGTGAGGAGACATAGTTGTTTTCTTGGCTATTATGAAGCTGGAAGAAGGAGACTCAGTAGTGGAAACTGTTTTCAGGATGTCTTCAACCTTTCAGGTGCATTTCATGTAGGGTTTGGTCATAAGTAAAACTGTAATTTCTGTGAAACCATCCTGTTGGAGGAGTTGACATGAATATTGGTATTTTGAATAGCTTTGTGGTGTGAAAATGGGAGGGAAAGTAAGATCTCTGATGGCTTATGCAACATCTTCAGATTCTGGCCTGTGAAACTTGCTTCCAGACTTGCTTCTAGGTATTCATTCGAAAGATTTGTTTACATGAAGAAACAAATGTCAGATATTTGATAGCTTTGATTATGATAGTAGTTTGGATGTTTAATTTCGTTAAACACATTTTAGATCATACTCCCTAGTTGTTGCTCTATCTGGAACTATCTGTCTGGTGGTTCCTCCAGAAGGATGAATGTCTTCCCAGTTCCTCCTTTGAAATGCATATTACCAGTCTTTTTGGTGAAGTGTACTGCTCCTTTTCTCACAAAGACAGCATCCTTTGAGGTAATTCTTCCTCCTTGCTGTTCTCATTCTATTCACTTTCAAAAACAAAAGGTCTTCTGCTGGGATTTCTATATTCTTTTTGGAGCTTTTCCAACATCTATCACATAGCAGGTATGAGATGTATGGAAAAGGCAAGAAGATGCACATTTTAGAGAAACAGCAGAAACAGCATAAAGCAGAGCTACTATTTCCCTTTTAAAATAAATTTCACTTTAAACATGAATTAAATTTTAAGGGTAAGAGATTTCATCAGAAGAGATTTGTTTAAAGAGTTACTTTAGTTATTTGATGCTGTAGTTGTCTTCAGAAAACTTTTAATGAAACAAGTGCTTATTAGCTTATAGTTTAGCAGCAGTCAGAATACATAATTTTAAAGGTCAGTGCTTAGGTAGCTGTATTCTAAATATTCAAGGGCTGGAGTGGGAGAAGAGGGACAAAGATCACTGCTTTGGGCAGTTTGCCTTGCCTTGAATGGAAAGAAAAACCCAAACAAACCATAAAGTCTTAACAATCACTTTGCTTTCATCGTGTTTTAAAAAGCTTGTGCAAAGCCTTTCTCCATTATGAAGCCAAGCAGGATTTGTCCCTTTATGATGATTGTCTTAGAGCTGTTAAAATGCAGGAAAATGAGTTTAGCAGCTGTCAAAATTAGCGCAACTCCAGGGACTAATAAAGAGAAAAACTGTGATGTTGACACATCAAATAACATCCTTGGGATGTGGGACAACACCTACTGTGCGTTTTGTCTGACCTACTATATACGTCTGTGGCAGCCCTTGAGTATAATAATTAGCTTGGAGAGGGACATTCTGCTTAGGCTTCAAATTGTGTATACTACTTAAAAGAGAATAAATATTTGACTAAGCCCAGGGGATCAAAACATCATCTGAATTTGTGGAGAGCTGCATTTCAGTATTAATACATGATTAAAATGCACCTTAAAAAATGTATGTGCATTTGTTATTTCTTCCGTGTATGAATCTGTATACATATAGTAATCATTTTTATAAAATATTTATTGGGTTATGATTGACAAAAAACAATAAATATATATATTCAATTTATAGTAACAAATGATAAGAATTACTAAGCACATGTTCTTCAAACATATTTCCACATGCTAAAACAAACAATAAAAATATATGTAGAAAACATAAGTATGAAATTTTTTTTCTGAAGTAAAATTTAACCTCCTGAAGTCAACACGCAAAATTAATTAATTAAATAAATAAATCCCAAAACACCTTTTTTAGGGAAGGTCTCCAGGCTTCCCTGGATAAACAGTGACTTAAGAAAGAATTTTTTCTCTTTGCCACCTCCCCTCTACCCAAACCTCCCCCCTTCAAGACAGCATGAAAGAAAGTCATATCTTGTGGGTCAGGTGAAGTAGGAAGAGGTTAAAATTGCCAGAAGTCGGGCTGAAACAGACTTTGCAAGGACATTAAAACAAACAAACAAAAAGGTTCTTTAGATACCTAAATAAGAAGAAAACAAGATCTGTTTGCATGAAGCAACCTGTGTTGGTCCCAAAACAAGAGCATATTTAGATTCAGGTATAAATAGTGGTGCAAAAAATCTGCAAAAGCCAGATGGCTAGTTATCATGAATGTGTGGCAATGGAAATCACCTCCTTAATGATCAAAGCAAAGCTCTGGAAGTAATGTGCTCCAAATGGATTTTTGGTGGGAACTAGGTAAGTGCTTTCAAGATTTTTGACATTTCAGGTCTGGTAGCAAGTATTAAGAAAAATAAGTAAGAATATTTATTTAAGAATAAAAGAAAGAAAAAGTAGAAAAACAGAGTAAGGTACCATTTAAGTTTATCAATAATACATCCTTCCTAAACTAACAACCTTTGATAAGAAGATAACTTCCCTTCCCTTATGTAGGATGCTACATAAATGCTTCACTGTGTGAAGGGTTCTTTACATTGAACTCATCAAAAGATGTGTTCTATGTAAAGATATATAACATAAATTGCACTGCCATTTACAATCATAACCCAATGCCTCCTGAACGTGATTATTAGACTACTAATGGAGTACAAAATAATAGCAAATGGCTGCCTGCTTGCCCACTGAACCAACCTGCCTTTGCAGGTTGTTATCATTTGCAAGGCTGAAAACAGACCTCCAGCTCTCAAAATATAGGAGCTGCACCTCTACCATTTTTAAAGCAAGAACTAATTATAAGGCTTGGAGAGGGATTACAGGCTATGTTATGAATGCATTATAAATGCTGGTTGTTAATGGAAGTCACTTTCCTGATCACAATGAGAAAGTCTTGCTCTCAGTGAGCTTGGAGAAAATCTGCTTTCCAAAGGCACAAGTCACCTATTTCAAGTGGCATTGTGGAAAAAAAGCCAACAGCTCTGAACCACTATTTCGTTTTCACAAGCAACTGAAGAAAAATTTTATCAGATTTTTTTTTCCCCCCAACAGACATTAGCTACTATTGTAGACTGACTGTATTCAGAGAAAGATAGTGTAGAGGACTGGCCAACAAAATATTTCGTGGCATTTAACTAAAGGCTGGGGCGCCTACCATTTGTATTTATTTAATTATTTTCTCTTTGTCTTGCTTGGGACAATTTATACTGCATACTGCCTTCTCTGAAAGTACCTCTTTGCCATTCTCAGGTAGACTGAAACAGGATAATCAGTAGAAAACAAGTACTTGGTTGGTCTGTTTGCCTCAATATATTTGCTAGAAAATCCATTGGCTATGCTACCAAGTAGTTATAAAATTACTTTCTCTGAAGTATTAAATAGAAAATAGATGGATTTTAAAATGACCAGAGCATGTGACTGTATACTCAGACGCTTTCTTTTCTTGTATATCTTTAAACTGCACTTTGTATTGATGAACAGCTTGAAAGCCTTATGGATATAATGCTATTAGCACAAATGTATTATGTCATCTTGATAAGTAAAAGCAGCCTCTGGGTGATAGTTTAGTTTATTTCCATTTTAAAAGTGATCTGTATTGAAACTGTAATATTGCTAACTGTGTTGATAGACCTTGTCAGATTCTTCTTTGCAGACATTGTCTGAATCACTGTTTTCAATATCAAACAGGCTATGTCATAATCTTCCCTCTGAAAGACGTTGTTTTTAAGCCTGTTGTAAATCTAATTGTTCTTTGGAATTCAGACCTCCAAAACGTGTATTTTCATATGGAACAAATCAAATATAAAGCCAGTGTCAGTGGGATGTGGTAAAATTCTCCCTTCTTAACATGTGGTGGCAGGGCATGAAACCAGGAAGAGACCAAAGAAAATGGGGAATGAGTGCAGACCCAACAATTAGGTGTTAGGAGAGAACTTGCAACTCTGCTGGTGCTATACCCAGGTTGAAAGTGGTTTGCGTAAAACACATAATTGCCATCAAGTTTTCAGTAGAGGAGGTTGGCTTGGTTTCCATTCAAATGAAAATTTGCACTGATTCCAGTGATTTCATGCAGGGAAAGCCCTGGGGCTGCAGTCTGTCCCCAAATTGTGGCAATCCTGAGGCGGTTACCTGCCTGCCAATATGGAGGTCACCTCCTGTATGTGATTAGCAGTCAGCTTCTTCCCTAACATCAAGTTATATCTGTTGCCATGATAGAGAGATGTATTTTGTCCCCCTCAAGTAACATGTATAGTAAATATGCTTTTTTTTGATGGATTAGCCCTCCCCATTGATGACAATTCATATACGTCCCAGTCCTAAGAACTCCTGTGTTTTCTACTGCACTTTCTGCCATACCATTTCAGTAACAGGAAGAGATCTTAACCTCCTCTAAACCTCTCTGCTCTCCTGCTTAATTCAATCTTTTTCCAAATTCTGCAAGAGTTAACTTCAGGAGGCTGCTCTGTGGATGGTATTGGATGCAGGAGTACGCCCAGTATGCCATTTCAGGTGTGACTCTCCAAAACTGGAGAGCTTTGTAGACACCTGTAGTGCCTACACAGAGAAAAACTGACTCTCATGACTTTAGCAGCTTCTTGTGGCATGCCCTTCCTAGTCCCTAGCGTGAACTAGCGGGATCCCCAGTCATAGAGGAAACTGAGTTTAGACTAGTAGTAGCTCAGAACAGCTCTGGCTAGACAAACAGCAATAATGCTGATGAGTGGAGCAGGTGAAGTGGTGGAAGAGCTGGTGGGACCCTTCAAGGAGGGTCTCCAAGGATTTGAAAATCTGTCCTGAATTACAATGTCTTGAATTCTAGTTTGTGTGGTTATACATGCATGGTGATTGCATCTTAGGTGACAAGAGTTTTATCTTTTCTCTCTTAAGTGAAACTCTCCAAAATGACCCCTGGTTTTATTAAACATGACTGCAACATAGGCTACATAACCTAAAGTTTGGCATGCTCAAAAGTCAATGCTAGTGCAGAATGCTGTAGTTTCCCTATTCAGGGATGCATGCTGTAAGCATGATTAGCTTTTACCTTCAAGAATACATTGCCGTATTCTTTCCTTGTCACACTTAATGATTTATCTGGAGAACTCAATCTGCAGATTTTTAACAGTGGTGTTTAGTTTCTGTGACATCTTTATCTAGATATTTTTCAATATCTGAGGACTTGCATTCAAGATTATCTTTTATTTAGGAGAATTTATAGCTTAAATGGATATTTTGACATTGATGCAAAGCCTATTGGGTGGTTTTGGTCTTTACTGTGCTCACACTTGCATTAAATTATTTTAGTAGTCTTCCTGAGAGTAAACATAAAATAGCTTTATTTTGTGTGTGTGTGAATACCGGTTTACAATTGACATTTTCTTAAAAGGTGGTTATAGGTTAATTTTACTTTAAGTTTCAGTTTGGGTGGTATCTTATAACAAAACAAAACCAAATAAATTGGATTGTATTAGGTATTTTCATTCCAAGTGTAATTTTCATTTCAGACAATAAAATTGTCTGGAACTTTTGCAAAATAAAACGATTACTGATATATGGAACATTTTCTGTATTCATACACTCCTTGCAGGTTTAAGGAAATGAAATTTCATTCACATTTGCCATATCATGTGCATAACCCCATAGAGTTCAAAGTCTTGTTTTACACTTCAGCACTGGGAGTCGGGATTTCCCAACACAATGCGGTCACGAAAAATGAATTAGCACTGACGCAGAGCTCATGACCTCCTTGGCGCCAAGGGGCTACATTTAGCCAATTTCCTGCAAGGATACAGTTCAAGGAAAGTTTCTCACTGATGCTTAATGTAATTTATATGATCACTTTTTCTTTTAACTTTTGTAGGAGTGACTTAAAAAAAATTCATTTTTAATACTTACATGAATACCATTCCCTGGCTGAAAATAAGATTTAATTCCACTGCCTTTGTATATGCCCCGTTTGACTGTTAAGTCTGACGTTTTGTTATTTCAGCAGACTTCAAACGTGTAATAAATAAATTTCCACTGGGTTGGCACTTCCTTTTTGCTTCCTGATGTAGGGATTGATTGTTCTTTGGAAGTCTCGAGGGATTTTATGAGCTTTCACAGAATGACTGACTTGACCACAAATTAAACCATCATAATTTTCAGAAACTGTTCACACAGAAAATCCAAGAGTGGCCATTTTTAGAACAATAGCAACTGCTGCATATTGTATGAGATCAAATGCCTTCTCAGGTGTAACTGGAGATACAAACAATGATGGAATTGACTCAAAATATTGTTAGTTCATGGGATTAGAGAGAGCTGTGGGGGAGATTGTTATTATGAAAATTTATATAGGAGAAATGTTATTGAAATAAGGACTTCTCACAAGGGGTGTTCTTATGTATATGCATGAAAATACTAATGTGGTCACTTAGACTACTTAGCAATTTGGAAGCTTAACAAGTATTATGGAGACAAAAACAATATTAAAACTACTTATTGAACCCACCTAAGGATAAGAACATAGTAAAATTTTGGCCATAAACCTAAATTAGCAAAATAATGAAACTGAATAATTAAATATCTCAAACTGGAAAAAGAACAGAAACTAAAGCATTAAAAATGGTTAATTAAGAAAGTAAAAGTTTAGGGTTCAATACAGGTGACTAAACAAGAAAGATGTCCACTGGCATTTTAGATGTCCAAGTGTATCTTGGTCTTCTGTAGGCCTTCCATTTATACCTGCCAGCCCTGAACTGATGTGTCAGATATACTCGGTGTCTAAAATGGCAAGAAATACCTACATTTAATCACAGATATCACCTTCTTATATTCTACTGACTATTCAATAGTATTAGTGTCTACATATATTATAAATATATATACTTAACTTGTCAGTAATGAAATATTGATTCTTATTTAATAAAGCAGGATGAGTAAAATTGGTTCTTTTGGATAGCTCAGAAGAGTTTGCTAAACAGCTGAGATTTCATATACCCTTCCTTCTTAAGTACTTTTGGCTACAGCTTGGTATAATTTATCTTCTGTGCCAAACTGTGCAAAATATTTGGGAAGGTGTCCGTGTCCAACGAAGAAACTTGGAAGGGAAAAAATGTCAAAGTGGTGACCACTTAATTTAATCATAGAAGAGGTTGGAAAAGACCTTCAAGATCAGCAAGTCAAACCGTCAACCTGACCCACTGAATCTCATCAATAAATCATGTCCTTTAGTGCCATGTGCACACATCTTTTAAATACCTCCATGGATGATAGATTTTCTAAACTCAAAAAATGCTTAAAGAAGTTCAAATTTCACACTCCATTAAGCTATTGCTCATCATCTGTCTTTGTTGGTGAGATAGTTTCCTCAAAAAATATTTTAAATAAAACTCTATTCCAAATATAGGGTAAAACTTTTAAACATTAAAGATAGTAATTGTTGGCAAATGTGTTTTATAATGGTGAATGATGCATAATTAGCATTCTTAGATTCACTGTTAAAAAATATTACTGGAAATCATTTTAAGTGGCCCAGAAGTAAGCATCAAATGTGCATTGAACTTATAATTTTTTAAAGAAGATTTTTTGTGTTGAACACAATATTTAACACTGTTTTTTAGTTTTAAAGTCTTATTATTGTTACATAGTATATCCTGTATGGGTTAGAAGCCAAGTGGTCTTGGACTTGGCAGTGCTAGGTTAAAGGTTGGACTTCAGAGGTTTTGGATCTTAGAGGTCTTTTTCAACCTAAATGATTCTATGATTCTTTGGTCATTCTAAGAGTATAGAATGCATACTCTTCTTTCCTTGCCAGGCACTGTGACTCCTGTTAAAAGGAGTAACAAAATAAACCTGTAATCTCTGTTTATTAATTCCTAATTTATATTTGAATCAGTTAGTGTTGGAATGGTCCATATGTGATTCTTGGGAGACTTGGGTTTTAGGGGAAGCTCTTCCACGCATAAAACAACGTGTCTGACACTAGCATGAGGTCTGCTCGAGGCCGAGGTTGCCCTGGGGCCTTGGTGTAGGTCTGGACCTGTTGCCCTGGGGCACCCGAGGAGCAGTTGTCCCCTCCAGCTTTTGCACCACTTCCAGGGCTCTGGCTTCTCTCATCTCTCTGGGGAACGTAGTGGCTCTTAGCGATGTGAAGATTTGGGTATGTGACTCATGGATTAGTGCAGTCATTCACTTGGGAATAGGTGGGTACTGGACTACTGTGCAGACGTTCTACTAATGAACCTGAGTATAACATCATGTAATTTTCCTGTGTTCCTACCACAGAAAAAAAACATCAAGGGCTTTGATCCAAAGCAGTCATGTTTCCCATTTTCATCCACCAGTTTTACTACGCTGTGTGGAAAGACGTCGATGGAATTATATATACCAGATAAGCAACTACTATACAAGTTTATACTTGGGAAGTAAATGAGCTCAGAAATATTTTTACAGAATGCCATTTGCTGAAAAGAACTGAAACAACTTACTTTTTTAATGCATCTGTGCCCTTTATAATCAAGATAATTCAATCATTTTAGCGATAAGAAACAGTTCGAAACAATAGTTGTTCCCCAGTTTTCCCTTCATTTCAAAACTCAAATCTCTGATATTTTTTGACCATATTTACCTATATATACATACACACACATATATATACATACCTATATATACATACACATATGTATATACACTTTGCTTATATATATACATTTATAAATATGGCATATCTACATTATATCTTCCTTGGTTATCTAAACGTATATCTGCAGGAGTTGGTCAGGTATTGGCCAAGACAGTAGAAAACCAGTTTTACTGTACACTTAAAAAGGAATATTCATGTTCCTTTTATTATGTTTACACAGTAAATAAGGGCCTACAGGAACTACTTTTTGGAGAGCTCTCAGAATGACACCAGTTTAAAGTCACAGATCAAGAGAGGACTTAAGTTATCTGTTTGACTTAATGCTGGTACCTAAATGAAGCATTTCCCATTTACAGCATGTCAGAATCTGAGGTCTACTTCTGTGTGCAGTTTCACCGAATTCACTGATTTCAACAGAAAGCAGAGAGAAGGTTTAAAAAAAAAAAAAAAAAAAAGCTTTCTAAGCTACTGACTATGGTGTTCTTGTGGGAAGGGGAAAAGATGATTTTATTACTATTATGGGACTGTTATGCATTATTTTTCTCACTGTCTTTCAAAGATAACCATTCCGCCTTCCTCAAGAACCGGACCATGATGTGGATTTTTTTGGATGGGGGTAGCTTCCTGCAGCCAGTTGGGATTGTGTAGTAAACTAGTCAGGAGTTCTGGTTAGGCATTGAAGGTAGACTTCATGTAAGATTTTGTAATAAATGATGAACTTTGCCACTTAGTAAGGTGTGTATAGATGTGGGTTTTTGAAATGCCATTTGTAAGGATGCAAGAACCTAACTGATCTAGAAAGGAGTCTGCTGTTCTACTCTTGTTAAGATATTGGTGTTCCTCACAGAAAGAGTAGTTGAGGAAAAAGAATTGAAATAGATCAAAAAAGTTGGTCAGAGGCTGAATTGTTAATGTTGTAGGGGAATCAGACTATATATGAGCTCTATATAATATATGAATTATATATCATATATAGTGAGACCTGGTTGTGCAACACTTCAAGCATTTTTCATTCCCATCAAAGTTTGGAGTGAAATAGAGGATATGTCTTCACAAATTTGTGTCATGTCATAGGAATTGGTCTACTGTTTATGGACTACTTAGAAAACAGATCAGCCTAATGTTAGTCTGAAAAAGCTAGCAAGAGTGAAAAGCTACTTCTCTCTATTGTTTTGTTCTTTTTTTTTCAATGCATCTGTCATTTTTTTATTTTCATTTGCTGAAAATTTATGAGATATATGAATAGCACTGGAACCATAATTTCACTAAGTAATAAGAAAACCTTGCAGCATTCTGTCTTATTTGTAGTTAAGCATCTCTAGAGAATACATTTAACATTGTTTTTTCTGTTTTATTTTTACATGAGAGGGAGATTAGATCTCTATTATATACATAATATCTGTCAGATTCAAAAGTAATCCCAGAGTGATCAGAATTCTAACCAAAGAAAAAATTATCTATATGTAGTATGATTTTGTTTTAAGTACATTAAGGTCATATTTGATGTTCCTCTCATACTTGGTGTGTCTCAATAAATGGAAGGATCCAGATGAATAACTTCCCTTGATTATGAAAATGTTTTCTACTCAGTGGTGTACAGTGACAGGACAAGAGGCAATAGGCACAGATGGAAATGGAAGGTTCTGTCTGAACACCAGAAGCACTTCTTCACTCTGCAGGTGACGGAGCACTGGCACAGGCTGCCCAGAGAGGCTGTGGAGTCTCCTTCCTTGGAGATCTTCTAAAGCTGCCTGGACATGGTCCTGGGCAACCTGCTCTAGGTGGCCCTGCTTCAGCAGGATGGTTGGACCACATGACCTCCAGAGGTCCCTTCCAACCTCAACCATTCCTTGCTTCTGTGAATCTAGTGTACCCCAGGCAAAGCCGAAAAAGGTAAATGAAAAATTAATAAAACCACAGCAAAAATATAAAAAGATGTTGTTGTTGTTCATTGTAGAACAATTGCAACTCATGACAGAGTAATACTTTCAATCAAAGAAAAAAAACTTTTCATATCCTAGATAAGAGAAGCATGACAAAAATGAGAAATGGAAATTATTCACATGGAATGGATGAAGAAGATTTATTCTCATACTTGTCAAGGCTCCAGAACTACAAAGTGATAACATCCAGGACAGTTTAGTCCCTTCTCAGATATGGGCTGGCATATTACAAGAACATGATAGTCAATGATGTATGCACTGTAATCCAGGTCTTTCTGGTTTGTGCATAAAGATGTTAGCACTTCCTGAATATCTAACAGCTTTTACTTTACAGGGTAAATAGAGAAGTCATTAGTCTTTGTATCTTGATGGAGTTTAGGCATAAAATTACGTTTCACTACCAGCACAGGTAGCAATAGGCATTTGCAGAAGTGCATTATTAGGCTAGGGAAACTTGCTTTGAAAACTTGCCTCCTGTGAATTAGTGGCAAATGAATGAGGATTTTTAGAGTCAAGTTTGGGATTCAAGTACCTCTGACAGTGATCATAAAGTGGATCTAATCCTTTATATATATTTCCTTATATATATATATATATCCTTTCTGTGTCCTTTTTTTTTTCTCTTTCTTCAGTGATAAATAATGAAATTTTAAGTGCTGACTCATGAGTATTCATTACTTAATTCTTCCACACATAAAACAACGTGTCTGACACTAGCATGAGGTCTGCTCGAGGCCGAGGTTGCCCTGGGGCCTTGGTGTAGGTCTGGACCTGTTGCCCTGGGGCACCCGAGGAGCAGTTGTCCCCTCCAGCTTTTGCTTCGTTGTTAGTATGGCTTTAGACTTAACTAGTTGCTTGTATGGCATTTGACTATGTTGCGAACATCCACTGCAGGAAAAATATAGTTGAGTCCACAATGCAGTCTAAAGTATCTGTTTTAAAACTTCTTGACCCTTATATAAAACAGTTTTACTGTCAGTAGGCATTGTTTAGAATGCACTTAATCTTAATTAACACTTCATTAATGGTGGGATGTTTAATTTTCTCTTACTTTTTTCAGTCCTTTTCCCTGAAGCTGGCTTTGAGCCTAGCAGTGTTGTTCACCCCCCCACCCCCACCCCACCCTGGTACCTGTGTGCTTCACTTTGAGTAAAGCAATAGCAAAAGCTGCAGGTGATGTTTCCTCAAGCTGCACTGCTCTAACAGCTATAGTTAACTATCTGGTAACTGTTAAGAGTTTTCAGGTAGAATGATACTATATTTATGATTATACGTAGTTCTTTCCTCCTTGAGCAAGCAATGCTGTTGGAACAACTTGTAAGGAACAGAAGTGCTTGATGACATTTACCAGGCCTTGCTACTGTGAAGACTGATCACAGTCTTGTAGTCATGTCATTAAAATGAATAATACCATTTAAATCAGAGGAAAAAATCAGTGATGTCAGCAACAAGCTGTCTCCTGCAGATGTAATGGTTTTGACTTGCCTTTAGCTAAACTCTTCTGTGTGTTCTTCTCAGAGGTCAACAGATTTTTTTGTTGTTATTATTCTTATTTTTTTGCTTTCCCGAGTATTGATTCCTCTCCTGGGAGTTTGGAAAGCCCCCTTTCTAATACAGATCATCTTCAGGCTAAGCTAAAACTAGGTCCAAGGAGCTGCCCTATGTGTATGCCTCAATTGATGCCAGCACCTCAGAAGCGCTGTTGGCTGTAGCCTCACCCCCAGCTTGAAACCACTCAGAGAGAGGATGTTGGTTTAGGAACCCACATGCAGTGTTGTGCAGGATCCTGGCTGGTGATATAGTGAATAACGGAACTGTGGGTTGAGAAAGGTGAAGTTTTATTAACCAGCTAGTTATTACTGGTTTTTTTTTGGTCATATAGTTAGAGTTACTAAAATAAAAGTAGGTATTATGGAAGTATTTTTCAAAGTAAATTACAGTTAAAGATTATGAGATATACTTCCTGTATGTTTTAAAGAACAATGACTAGTAAATAATAAAGTAAAGGGAAATGTTAACTGGTAGATCTTCTGTAGCCAAAGACTTGTGAATGTAATGATTTCTAAAATCTGAATGGTTGTAAACTTAACAAAATGAAAATCTAATGCATTCGTGTACTGAAAGAATAGATGAACTTTTAATGCTTTGATTCACTAAAGCATAACCTATTACTGATTATTAACCTTATAAAAGAATAAAGTACTAATTGATATAAATATACTTGCAGCAACATTAAAATACCTTTTATTATTGCACTGTCTGTTCTTGCAAATAAATGTGAAAGGGCTGTCAGTCTTACGGTTCCTCCAGAGATGACAATATGTTCCTAATATGTATTTAAAGACTCATTCTCTTATTTTTGGAAATTACCTTTGATAAATGCTTAATCTCTACATAAAGCATATACGTATTTTTTTCATAGGTTGGAAATGAAAGTAAATGTTAGTATTACATTTTCTTCTAATAGATGTAACTGACTTGATTTTGTTTCAGAAAAAAATATTCCAGCATTTGCTTCTTTGAGTTTACCTTAATTTTACTTGAGTTTAATTTCAGATAGGCTTCCAGGCAGCATGCCCATTCATATATTTAGATTTTGTTTGTTTGTTTGTTTTTTGAAAGCAATACAAATCCAAAGTGTCTTTGGTAACAGGTTATAGGCTGTATTGTAAAATAAGTATCTCTTAAGTGGTTTCTTAAAAACGGATTGGAGCAACTGAAACTGATACAGCTGTATGTTAACCAATGGACTAAGTTGAACCTGAAGTGTTCTGTGACTCGGTAGCTCTCTGCATCCAAACTACTAGCTGTGGATGGGGCGTGGGCTGGTGAAAAGCACATTCACCTTACGAAGGTAACCTGAGCTTACCAATACTACCTATCCTTAAAAATAGCTTTACCCTTCTGGGAAGGATTCTGTGACCACATTTCATCTCTCTTCATAGTGATGTAAAGCACAGATGTGGGTAATTCTGTGATAAGGAAGAGCACAGACCTCCAGGTTTTTATGGTAGGTTCCAAAAGTCGCCTTACCTGCCCATGAGCCCTGGCTTTTTTCCACACAGCGTGAATGAGAGGTGAACATAAACTCAATTACAAGGCTAAATGTAGTTCCAAACTGCTGTGCTGGACATCGCTGAGGCCTGTATGAGTAAAATGTCAGACTGGAAAGTGTCCAGCCTACAGCAGAATTAAAGGCTGTATTTTGTACAGGAAGGGTGACAGAAATTGCCTTTTATGTTTCAGTTGTAATTTGCTGGAGCGGATTCTGTTATGTGTTATTTTTCTTTGCAAGTTTACTTTGGGAGGCTCTCAACTGCATAATCATTTTTATTATTATTTCCTTGGACAGATGAGATTTGCAGTCTTAGAATGTGAAGTCACTCGCTTTCAGACTTCTTTTTAACACTTGTTCTTTCATGTATGTATACCTAGAAGTATCACTAGGCATTTAAAAATGGATTAATCCTCTTGTTTGGATGGTTATCTAAAATATAGAGAGGAAAGAGGTTTTAATGGTAATACAGAGGAAAACAATTACATTTTTAGTGGGAGATAAGATATAAAAGGCAAATGGAAGGGTTAGAGTTAACAGTGATATGTGAGGAAGGCTGAAAGGGAAGTTCAGATATTCTTATGGGGAGACTGAGATATGGTCCAGAAATCTAAGAGAAGTAATTTAAGTTGAGAAAGGGGGCAAAGGGGAAGAGTTCAAGGACCACATTTGGCTGATACAAATGTAAAGAATGGATACAGAGTTTGCTGAAACTCAGTTGAAAGGTCAGTGTCTGTCATGAACAGATACAGACCCCTTACCCAGGAAAAAAATCTCAAGCTACAAGATGTGATTTTCACGACAGTGTTTTGCTGAGTAGAAAAAGGAAAAAATGGTAATATACAGTTTTCAAAGATTTCCATACTGGTTTGCCAACAAATGGCAATGCTCATATGAAAGAGCAAAGCATTGTGTTTAAAGTTTTTTTCTGGAATGTGCTATTTTTTTGTGATCCAATGCATTCCCAAGCTAAAGAATGGTTTCCCGATTCCTAGTTGCAGACTATAGATAAAATGTACGCTTTTAGAATGATAAGTTATCGAAATGTTAGAAACTATGCTATTGTAAATTCAGTGCTTGTTACTGTTCAGATTCCATTACGATATTTGGACAGGAAAATATAGGTGAGTCCAGATACATTATTATCATTAAAATGTGTCGACCCATCCAGAGCCTTTTAATAACACTAGTGTAGTGTGGAGTCTTTAGCCTGTATTAAACTGGCGTAATTTTCTTAGTCCTTTGTTCATATTTATTACATTAAAAAAAAAAAAAATTAAATACCTGGTCTATTTGATTTTAGCATTTCATCACTTGGTCAGAAGGTTGTCCTGTATTCGTTCACAGAAGTTTTATCTGAAATGTGAAAGGAAAAGAGAAAGAGAATAAAAGGATTCTATGAAATTTATTACCAAATACCACTTTCACTTTTTTCAATAAAGTAAAAATCCTGTGATATTATAAATTATGACTATGTCATATTGACTAAATTACGAAAGTTGAAAATTCTGAGGCAATCAGCTTGAAACTTGAGTGCAACCTTTTGTACCTTCAAATAATGCAATATATATTTAAAAGAATATATTCTATTACTTAGGCTAATCAGTTGATGAGCTTACTGGCTGCATAAATTATTCCATTCCTAGCATTAGGCATAGATGTGATAGCTCATTATCATTGCAGAAAATCAGAGAGAATGATGCTAAAATTCAAGGGCAGCTGGAGTTATCATTGAGATCTGAAGACTGAAAATAAGAATATGAAAAGAAATCCTTTCAAGGACTAAGCCTTTCAAAATGATACAGTACAAATGCAGGATTTCATGCTGGTATTTCAAATGGTTCTAAAAGAATTGATTTACTTGTTCAACATGAATTAAACATGTCAGCAGACTAACAACACATACTGTAAATTGTATGTACTTCTGTTAACAAAGGTAGAGAGGGACTGCTTTGCATAATTTATGGTCTCCATATAGTATAGTAATTGAGTGTATAGGAACTGCTGTACATTCCTGATGATTCACGGCTGTCTCTCTCTCTTTTTTCTTCTCCCTGTATTTTTTTTAGAAGGTACAAGGTTTTTACAAAAATGGCAATATAAGCTTTTTATTCCAGAGTTAGCAGAGAATAAATTGTATATAGGATTATCACCTGTAATTTAGATCTTCTTTTAGGCTGTATCTTGTCATTTTTATATATATTCATTGAGTAAGAAATTAAGAATTGAAATGAAGATGAAAATTGCAAGGGGATTATAACAAAATAACACCTCAAACTGAAAAATGGTGTAAATCTATCAGCTACTCTATATGCTTGATTCAAGGAAGACCACCTGCTATGCTATTCTACAGATAAACTCTTGCTAAAATATAGATGATTGATTTTGTGACAGTACTGAGATAAACAGAATCACATTTTATCACATAGAGTGGGAAATCTGTAGCCTATACTAATTATAATAGTTGTAATATATTTTCTTCTTGTATATAATGCATTAAAAAAAAAAAAAAAAGGTTATTTTGGTGTAAAGCAGAATTGGAGAGTCTGATTACCAGAAAATGCAATCAACTGCCTGCATATATTATTCTACTCTGTGTACTTTTGAGAATGCCTGACCAGTCTCTTGCCCAGACATGAACCTGATTTGTGGTAATGTTCGGAATTCAGGTTTTTGCTTTCTTTATATCTTAGTTTTATTTAGCGATTTACACTTTTTATGTCCAAAAGTCTCCATATCTGGCAAGTTAAGAGCTTGAAAAAGGTGCATTTAGGAAAGCCATTTTTATTGTATGCTGATGGTTGTAATACAGGTAAGCTTCCTGTTCAGTGCCGCCATTTTAAATCCTTTGCCTTCCCTTCCCTAATGGGTTTTATGATTTTGGAGTGTAGTTTTGGAGTGTAGATTTCAGTAGAAATCCAAATATCTGCTTAAGTAGAATGATTTTATTAGCTCTATTCTTTTAAGGAACGCATTTCAAATTGTTTAGACAAAGTGAGCATTGCTCTGTTTAGTAGTTTTTTTTATTTATACGCTATTATAACATTCACTTTTTATAATCCACATACTTGTTGGAATGCAGTTTTGCTCTGTTGTCACTTGTGCCCTCCTTTTTAACCACAAGTACAAATTATTTTATCTGTTAGATACTGACTTGCTTGGCTTCTGGCTTCAGGTTTGGTTTGTCCTTCCACCATAGCCTCTCTTCTGTGTTGGACATGGGTAGAAATTAGGAAGCTTACTTTGGAAGCTTCGCCTACAGTTTGTTTTCTCAAGACGTCATTAAAGTTAGCTCCTTAATCGATTTCTTAAGGTATTTTATGCTTCTTTCAAGCAGCTGACATATATGAAAGTAGATGTCTGGATCTTTAGTAATACTGGATGAGGTTTTGGCTATTAACCTCTTGATATTAGATTGTCATTGCCAACAATTTAGTCACTGACGAGTTGCATGACTAATAATCTGATTGGAAGTTGTCCGTGGTTGTATTAGCATAAAGTTGTATTTAGATGCTAAATTGTCAGCCAGAGTTCCACCTGCATTTAGTTGCTGAGGCAATATAGTAATAAAGACATTTCTCACTATTTGTATGCCTAAACTTCATCCTATTTGGCTAATAAATAGGTGGCCTTTTAGGAAAAACTGTGAAGACACTAGATGTACAATGAAATTTGTGAACTCTCAAACTACTTCTCATCCTGCCCACTTATTAGACCTGTCTCAACCCACAATGGGGATAGTAATTAAAAGTAGCCTTCACTCAGCTGATATCTAAGCATACAAAAATCTAGAAAAGCAAACCCCACCTCCAACTTTCTAGGAAATAATTGGAAATAATACTATTTTATTAATAACTCTTCTAAGAAGAGCTCCTCAGAACCAGCACTTGAAAATAATAACATCTAAAAATATATTTTTAGATCTTCCCAGTACTGCAAAAAATCTTGCTTTTAAGCTTTGCTTGTTCTATTTATGCAAACTTCATTGGGTGAGGAATTTAACAACTTCCTTCCAAATTCTGAAATATTTTAATTTTGAATAGATTGTCTATGCACATTGCTCTTCCCATGCAGGTTAAAAATCTTACCTCTTTTTTAGAGTTGCAGATGTTTGATTTTGCATTCTCTTTAACAAAGAGAAGTCCTGACTATTTTTTATGCAGAGTAGATATCAATTCATACTGGACTGGTGGAAGTCCTTCCATGTCCCCAGTGGAATGTAAAATGTACTATTTTCCTTCAAATTGTTTTTGCACACACAGATTTTTGACCAAGATAACTGTCTGACTATATGAAAGAGTAAAACTGCATCAAAGCATTCTGAATTATTTAGTAGTGTACAGCCTGTAACATTATATAAAAAGCATAGTTGGCATTTCCACTTTTGTACTAATAACCTTCAATAGATCATTATTTTATATTATTCTTTAGGAATACTAACAAGAAATAAATTAAGGGTGTACATAGTGGAATATGAGTAGTTGCTGTTGTCCTTATCCTTGCACAAGGTACAGGATCTCCAAGGTTTTCATTAGTTATTAACTATACTTGCTTTGCCAGTTTCATTCTAAAGACAAATATATCAATTGATTATGAAACAGTAAGTATAACTCCTTATATTTCAGATGAGATAGACAACAGATCCAAGAAAATGCCTGTAGTCTTCCTTTCGTAAAAGTGCTTTCTCTTAACATCTTTCTCCCCATTTTTAGGACTCCAGTAGCCCAGTTGAATTGTAGTTCCTTTCTATAGGCAGATGATCAAACATTCTCAAAGTTATATAATACAATTTCCATTTTATTTTAAACATACTTTGCATGATATAAAAATATTGATCACAGTGAGCTTTAACAATTGTTACTGCTATAAACAGAAATGCTGCACAATGGTTTTAGTGGAAATAAATTATATAGTCATTATCTCTTTAAAAAAAAAAATCACAAGAAGGAGAACCTAGGCTGTTTGGTCATTGGCAGAAAATAAGTCCTTACTGAGTTCTTTACAAAACTTGAACCCCAGTTATTTTCCACATTTGCTTTCCACATCTTGAGGAAAGCACAATGTGTCTGTCTCTGAAAGCCCCACAGGGTCTCTGGTGAACATTTAATTCCAAATATTTGCAAAGTTTCTGTCGTTCTTTTGTTCTAGTGGAAAAATGTACACCAAAATAGCAAATAGTGCTCTCTCTTCACTAATTCATAAGTGGTCTTTTCCAATATGTGGGTACACAGCGGCACACTTCTTCACTAAAATAAAATCCAGCATCACAGCGTTTCGTTCGAACTGTACATGGCGGTCTGTAACAACTAAAGAAATGAAAAAAGTGGGGATTAATAAAACACGATCATTTGTATTAACCTGGAGTATAAACCTGTGTGCATTTACACATGCCATTTCTCAATGGGATGTTTTATTCCCATGAATACATATCTTTCAGCTTCTGTTTGTGTTCTTGCAACCACTTTTAATTGGCCTATTCTTCACAAAAGACAATGACAAGAATCATGTTATTGAAGAGAAATTGTTTCATTGCAAGAGATACCCATGAATATTTTTAAAGTATTGCCTGGTTGTAGCTGCATTCTAACCTTGAGTATTACATCTTTTTTTTTCCCTCTTTCAATTTTGAAAATACAGTAATGTTTTTAGGTGTTTAAATAGGCTTGTTATGAGCTTGTCATTACTGTATCCTGACAGTTTGAGGTGGCAATCCAGAATCAGTTCATAATCAGATCTACCATTTTCCTACCCAGGTCTATGTCTTACCTTATTCACTATTCACTAATGCAGTAGGCCTAAGAGAGATGTGTATATGTTTGTTACCCTGTGACTCCGATCTTCAAAAAGAGAACTTTTCTTCAGGCTTTCTTCAGGCTGCAAGCTCCTACAGCCACTCTCTGCGTTCGGTAGTGTTATATCTATACTTCATACTGCATCTATATGCACTCTAAAGTAAGATTGGAGCCTGCGTACTTATGATAAATCTTACAGGAAAAAGAGCAGAAATAGCCTCTTTTAGATTAAATAAGTTCAACAAAAATAAAGCACAAGTATCTAAAAAGCAGGAAAATTTTTCCTTGACTGAAAAATAGAAGTTATACAAAGATAATATCTGTGGTTGTCCCTGAACTCCTCTTCCTTTTCCTTTTTTATTTTTTTAGTCTATTAAACAAGAACTTGACCTAAAATAACCTTACAATAACAATGCTAAATACTTTCTGGTGTATAATGGAGACAAAGTACAAGTCTGTTTTTTTTTTTTTCCCTCAGATACTGGCAATGAGTCAAAAGACAAAAGTATATGTTTTAAATTTCAACACAGTTATACTTAAAACTTGTATTTAAATAATGTGTGCCTGTTTGTGAAACACTAATATTATGATCTATTGCTAAGTTCAGTTTAAAGACACTACAGTATACTATATTAAGGCAATTTCAGTATCCTTTTCCCTAGGCAATTTTTGTTTCAGGCTTGAGGCTACTCTTATTATTGTTGCAGATAAGTTAATATGTTGCATGCTTGTTTTGGATACCAAGTTACCACTTTGCAATAATTTGTTTATGATATGAGGTCTGTATTACAGTTACATTAATTCAAGCTGGTTAGTTCAACCAGTGAACCTGGCTATGAAGAAAGCAATAAGGAATGAGGAAGACTGCAAACATGGCATTTGTTAACTAGTCACATCTTGTTCAGTGTTTTCAGTGTCATTAATCATAGATTATTTCACCAGTGTGGTCTCTGTAATTAAGACAGTAACATTACCTTGTGCCAGTTAACTCTTTAAATAAGTAAGTCTTTATACAGATATTTGAGATCAACTCACAGGAACCTGTCAAAGCCCTACTGACCTTTTGCCCAATCAAATTTGGAAACAGTGGTAAAAGGCAACAAAAATCATACTGTCACTTGAGAAAGAGCACGAAAGCAAGTGAACAAGTAAACTTTACTATTATGTTTGTGGAAGGATCTAATACTCTGAGCAAATGGGCAATCAGCCCATTGTACTTGGGCTTGTACTGGGAAAAGGTATTCCTTAGTGATGCAATGGATGCAATGCTGAACTCATTTGCCTTTTTAACTTTCATGGTAGAGACAGGCAGATTATTTGATTTATTATTTGAGTGACAGTTCAATGAAATAAGAAAAAGAAAAGAAAAGATGATAGACAAAGTCAAACTCTCCTATGACACACTGCAGAAGAGGAAAATTAGTCATGTCATTATTAGCTATGAGGAGCTCACTTTGTTTAGGAATTGTGCCTCTTAGTGAATGGTGAGTGTCAACTTAACTTGTAGTTGAGAGTGCTATAAAGCATCTCTCCCAGGCGAGTGTCTCAGTTCTGGCAGCAGTTGCACTCCACTTACTTTTAGCCTTAGCCTTATCTGGGACACTTCAACAGAGCAAGAAACCCCCTCTCCTCTTCTAAAATCCTTGGCAGATAAGGTATCTAGTCATTTGGCCCCACCAAAATTTACTTACAGCTACAAAATGATTAAACAAAACAGCTAATAACACAATCCAAAATTTTACACTTCAGACGCACTGAAAGGGTTAAAGACTGATGCCTTACCTGCATGTCTGGTGATGGAACCTTTTTCCTTTTAAGAAGCATTTATTGGGAGATTCTATACATTCACAGATGCATTTTGCAGGATTTAGTGGCTGATGTTTGGGACAGATCTTTTTACATACACACTGGCACTTATCTTCATCAAATTCTTTGTTGGGCCCACAGGAAGCAGGGAGAAGTTTGTTTTTGCACATGCACTGACATGATGCTCTGTCTAATTCTTTGTGAGGTCCACAGCTTGAGGGTCGCATGCCTCCTTTGCAGACACATTGACAGGTTTCTTCATCCAGCTCTTTGTTTGGTCCACAGATATGGAATCCTTCAGATGTGTCTGGAAATAGAGTGGAGAAGTTACACAATTATCAGAATTTTCTTTCTTCCTATTCCCGTATTTTTAAGTGAAGAAATGATAGCAAATTCATACCTTTCAAGGTGTTTTGAGAACAAATGTAAATCAAAAGACAGGCAACATTACGTATGTATGTATACAACATGTATACAACATTATGTATACAAATAGTATGATAAAAATATTCAACTATTTAATTTTCATACTTTTAATTTCTTCTTTAGGTAAACCAAACCATGGAACTACATTTAAATTGCTAAGCAAAACTACCTACCAGAATCTCCAAGGTGAGAAGAGAAACCAAAATCGTGCTGTGCCAAACATCTGCAAATTTGATTATTCCAGATATGATTTTTTGGACAGGTCTTGTTTGCCACATGACACCTATGGAATGAAATATACTGTTGGTTTATTACCATAAGAACTCAAGAAGAAATTGATTTTAGATGCTGATTGCATTTGTTTCCCTCCATTACAAAAGCCTTTCAAAGGTTCATTCATAATCTTATTTTTAACTCCTATGAAATCTGTTACCAGTTAAGGTTCTCCCCAGTACAGGAATCTTTAACCATTTGCTGAAGATACCTTCTCACGTTGCAATTTTTTGCTCTAACTTCTAGAAACTGATACTTGTACTTTCTAACCCTTGAATGTAAGCCTTATATATAAAATAGACCAGTATAAAAAGTATTTGCATGTCAAATACCACATAGGTGGCAACAGGCATAATTTTCTACATTGTTTTTTTGCAGTACATGACAGCTGATAATAGTTTCTGAATGAATGGTGTAGACCAAACTCAAATTTCTAAAATGTAACCAGATTATCAGATTCCCTTCCCCTTTATGTGAAAGTTATATGTCATTAACTGATTATTTCTCATCAGCCTCTCACATCTTGGCCAGCTTTCTTGACTATAAAGATTTGGACTTCAGCAGTGATGAAGTCACTTTAGAAAGGAAAGAAAATAAACAATTTAACAGTTTAGTGCTCTGTACCTGCTAGAGTTTTGCAGCCAATGTAGTGGTGCCAAAGAAAGCAAAAAAATCCTAACAGAAGCTGATCTATTTTTAAAGGATGTGAAACTTAGCTAGTAGGTCCACCACATAAGAATATTTATATGTATTATCTGATCTTCCTTGTTTGCAATTTCTTTATCACCACAGTTGCCATTACAACTTTTAATGAGTCATGCCTAACTTCACCCATCCAGGCTATGTCATTTATTCATTGTTTCTGTAGTATTTCTAAAATTCTTGTCTGTTAAGACAGCACATACATTACCCATTTTAAGCACTTTCTCATCTCCCTGAGAGCAGCAGCATTACTCACACATTCAAAAATGCAGGTGCTAGGACATTCTTCCTTGATTATCATTCAAATATACCACTCCCCTTCACCACATTAAACAGCTCTTTGCCCATAGTTTAACATCACCCTGTAACACCTCTTGTTTTATCAAGCTGGTGATTTCTGATTTCATTTTGCTCATGATCTCACTCTTGTTCCCTCACTTGGCAAACATGTCCTTTTGCCTACCTCCTGTTTCAGCTTGAGAAGAGGTACAGAGAATTTACAGGCATGTAATTGTATTCTGTTGGAAAAATACAACAACAACAAAACACACACACACACACTCCAAATTGCACCTGGAGCAGCCCGGCCCTAGCCAGGCATGTTTAAAACCTACTACAGAAGGCAACCAGGTGACAGTGTGAGAAAACACCAAGAACATATGGACCTTAATAAGATGATGTTGCTATGAAAACCAAGAACTTGAAGAGAACTGTATGTATTTCAACATCAGGATTGAAGACAACCAGCAAAAGGAATTGGAATTGCTTGCTTACATGTTCTTCTCTGGCTGCTAGGACAGAAAATTACTGGGGGATATGGCTGAAATTTTAAAATGACTTCCTGTAACATTTTAGGAAAGTTAAAGAGGGCTTAAGAAATCAGAGGAAAAATACAAAAAAAATTCACTACCTTATTATCAGCTTGAAATAAAATAAAATAATAAAATAAAAAAGCTAGTTAAGTCATTACCTATCATTGTCAGTACAGATGGGAACAAGAGGGAGAAACATTTAATGTGCACAACATACAAACAAACCACATCTAAAATATGCCTGTCAGCTCTGTAAGTACCTACTTACACTACCATGGAAAAAAGGTCGTCATAGAGACTTGGATCTGAATGTTATATATTGAAGACCATGCCCTCCCCTCCTGCTTCACTTCCTGCCCCCAACCCCCACAATCACCAAGCTTCTAAAATAAAGTGACAATTTTCTAACCGAGTTGCACATCTTAATGAAATTCTATATAAACAGAGAAGGGTACAGCTTAAGATACCATTAATCCAGAAGGTATTCTGAAACATTGGTTAGCATGAACTGACATGCCTCAGCTCCACAAGTATGTAGAGGTAGCTACTACTTATTAAAAGGAAATAAACAGAACAAAGTGGGAGAACAGGCAAAGACCTGGACGTTAATTCACATGATGAAGATGATGTGCAGAAAACATATTTCATAGAATAAAGATCAACTATTTATATTCTATCTTACAAGTCATTTTTCTTTTCTAACATATGCATCATGGCACAGTCCAGCCTTGAATTCCTATTAGATCAAGTGTTACTACCCTAAAAACAAAATTCATACTCTTAGGCTTTTCTTTTCAATAATACATAAGAATATCATTACTATTAAAATGAGAGGTATAGAAATACATGTACACAGGCAGATCTGCCATCGTGACAAGAATGCAAATTAAAAAAAAAACAACAGTGGGATTCTGAAAATCCAGGCACCCATCAGCAACATGCAACTAGATTTACGTTTAAAAATCTATGACTTTTAAAAAACAAAATAGGAAAAAAAAAGCCTGATTGCTTCCAGATTCTGGAAATGAAAGTAAAGATAGTGTTTAACAGTAGACAAGGCCTGAATATGTTCTGATCTAGTATTACAGGACAGTGAGATGGTCAAAGTCTGGTATCTCTATGCTTACTTCCCTTTAACTATAGGTAGCTGTTTCCTGGCTAGAATAAACTCTTGAAATAGTAATTATATCTGTTCTTAGTCTGGAAGCACTGAGAAGCTGCCAACAGTCAGCATAATTTGACTTTATTATTGGCTCTTAGGTTTTGACTTTTTATAATCTGTTAATTATGCAATTAATTTAACTATAGATTTATTTCCTAATATTCTTTTAATCCACTGTTTATGATCCACATTTTGATGAACAAATTCAACAATTTGAATTCAAATAGAATATAATCTGTGTTTAGCTAGAACACATCAGAAAACATCCAGATTTTAACTGAATGAACAAATGCAAAGAGGAAGACCTAGCTTGCTCCTATGGGTGTTTTAAACCATTCACTCATCTTATTAAAAATGTATATAATTCCAGTTCAGCTTTTAGTCCTTGGTCTTCTATAAAGCAACTGTTAGTTAGTTATGTATTTTTCTCCTACTAAATATTTTTCCACCATGAAATCACCACTCAGTCCTCTAAAACAACAGGAGCATGTTCTTTAAGCGCTTTAATAACTACCGCTTCAGTGCTAAGATACTTTTGTGAATTTTTCCTTTCAGAATTACCAAGCCTATGAACTAATCGAACAAATCCATATGCCAATTCTGTGGACTGCCCATTAACTTCTGGTATGTGAATATGTCCAAAAAGATTTTTAGTCAAAGATTTCCTAAGAACAGGATTTTTCTTTTAAGAGCATTATTATTATTATTATTATTATTAACAGGAGTTTGAGGGAGAAATATTATCTACTTCTTATTTGTAAAGTACGTATTTTTGGACAGCTTTCCTTTATTATTTTTTAAGAAGTTGATTTGATTTGCTTTAAGCCTCAATTGCATTTTTGCTCCTTCCATGGGGGAAAACAAACAAACCAACTCATTATTTTTCATTTTTCAATGACCTATCCCCAGTTTACCCACTGGGTAAAAAGGTACTGTATTTATTACTTTAGTAACATTCTTTCTATGTAAACCAATATTAGTTCCTTTGCAAAATGCATTCTGCTATTACTGATATACATAAGTTCACCTATCTTAACTGTGAAAGCTTCCAGCAATATTTTAAATTTAATTACATAGGCTTGCTCATAACGTGAAAGGAAAGACAAGTCTCATACTTACTGGGTTTGTGTTGCTGGCAAGGAACGTCTTATGATAGAATGAACTTGTCTGTAAACATCCAACTTAGACATGCATCGGCAGGACGTGTGATTGGCAAAACTGACGGTTACAGGTTTGGGGCCATGAGAAAGAGGCACCGTAATTTCAAACAACTACAGAAGGGAAGCAAAGAAAAGACAAGAACTTTTTTATAGACCAGTAACAGTACAACTAAAGGTAATATAATGTTATATACAAACAGCCATAGGGAGGTTAAGCTTGGGTTTTTGTTCTCTACTATCACTCAGTTCAATATCCAATTATACCGCCAAATAACTATTATGTAAAAAAATAAATATAATATCTATGTTATAACAATTAACATTTTTAGTGTTAAATCCTGTTATATGCCTATTTGCTTACTATAGCACTCAGATAAAAGTTGTTAAAAGAGGAAAACTTATGAAGAGCTCATTCTCTAGAGGAAATGACTTCAAATTCGCAATCTTTTTAATATCCAAAACATAATATTTGGAAGATGTTTCAAAAAGTTGGAAAAAAAGAGTAATTTAAAAAGGGGATAAGCTACAACATAACACATTAGTTGCAAAATTACAGAGCTTGTATAAAGAGCAATATATTGGATTTAGATCAAAACATATTTGGATGAACAAGTTTTGAGATACAGCACACCGTATTTTTGACTTTCTAGTATTTATGTAAATGAAAATTATATGGTCACCCTAATAGAATGCATCTGGAACTTCCAGGATATTAAGAAACAATCCTTTTTAATAAAATATTCATGTATGAAAATTAATAAAAGACTAATTTTAGTGGGAAATATAGTTCAACGAGTGAAAGAGGACCAGTGATACCTTATGGAAAAACTCATTGTGGGATAACAGAAGAACACAAAGACTCATTTCACTATTTAATTCAGAACATCTACTTTTAAGAAATTAAGAAAATTTCATTGCAAGACTCAAATCTCAATAGTCTACTGAGAAGTTAGGACAAATACTTAAGGTCACAGTCTTAAAAACTATTTTTAGTGGCATTTTTAATACAATAGTACACTGTTGCCTTTTAGGTGTGCAGTCACCTTTCCAAATATATTTAACAATATTTCTGAATATTCTGGGGCCTTCCAAAATATGGTCATTGGTTATTATTCCAGTTTCAGTTGATAAGACTGTATAACAAGACATTAAATTTTAGCTTAAATCTGCAATGCTTTCTATAATTTATTTTATGCTTTTTCATAATCAATAACTTTATAGTATGGCATATAGGCAGCATGCAAATATAATGAAAACACCAATAATTTTAAATGATTCAAAATGCAAAGTATATCTACAGGATGTCTTGAACGTAAGATCTTGCACAGGAGTAGGCAAGTGAGCCTGGGTGCCGAGAGGCACGCAGGTGCAGCAGTATGGGGTGTATTCACCCAGGACCCACAAGGTAAAAGGGTGCTTGGACAGCCCATGATAAAGCTTATATCATTGCCATACCTAAATTATGCAACTTAAACCTAAACTTTGTAAAGGGTTGTCAACTCTGACAAATATCTATATTACAAAATGAATTTTGGCAGTATTTAGTGACTGGATCCTTAAAAAAGTTTAATGTTGGGAGTGTCATCATAAAAGAACTGAGTTGGCAGAAGTATTATATTTGCAATTTATTCTGTTACAGAGGATTACAATGCTATTAGCTTTCCTGCAAGAAGTACTATATCCCTTATATTAGTTTTAAATGTTTTTTTTTTTTTTTCCCAATAGAATCTTAAAATGCAAACTGATATATCTTTGCTTCTTTAGAAGGAAAAACAAAACAGAAAATAGTTTTCTGCATCTTCCATGTACTCACGAAAAAAAGCTATCCGTCTATGGAGCTACCATGAAAAGAGTTTATCTTGATAAACTCTTCTCACCAAAGAACATTAACATTTGGATTCCTGCTCCAGTTGCAAAATAAATATCCCTTCTTAAAAGTTTGGTCCTGGGTATTATTAAGATAAAGGCACAAGTCCACTTCTAGTTTAAAGTTTGGTACTAATAAAATGAATGCTAAATCAGCGTCTGCCTCTCTTAAACATAACTATCACCAGAAAAACCTCCAGGCTTTTCACAAAGTTCAACATAGACTTCTGGAAAGAGACTTTCTATCAACTTTTTATTATTATAATCCTTCTTGGCTTACAAATCAACATTGGCTCCTTTACTCTCATCTGTTATAAAAGTTCTTTTAAATTAATCACAAAAGGCATTCTCACCAACATGTCCCATCCAAAAGAAGCAATAATCATAACACAGAGCTATCTTTTTCATACTAATATTTTTATATGTAAATAAATTTATGTACCTATTCATTTCTCTTAAAAATATCCACCTATTTGAGGGCCATCATAGGTTTAGCTATAACACACAAACAAGGAAATTGGAGAGAAGGAGGGTGTTATTGTTGTTAAAGAGACAGAAAGGACCATTATGAAAAATAGCTTTCACTTCTACATACAGTGCACGTTTGAGAAAATACGTGTTAAGGTCTTTGGCTATGTTTTTTTAAATCCTGATCTCTGAACAAATGGCAAAAGTCACCTATATATGCAAGTATTCCNTTTTTTAA
Organism: Anseranas semipalmata; assembly: GCA_013399115.1. NCBI lineage: Eukaryota > Metazoa > Chordata > Aves > Anseriformes > Anseranatidae > Anseranas > Anseranas semipalmata. The sequence goes on along the minus strand of VXAA01001226.1, from coordinate 325,235 downwards.
CAAGTTGTGCTTTTAGTAGGACAGTATGAGGCCTCTCTAAAAATTCGGCCATCTAAGAATCTATAGAAGCAAAAGACTTAATACTGCATTAAATATCTTGTATCACATATATGTGATTCTTAATACACATATATGAACTGAAGGGCAGAACAAAGAGTATGCGCTTAATTGCAATATTACATATACAAAGAGAATCTTCTGCTTTCTCTGTTCTCACATGAATCTCTCTCGCATTAATTTGCTTCTCCAAAGCTGAAGTAACAACCCACTATAGGAAGAACTGGTAAAACTTTGTAACTGAAGATAAGCATGATTATTTGCATAGACCAAACTGCAACTTCTTGAAAAAAAGGGCATGTTCTGTTCTTCATCTGTTCTTGGAGTACATCAGTCTGCTATTCTGCAAAGTGTAAGAGACTCCAGACCACTGGAGATGCAGTGTAGGACCACTGCTACAATCCCCAAGCACCTGCTGGGCTTCAGGAGTACACTAAGAGAAATTTCATTAAAAATCCTAAGACTTCCCAACTGTGAGCTGAAATGATGGTGAACATGAATTATCCTCATCTACATTTATCCTTCCATTATAACTGTGGAAGGTCTCAGTTTAGAGGTGAATATTGCTAACAACTATTACCATTCAGTGGTACAATGCAAAAAAGCCTAGTTAAGCAACGGAAAGGTAAACTAGCTTCCTTGTTCTCATTGAATAACCTTCAATTTGCTCAACTAAATTCTGTTAACAGCATTTTACATCACCTGCTAGCAGCTATTGTTTATAGATGAAGTCAAAAAAAATAAAAAACAGATCTATTTTCCTTTATGGAAATGATGGAAGTAAAACAATGGGATTGGAATTAATTGATCTGTTCTTCCTTCACTTTTTAGTATGTCTGCACATGCTATATTCTGATGCATACTGAAAAAGGAGATATTTATTCTTCTCTTCTGATAATGAAAATGTATCAAGAAGGGATTTCACAAGAAATACATTCTGGAAAAGTAGTCTGCTACAGAAAATGTATTATATACTTAGAATAATTCTGCTTAAATAATCTCTGGCACTTTGAAATAAGATCCACTCTAAAAAATAATCAACATTTTGCTCTCTACTGTGATAGCAGCATCTCTAAATCTAGTGAAGCTATTTAAGTGAAAGTGAATATACATAAGCTGGTTTTGAATTATCATCTCAATAAATCACTTCAAGTTAGGTAAGATCTGACCTTCTGTAATGCTTTCTGGTTTTATTAGCATCTCTAATTTATCTCTTGCCAATCTTATTCATCCAACAGAACAATAAGTTCAACATCTGTTGTCACTACAGGGCATATTTGGCAACACCTAACAGCCAAATGTCAATATCTAGAAAGGACTTTTCTGTAAGAAAGGCACCATAACATCTGTGCAGGAAGCTGGTTCTTGACTGCCTTCTTTTCTGGCCCCATTGCTGGTTGTCTACTGTCCCTGTGGGTAACTCCTCTTGGAGAGCAGATGGTTAATATTTCTGTCTGACTCCCCCATTCAGTAAAGGATTGGTTTCACTGTATTCTTAATGGCCCAAATCCCAACTTCAAATCATAGTAAAAATTAGACTAATTCATGCTACAGGCAATAAGGGAAAAAACACTTTCATCAGGGCTGTTCTTCAGGGGCCATTGCATAAAGACAGACATTCAGGATGAAAGACCACGAAGAATGAGCTTCAATCTCCGGAAGAACACGAGATCTGACAGTAGGAGGTATTAGGGCAGTTTTTTTCAAGGTGGAGAGCTTTTATGGCTCACAGTTTTCAGAAAAATGTTAATAATTATAGTACATTAAACAGCAAATTAAAGTACATGGAATGAGTATCACTAGAGTTAGAGGCAAATACTCAAAATTTAAAAGAAAAAATTAGACTCAACTTGCCCATGCTGTTCTGTACCTACGTGCTACCTACTACTACGTGCTACTACTGTGTTAAGGTCAGGAAACCGACAGAAAACAACCACCACAGCAACATGTGATAACTAAAGAGTATTATATATACACCACGAAAAAAATAAAATAGAATTACAGTTAAAGCTCTGTCCTAACCTCTTCCACATGAGCTAATACTGTGAACGCATACCAGTAACATACTGGCAATGTCAGTATATCACACATACTAATGGAAGCTCTACGCAACTGAAGAACAGCTGAAAAACATACAGAGTTAATGCATTTCGCAGGACCTGAACACATTCCATGCAGCCAGTCTAAGGCTGTTTCGTCACAGACAACTAACATGCATGTCTTCCAGTCTTTCTCACCCCTTCCGGTATTTCTCTACAAAGGCCTATGTTCAGCCCTTGCATCCTTAGGTCTACACCCGATACAATTCTGCATGCCTGCCCCCCCTCACTTCAGCCCAGCCACAGCTTTTCTTTCAGCCAGCCGGCCTGCAAAGCTCAATTCCCTGCCCTGTTTTTGGGCTCCTTAGCACAATTCTTAGCACATGCAAATCTCGTCCCAGCTCCTTTTGAATCAGCCAAGCGCCTTCCCTCCCAACGTGATAAAGGTGGGCATGTTAATGACAGGCTCTCCCTAAAAAACATGATTTGGGTGCCTGTATCTGAAACTTCATCTGCATTTTTGTTCAACTCCAAGGTATAAAGTATGCTAGTTACAAATAATTCCAATTCTCCAGTTTCATGGGTCTCTCTCTTTTTTTTTTTTTTTGTATTATTTTTCAGGCTTAAGAGCTTGCAGACTGTCTTGAAGATAACAAAACACACATTCCTAATACAAATGAACAAGTGTCATATCCTTTGCCTAGAATCAGGGAACATTAGAACTTTTACAGAGAAAAAAAAAATCCCAATTTTAAGTTCTCTCTCACTGGTCTAAGAAAAAGCAGAACCACCACTTTTGTTTAAGTTTTAAAGTTAAAAGCTAGAAAGTAAAAACAACACATCAAGCTGAGTCAGATGTCTGGCATAGACATAGTCAACTCCCATCATTAAAGAATAGCAAAGCTAGGCTGAGAATGACAACAGAGTAATGGGGGAAATTGGGTAATCCTGATACCAGTTGCTTACCATTGAACGTGATTGTGTATGACTATAAATGATGTTTTTACCCTTTTTTCTGTCATGAAAAGATTGAAGAGCCCCGTAGAGTAAATTGCAAGAAGATCATCCACTTTTGAATAACCATACTGTGCTTAAAGCAAGAATTTTGTGCTAAAATCATCACAGTCATTGATACTATGTGGATTAAAAAAAAGTTTTGGTTGCAAGACTTCTTTTTCAGGATATGTATTTTTTGTAGTTTCCACTGACCATTATCAAGATGATTTTATATCCTTTTTCTCTGTCTAGAACATACATACAGAATATATTTCTATAGAAAATTCTATTCTATAGAATAATTCTGTAATATATATAATTCTGTTTCTATATAACATAGAAATATATTCTGTATATAGAATGAGAGATTTATATTTCCTTTCCAGCACAACCTTTTCCACATCTACAGTACAAACAAATGTAATTTAATTATTGATCAACATCACATGTTAAGTTATAATCAAATCCAATATATCTACTAAATACACTCTAGATCTTAAAGCTGATTTTTCTGCAGGTACAATCTTTTTTATCATAGGCTCTTCAGATACTAACGGTTACTTTTACATTTACTTTTCAAAGCATTTGGAAAATGTTTAAGAGTAGAAGTACTTTGAAGTGTTACTTATCAGATAGGCTCCTATGAAAGTCAGCTATGAGACTGTCATTTTATTTTGAGAAGAAGACTTTCCTTTCTGACATGATAATGCGTACTTTGCAGAACTTTATTCTATAAATATGTCTTGGCACATTTCTATACAATAGTTTCCCTCAGTAACCGTATGCATCTGTCTTTGTAATTTAGACTATTTTTTCTAGGTAGAAACAAATAAGCAGGTTCTATGCTTTTATTAATGCTGGCTTTCTCATCTTAGATTTCTGTCATAATATAACATGATAAAATGCAAACATGAGCAAACATGCATGTTGTTATGAAACACTTATATTTACAGATTTTTGAAGAAAAGAACAACAACAATAGTTCAGACTCAGAAAGCTTGATTTTTTAAAACAAGGACTAGTCTTTAAATTGAGACCAAAAACTCTGATACAATTTCTATGAGGTCAGCTGAATTCACCAGTGGTGACTGCTTTTGTTAGCCCTGAAAGACATTTTTAAATTTATCACTGGATATTTATATTTATAGGAAAGTAAGATTTTTATGTACTATATTTATGCTAATTTCTATTTCCCTTCTGACTTTTACAGCTATTATTTTGCACTAATAAAAACATAGAATCTAAAGATCACCTTACAAGATTGACTTTTTTTGTCCAAATTTATCTGAGCACAACACTAAATGAAGAACAGAAATAGAAAGAGAAAATGAAAACTTTTCTAATAAATGAGTATACATTATCTACAGATAATACTTTGAATATAGTATCTTCCCCAATCTTTCAACCTAGCCAAACATGAAATGTTCATCTTCAAAAATGAAGAAAGGTCATTTTTCTTCATACATTTGGACCACAGACTTAGAGTCTATTGTTATAGTCCATAAATATTTTTATAAAGCTCTGGACATTCAATCACTTTTTATTCTCCATAGGACTGATTTTAGGCAAAAAAGTCAAGTAGATAGTTCACTATCTAATATATTTCAGTAACCCATCAATGTCAAAAAGAGATATCTTGTCATCTTTAACTCATAATGTCTTAATTATAGAATATGTATAATACCAAACTGCATTTTATTCACAAAGCACAACACTAAAATACATACACTACTTGTACTTTAAAAGGTTTGAAAAGCCTAATTCAATTTCTTTTTTTTTTTCTACAGGAGTTGAGGAGACCTGTAATTTCAATGGCAAATTTCTCTACCTCAGACACAACCTGTAATCAGATGTATTTTAGACCGAATACTTAACCTTCATTCTACTGCGCCAGCCAAAACTAAAAGACAGCATATCCTACAGACCTGAACGTCAGCTTCTTATGCTTGTGTTTTCTGCCTCCCAGTACAGACAGGTATGTAATTAAAGAACTTTTCAGACTAATAGAAAGGTAAGAGAATAATTAGATCCCTTCTAGAATCACGCATGCAATTACCAAACAATTTTTTCCTGAATTTTCATTCTTTTACATATAGTTTTTTTTTTAAAAATCCTTGAAGATCAGCATATATGCTCTGTGCTGTACTTTTGGGATGAGAAGCACAGTCAGAGGAGACAGGGCAAATGTGGCCCTGACTCGTTCTGTCCAAGCCAGCTCGGCCTTTGGCACTCTGCAGCTTGCAATTACTGTGATGCCGAGTGCATTGGCCCCCCTTCTTCTCAACCTCATTATTTCTTCAGCTATTCTTGTAAGAGCTTCCAGGCCAGAGCTGCATGGTACCGCAGACCACCATGTAGCAGGCTCTTTCCAGCTCCCACACTGGCAGAGTTCTTCCTTTAGCCATTTGCAGAGCTGGAGTGGAGAACAGAAACAATGCTGGGGCAACCTAGAGCTCAGAATGATTTTAACATTAAAAAAATAAAAAATAATAAAAAAAATCCAATAGCAGACAGTCGCAATAGCAATAATAATTAGCAATTAGTAGCAATTGCTAATATTAGCAACAGCTCCCAGTACTTGATCAAAAAAGCTATCAGTATTCCAGTCAAACAAAAATTCCCATATATTCGTCCTCACTTATCCTTAGGAAGGCATGTATTTTTGATTCACTGCATCGATAATTCCATTCTTCAGATTAACTGGAGTTCATGCCATAATTTCCAGAAAAAAACTGTTGATTTCAGTACAAAGTACTTCTTTGCTTTGGTGGCTAAATTAATTTATTCAGTACTATCATAATATGTGTCACTGTATGAGCACACATGAAGTTATCATCAGTGACTTCTGAAATATAAAATAATCAAAATTTATTTTTATATCAAGATGAGGGAAGCTTATCATTCTAGCTATTTTTACAATATAAGATTTATTTATGATTTTTTTTCCCAGATTTACATTAACTACATTATGTTTTTCTGATGGGACTGTGGTTTATTTTGGCAAGTTTCCCTTAAATTGATTGACTCTCAGTTTCCATCACTTGTGATCTTTGCACTTCCTAAACTGTCAGTAAGGCCGGCCAAATATAACCAACATAACAGAGCACAATGTGTCTGGAGAGATTTTCAAGCTAACGATAGAAGGCTGTTTGATTTCAAAACTCTAAACATCTCTACTGGAAAGAAGGAAAATAGGTTATGTGAAAAATCATATATTATCATTATTTATTTTACCATCTTTTGGAAAAAACAGTATTTCAAGGCTTACGTCTGATATAACAACAGGTAACTTATCTGAAATAATACATTTTGTATATGTTTAGCATGCTAGGGTTCCTTATTCTATCTTCTTATATTTGAATCGCTTTTTTTTTTCAAGAAATTTTAACAAAAACCATTTGGAATTTATATTGATTTATCTCCCACTATTAATAGTAGTTACTCTATCATTACAATCACCCGTCTAACACAGAAAAATGCATGGGAAAAGACATAAATGGTAAAGTTCAAAATGACTGAAAATTCTTGTGACACATGCATATCCAAATTGTATATAAAGGAACACCATGTACCTCTCAAATATGGCAAACAATTTCAAGCTGCTAGCTTGTTTCCTGTGAGAAAAGCTCCTCTAAAACTCATTTCAAACTGTTTGGAAAGATGTTTTCCCTTGAGGGATTATAACTCTAACCATGCAAAAAGATTTAGGATCTTTACATCAAATGATCTGAAAGAAGCCAAAAAACTGTCCATCCTGCCAGCCAAGAGGAAGAACAGAATGAGATGGCTTTTTGACATCTGCTCACTGCTTCCCTTCACCCTATAAGCAAATACTTAAAGGTGGGGCGTATGGGACAGGCTATCGTTGCACCAGGTAGTTCCAATCTTTGTAACTGCTGTTGAATTACTTACGTGTCATGGAAACAGAGAACAGATATTTGATCAATAACAATTTAGGAAAAAAAAAAAAAAAAAAACCTCCCCCCCCAAAAAACAACAACAACAACAAAAGACCAAAACCCGTCCAACCACCTTCCCCACAGACCTTTATTAGACAAGCCACCACTTACAAACCTGGGCTATTGCAGGAGAAAGAAAGCTATAAAGGAGAAGAAAAAGACCTACTGCATTTTATGAATTAGCCTAGGGGGATCTTCAAATGTTTTCATAGACCTTGTACCACGTCTTAAGAAATTGTCTCATATCCCAATCATGATTGTATAAACTTAGCAACTGCAAAAGCAGTTTTTGTTGAAACAATTGGTATTAACAGCAGAGCTGAATATTTTTCTATTTTTCTCTTAATAAAGAGAAGTAGCTAGAAAGGAGAAGCACAGCCAGAACTAGAGAACTGTTGAACTCTCTCTGGACCACCACAGTGTTCCACAAGCCAGTCTGGGAACATCTGACCTAGTACATTCTCCTGCGAATCAATGATTTGCTCCCCATAAAAGTAGTTTCTGTGCTTAGCTCTTTTCTTTTTAATTAACTCCGATTAAAGCCGATATCAACTTTTTTTAGATTTTAATGTCTGGAACCAATGCTAGGGTTTGCCTTCACAGTAAGATCTCCAGCTGAAAAGTTCATTTACCATTAAACACTTTTTCTGCAGGGTGAGGCTTGTCTTATGGAGTTTATGCATGAAAATAAGGCTTCAAAAAACAGTGACTTACGAAAAAAAAAAACAGAAGATGCCTGATTACTAATCATTTGTTCTCATTTCATTCAGGAAATAAAAGGAAAACAGTGAAAATAGGTGTGCAGGGTACCTGAATTCCACAGAAGGGTCTTGAATCCAATACTTTTTTCTTCCTAATGCTCATCTGACATAGGGTAAGCTGTGGTCACATAACTTTAAAAAGATTTGAGATGATGACAGATGAAGAGATATAGCTATAGCTCTCTTCCTTTATAAGGGTTTTTTTAAAACTGCATTCTGTCAAGGACCAGATAAAACTGGAAAGCAGAAGCAAGATAGAAAACTCTGAGATTATATTGCTTGCTTTTACAGAATAGGTAAGAAAACAAAACAATGCTGTTGTCTCTTTCTTCTTTCTGAAAAGCCTTATAACATTTTCCTTTTCAGAGTCTCTCAAATCTTTAACTATGCCTGTATCATATCATCACCAATGACATCAAGAACTTAAAAAAGAAAGTCAGTACTAGTCCAAACATTTTACGCTAGGCAAAAAAATGACTAATGACTTCACTCAACAGATATGAAAAGAAAGATGAATAGAAGGGGATTATTTACCCAAAACTTAACTGTGCTCCAAGACCAGGAAATCTGGGCAAAATGCAACAATTGCCTCTAACTAGATCATCCTTTCTTCAGGCAAGCTAAACTTTGTATATGCAAAATAATAATAATAATAATAGGTCATCTTTCTTCGTGCATAACATGAAAAATATATTTGCATCTTTCAAGCAACTGGAATGAGGACAGCTGTTGGGGGAATACCTATGGAGCTGAATGATATCAGTGTTGTAGTTTTCCTTGTTTAAGCTATTTGAGTTGCATTATCCCTGTGCCATGTGGCTGTCTAGCACTAGTTCACAGGATTAAAAATTTTTGGTAGAATACACCATTTCAGATAGACAGGTTTGGTGAGAAATGAAGACAGAAGATTCTTTAAAAAAAAAGTTTGTTTTTGTTTTCTGTACTTTTCTTTTCCTAATCCCCTCTCAAGAAGGCTCAGAGCACTAAGAATTTTCATGACAAGGGAATGACACTTCCACGGGCTACCATTTAATAGTTGGCTACGCAGTTGTATATCTTCCTCATAAATACACACTGCTGTCTTCAGCTAGAAGAATCTAGTTGGAAAAGGAAGCAAGATTCACACTAAAATTAGTTTTCTTCAGAGCATTAGAAAGAAGAAGTAAAAAGCAAAAAAAGCCCACAACCACCACCACCACCAATAAAAATATTGTAACAAGAGCAAAATACCCTAGCAAACATTTTGAAGTGTGACTATTTTTACATGAATTTTGTGGAAAATGTTGTTTTCAGATGATGTGATAATTGTTATAGCTACCTAAAACAGAATAATGCATGTATGTTTTTCCTTTAACGGAAGCTCACAAGCTCAATGCATAATCCCTGCACGCTCCTACCTGTTCACTAGCCTTGAACTAGTCCTGAAGAATAAAAACTGTACCTATACCTGAGGAATTTGCATGAAAACACTACAAAAAGTTACATTACACTAATATCTTTCAATATGGTAAAGTTCAGCTCCTAAAATGCTCTCTTTGCAACATGAATCCTGTCTGCACCTGTCCTAATACAATCTTCACTAACAAAATTACAGGCTAAAAACAGCAGGCAAACAGTGGGAAAAAAAAAAAAAAAAAGGATAGAATTAAGTTTCATGGAAAATGTCATAACTGAGAACTGGACATCATGATCTACTTTTTTCTTTTTAACCAAATATATTTGGGGAAAGAGAGTGTTAAGCATTTTCTCCCAGGCAGTAGTCTCTTCAGCTGTTTTTCCTATGTATTCTGGAATTTATTTTTTTCTTTCCCCATAATATAATACAATACATATATATAATATATACATATATACAATAATATAATACAATAAGTAGGTTTTAAGTATGCATGACCATAAATGGATTTGCAAGGAGCACCTGGATTGTAATAAGAGTGAGAACTTACTGTCTTGCTGATGTAATTTGTGCTGATATTCATGCACTGGAGTCCTTCACTATTGCAGCAACCTCCACATCTGTAGATGGATACACACGGGGGTTTAAAGAAGGTGTTTGTAGTTGCTCCAAACTCTTTTCCCACATCCACGCACACTTCACGTGGCATGCACTGAGTTTTTCTCCATTCAGTATCAATACCTGCCAATTAATAGGGAATTTCATATGTTATAAAGCAGCTGCTTAAAAACAATGCTCTCCTGCACTAAGTTAGTAGCATTTTTTTTAATGCTTAGAAACAGAATATGCATTGCAAGAGTCCCACTCTTTATTCAGTGAAATACACATTGTTCATCTAATTTCCTCTTCACGGGGATGTGCCATGGAGCAGAAGCAAAGTTACAGCAGAGCTAAGAGGGAACCTAACAAGGCCAGGCAGATCTTACAGCATCCACAGCTGAAGCTGTACATGTTCTTTCTTTTTTTGCTTGGGGTGAGTCCCACCTTGAGCGAAGTCTAGAGAAGTATTGCACATTCCTGCAAACTAATTTTAACTGGTCCCACACTGTACTTCATTTGGATCATACTATACATTAAAAAAAAAAATTTGCTGCCTATACATTTAACATGAAATTAATTTGAATACATTTACTTTGTTAACTACAAGAGCATAATTTAAAGCAAAAGGTTATTATTTAGCAATTATGTACACCACATGATTTAATCTGAAAGGTGATATTTATGCCCAGATTAGCAACACAAATTTGGGCAAACATTTCACATCGTATTATACAGTCTTTGCCAAATGAAATCCTGCACTAAACAGCCATCAGATTTGCAGTTGTACAGGCCCTTTATTCCTCTCATGGAGGCAGTCTTTGGTAGGCAACTCAGAGAAAATGGGCTCCATTAAGGCACATGACTTCCAATATCATGTCAAAAATTACTGCTATAAATCCCACGTTCCTCTGCCTGCAAGCACTCGCTTAATGGGAAAATTTTGTATTTTTATCCTCCAGGCCATGTGAAATATTAAGGGGGTATCAACATATTTGTTTGAAAGCTATTTTTTTCTGGTTTGAATATAATATCAAGCCAACTGCCCTCTTCTCATATTCATAATATGAATGAAACAGGGGGTAAACAAATATGTTGATACCCCCTTAATATTTCACATGGCCTGGAGGATAAAAATACAAAAGCTTACAGGAAAAGGTTACAAGTGAATTATTTGGCCTCCTACAGCAATAACACATGAGAGAACATTATCAGCCATGACTTAATTGCAGAAAATAAGCAGAATCAGTTCACTGAATTGAACTACTAGTGCCCTCTTTGCTTTTTGCAAAATCTTTACAGCCTCTACAAATCAGGATTCCTTATACCTGAAGAGAAACAATTTCCTATATCTATGGAGCTGAGGAAGCAGTCTATACCCTTCTGAGAATGGAAGTACAAAAAGTATTTCTGTGGAGCAATTCATTTCGTTATGGAAGGTTGACAATGAAGGATTTTTTATTACAACTATTACATCAAACCAAACTGCTGAGGGTAGTTTACTGATGATGCTTACCTTTTAACATGTTTTTGACATAACTGACAAGCCTTTGCATTTTAGTTTATCATGTTATAACCTATTTTACATCTTGTACTTACTTTTCAGGATCTCTGCATTATAGTGTGCTGCAGCAAATTTCAGTGAATCATCTGATCTTGTGTCAAAGCTGGAGTGTTCCCTGTTGTGTTGCCAACCTCCTCTCCTCAACTGACATTTGAACATTTTCCAGTATTCTGGGTAAAGTACTGTCATGAGTTCATCCACACTGGACACAGATCGCAACTGCTCTTCCAGGTCTTTGCTTGCATGAGCCTGTCAAAGTAACATGTAAGATTAATTACTTTCTCTATTACACAAGGTTTGCTGGAAACTAGCCTGAAAAACAACTCCTATATTTTAAAATAAAGCTTTGCTCAAAGGGGTCCTCATTAGAAAACCTACTTTTGTCAGTCAATGTCAAAATAGCACTATATTGACAAATACTAAAATGTTTTGCTTGTGCCAGTAATTCTTTATCATACATGTAGTTCAAAACATCTGTGTGAGAAAGAAGCTGTAGACTTATACCTATACAAGTACAGTTTGCAGATTAAAAAAAAGTTTTTTTGTTTCTGGAAACAAATGTTTTCATGATAAAATTTCAAAAGCTTAAACCCAAAAATATTGATATGATACGTTATTTAATATTTAACATCAAATCTTTGCCCATTTTCTGAAAGTCCAAGAAAATTAAAACACCCAGAAATAAAAAAGGGTGAAAGCAAAATTAGAAAAATAGAAAATAATTTATGTGGTTTTGTAGCATTTTAGGGAAAACCCTAGTGAGCAAATTCTCATTCTAAAGCACTAATCCTTAAATTAGAATGAGTCAGGGACTTTGATATATTTAAGAATCTGAGCTGCACACTCTCTTGCTGGTAAGAGTTTCAATTGAAACTCTTCAGGACTAAGGACAAGGGGTAATGGCTTTAAACTGAAAAAGGGTGTGTTTAGATTAGATACAAGGAAAAAACTCTTTACTGCAAGGATGTTGAGGCACTGGAACAGGTTGCCCAGAGAAGCTGTGGATGCCCCATCCCTGGAAGTGTTCAAGGCTGGGTTGGATGGGGCTTTGGGCAACCTGGTCTAGTGGAAGGTGTCCCTGCACAGGCAGTGGAACTACACGATCCTTAAGGTTGCTTCCAAGCCAAACCATTTTACGAATCCGTAAGTACTATGCTTGTTAACACATTATTTCAAGAGAAGCCTCAAATCGAGTAATCTCACTTTCTTATTTGCTGGCTTTTAGACAAACTCATCGCAATAGCGTTTCTTAAATACTATGACTCAGATTTACATTTTAATTTCTCATTTACCCCAAATTCCTAGAAGATTCCTATATCCCCTTAGTTGAAACAACATCTAGGGACTACTGTGATTCCTTGCCCACCCTCTCACCCATGAATTGCTGACTTCCCAAAGGGAAGAGAAGCAAACAGTAAGTATTAAAGAACCTCTAGTCACCATCTCAGCCTACGTGGCCCTTAGATGGCAGTATGAGACACGAAATATAGAGGTATGCTCGGTAAAGTGTCTAGCTGTAGATTTTGTGTATGTTACTACAAAACCGTGTTTTGTTGGTCCAAGAAACACAGTGTAAATAAAATGTGTCTAAAACCAGAAATATGAAACTATAGAAATTGAAATTCAAGATTCCTTATCATACTCCACTATCAAGAAAATAAGAAATTCTCTCAATTCAGTGATTCAGTTCTTCAGTGATGAAGTGCCCAATTAGCTTTCATTAGCTAACAAGTAAATGCAATTAAGTAAAGCAACTAGTTCTAAACTAGCTCACCCAAACCAAAACTGTTCCTTATCTCACAAACAACTAGAAGAGTACAAAATGGCACACAGTGTAGCATCCACTTCCTTATCAGGTAGCAAATCCAGGAGAAATGCCTCAGTAAGAAAGACTCACAGAACTCATTTCCATAACTACAGAAGCCAGAGCTAATGCAGACTTCAAAGTCATTTTATATGTCAAAGTGTTGTGGATTAAATAAAGAAAAAAATGTTTTCACTAAAGCCTTGCTAGCCACAGTGCCATGACAGACTACTTTGTCCTCAGAGATTTTCACAATCAAGCTATCAGTCTCTGAAACACTCATTCAGGACTTCATCTCTTTCCTTGCCTCCCTAGGAAGGGTCATCTCTGACCCAAGCCATGCAGCAAGCAGTATCTTGGGCATTGTCTTCAGCATAGTCAGCAACACAGAACATCTTGTGCTCCATCACTCCTGCTCTCCTTGCAGGACACCACACACTTTCTCAATCCATGGGTCACAGACAAAAATCCTATCTGAACAAACAACTACTTCAGCCACTGTCTGCTTGTTTTCATCTCTCTAAAGACATGAAAAGAGAATGGTTTGAGCAGCCTCATTCCTGTCAGGCTGTTTCCTCAGTGCCCTGCAGCACAAGCCCCTTGAGTAACCAGAAGCAAGTTGGTGAAGCAGTAAAATGCCATGTGATGGGAATATATGTGGTGTGGTATGGGAGGTCACAGCATGGAGGCTCCTTGCCACAAGGCTGGATGCCAGTCCATTACATAAGGAGCATAGAGATGGAAACTGTTCAGTCGTCTAGTAGTTTCGTCCTAGCAGATAATGGGGGTGACATGGAAAGAGAAAGGGAACTGGTACCCACCACCCTTTGATGACTTCCTAAAAACTGTGTAGCCCACTGTAGATTTAGCAAGAAAAGCAGAAGGAAAACCACGCATGTATACTAATCGCAGCATATGCAGTATTCTGGATTAGGAGAAAAAAAGTACATATATATTCATTTATGAATACGTTTCCAGCATTACCCTGACACACAGCTCAATGATCTCTTCTTGGTGTATTCACTGTAAGGCTACGAAAGGCTTGTATTTTTGAACTGCAACAAATTACTCTCATCTATGTCAAACTGCTTAGAGGAACATAAGTGTAAGGAGCTTTTAGAGTGATTTAATTTTGTACGACAGTCAAAATTTATTGTTGACATGAACATCAAACTAAATCCTAAATTCCGGTTGATTAGAAGAGTGTGTACCACATGTAGTAAAAACACCAGATCATTAAGAACTGTTAAAAAGAGGTTCTACATTTTTAAGAATTGAATGCAACTGCTTCTCTAAACATAAGAGTTGTCTGGCAAAATTTCCTATTTTGTCCAAATTTTGTTAATTTCACAAAAGATGTTGACTCTATCCCTCCCTACCTTCTATTCCAAATTATTTCCTCTTTCTTAAATTGTGAATACGCTTTTAGTGTAGGACACACTCAAAAAATTATTTTGAACCTCAAAATGCAATGGAAATCCAGACCTTAACACCTATTTAGAATCTATGACATGATACAAAGAAAATAAAAATACTACACATGTTCTCCAGAGGAGCTCTTATTTTTCATGTGAGATCATATTAGTGAAGTTTAGAAATAAATATTATTTCTATATGTAGTTACTGTCACCAAGCTTGTTATTCTTAAATGTAATCTGAAATTAAAATAAATAAATCAAGAATACTGAACAATTATTCTGTGGTCTGACAGTAATATGACTTTAACAAGTGTTTTGGTAAGAGGAATTCTAAAACTTTTAGGACCAAACTATGCTTTCTGCTGAATGCCAACACTCCACTGATTTTCATATGAATTAGTTGCAGTGCACTCCAATGAAATCCTGGACCAATTGCTTAATGTTGTACTGGAAAGACATTCTGGGCTCTATATCCTACATTGAGAAGGAAGCTGGAAATCAGTGGCTGAAGAGAAAGTTTTCTCTGTCCCACGTTTTCTATTTTCTTTGCTCTTTGCAAGCCAGTTGAGTGGTTGTTTTTGGTTGTTGTTGTTTTGTTTTTGTTTTGCTTTTAAGCAGAATCAATGAATTCGTAAGTGTCTATCTCTGTCCTTTGGTTGGTCTTTCTACTGTTTTTGTCATTTTTTACATAGTATCAATTTTGTCCTGCATGATCACCTAAAAATATCAGAAGTTATATTCTAGAGAAAGGCTTTGACTAAACCTTTGACCACCCAATCTCTACAAGATGATAGACAATACTGAGCAAAATAACAATTTAAAAATACAAGAATGAATGAAGAACACAGTAAAGACAAGCCTGCTTCATATCACTTCTTCCACATTATCTACTAAGGAACAGGGGAAAATGAGAAATACACATATTTCAAATAAAGTAGTAAAGCTTTCTGACAAGATTTCTTTTATTATAAATTATTTAACTTAGGAACATTTTATTCTGTCAAAGTATGTTTTTCACAACGTGCATTTCCACTACATGGAATGTCCAGTTTTTCATAAAATTATAGCTTACAAAGGGAGAGGCAGGACACAAAGTAGACTCCATAACCATTAACAAAATCAGATCTATAATAGATTTTCCACGCATGATGTTATTTGTCTTTCATGTCCCCAGTGCCTGCCTCTATTATTAATAACAAAGGTCAGAACACTTAATATTTGGCAGAATGCATGACACTTAATTGATGGTGCAATGTGCTATAATGGTACTTTATGCATCTGCTCCAATAATAGTTGTCAGCTCATTTCATTTTCAAGGATTTTGTTGACAAATCTTAATAAGAAAATTCTGCCTATAAAACCCTCCATTTTAATATGCTTATACACTGTATTTATTGACTGACTGAAATGCATTAAAAATCAAGTAGTTAAATTAGAATGTTGAAACAAACAGTGTGCAAGCAAATGGAAATATTGCAAAAGTACGTATAAACATTTCACTTGCATAATATTTTATTGCAATTTTCATGTATTTCAGCACTATTTTTTGGAAGTTGATATGAATAAAAAAAAAAAAAACCTTTAATTAGAGAAAATGTCTTAGCTATACTTAAGAATTAAAATCAACTTTTTTGTTTGCCCTCTACAATAGTGCCAGAGTAGCCCTGATTTTGATCTATGAGATGCACTGATTTGGTACTAGTAAAATTGAATGACTGTCCACAATTTGCAAACATCAGAACTTCATTGCATACAGTTACAAAACAGTGCTTTACTGAAATGAAAACACCGAGTGTAATTTTTTTTTATTATTATTATTTCACATTAAGCAAGTAGTAAGAGCAGTACAGTTAATTTGAACTAAATCAGAACATCATGAGAACAGCAAAAAGGTTAGAATGGGTCTCTGTTCCAAAAGAGCTTACAAAACATATTGGACAAACATAACAAATAATAATAAAAGTATAAAATAAATAGAAAGCAGAAAATAAAATGGTTTGAACTATATTATGCTTTAAATGACCTTTATTCATTCTGGAATTTTAAATACCAAGAATAACACCGGGGGAAGGGAAGGGAAGGGAAGGGAAGGGAAGGGAAGGGAAATGTGTCAAATGGACAGAGAAGGAAAAATAAATGAGTTTGAGGAGATACTTGAAAGACAGAACTTGATTAAAAGTAACTAAAAATGACATTGGCTATGAGGACAAACTTAAGACTACAGAAGTTTCACTTCTGTGCTATAAATCACATATTTTCTTTTGTCCAGAGCATTTTTGGTGAGGCTAAACTACTAGAAAATCATCTCGGGATTCTATTAGCATTGCTCTTCTGTTCATGAGTACAAGCATTTAAGTAGTTAGTGTACAATTTCCAATTTATGGGAAACCCCATTTTTATATCCATCAGCATTTTTCAGTAAATATTTTATTTAGATATTCTTAGAAGATGCCAAAAATATTCTAAGATTCTATATTTGCACAAAGGCATTTATGTTTGGTCCTTCAGTCAACATTTCACTGCTCCTGGGGTTCTGAAGCACACTTCTTGGCTTGTGCTTATTCCTCAAGTACATGCATTCCTGAACAGTTCTCAACATTCCCTAATAAAATGCCAGTACTTGCATACAATCAATGGGAATTACTTATGAAAATACCCCTTTTTAATCTAAGTCTGATTTCCCTGGGAAGCAGAGAGAGCGAGAGAGATCATTCCTCTCTTTCTAGAGCAACTCCCTGCTCTGCTGAGTGGTTTCTTGACTTAGGTGGCCAATTCTCCCAGGTTTCCATGAGTGTGGGCAATTAAGACACTGCTGTAGGTGACATGGTATCTGATACAATCAGCAACCGTAATGCCACAGTGCTGTGAAAGAAATCCATAAGATCTAGACCTTTGTTTTGAACACACATGCTTGTGCGTATAGAAGTGGGAATAGAAAAGGTATTAAACACCTTTCCTGACTATGATGGAAAGTAATTTTGAGAAAGAGGTTGGTAGCACCATAGCCAGACCCTGAGCCTTCAACTTGTGGTCAGCAAAACCCTACTATTTCTAGGAATACAGCAAGTTGTAATTACAAAATAATTACGAAAATCATGCCTGTTATCAATAGACTCGATTCACTATTCAGGAGCTTGTGCTAGATGAGCATACAAACTAAAGGTCAAAGGCTGCACTGCAGTCATGGAAATTTGTGGGATAACCATCTGTTGTGTAAGTGCAGCTGCATCTAGATTCTTTAATTGATTGAAAGATTCATACTGAAGCTTCTGCTACTATTACAAATAGATTGGGAATCAATAAAGATTTGGATTATTGCTGCTGAAAGGTTTACATCTGATTAAATCTTGGAGACACCAGGCAGTGCATTCTGTACCAGAAGCGATTTATGTATTCATTTTCTTGGCCATCCTCACGTACCGTGATCAGTGGTAATAAATGGCAAGGATTACAGGAACTAGGTGTATGACCAGGAGAAAGGGGAACACATTTGGAAACTAAAAATAAAGGAAAACACTGTGATGACTGCTGTGTTATTAAGGTGGCTAACAGACACTGCCATCCACTGGAAAGGAGATGGCTAGCAAAATGAGAATGCCTGTGTCCCCTGCAACATAATCACTGCAGCCTGTTATATATATATAAAATGTTCATTTTGAAGAATCAAGTCCAAATAAGCAACTTTTAACTAACATTAAACATTAACTAACTAATTTTAACTAACATTAAAAGTGAACTACTCAATTTCAAAGAGAAAACTTAAATACTTAGAAACTGAACTTTGACTAGAAACTCGTTATAAGATCTTATTCTCTTGGAAAATGGTAAAACACCAGTTATAAGAATGACTTTTTTTTTACTGGTTTGAATATGGCTGTTTTATAAAATACCCTGCAACCTTTTGTTTTCCTTCCAACAGTCAGACATTCTCATTAAAATCAGTACACAAGAATAAACTGACTTTATAACAAGATTGTTTATTTTCTGTCTTTAGTGAGCTTTCAGTGGTATTATCATTACTTTTATTAGCAACTGCCATTAGCTTTGTCAGTAAAAGCAAGCAAATATGGAGACTGTTTTTGAAGAAAACTATTAATATTGTAATACTGCAATTATCTGTCGTCACTTCAGCAGATGTAATACAGGCAGTGAGAATTAAAAAACCTTGAAATATCAAGTAGAGAGGTACTAAACTGAAAGGTAAGGCACGGTCCCTTTATTTTAATCTGGATGCCAGCCCATTCTAGGACACTGCCTGAGCACAGGTCACACACTGTGTGAAGACATCCTACACCCTAGTTAGTGAGAGGTAAGAATTCTGGCCGTGTATCAAGTGCTGGGCTTCAAAAAGGCAGTTGGTATAGATTTTTATGTAATGTTTTCTATTCTACAGATCAATAGTGCACGTGAAATGGTTTTGCTAACAGCTGGCATAAGAAACTGCGCATACTTAAGAACATTTCTGAATTATGCTGAACACATATGGCTACATCATATGGGACATTCTCACCATGATGACAGTATTTAGTTTTAAATTCAACTCTCTTGTTTATTCTTGAATTTTTAACAATGTGGCCGTTTATAGGACAGAAGGATTACATGAACACGTCACCTCTTATCATCATTGTATGATTTCTCTCACTGCTAAGTAACTTTCCTTTTCACCAAGTTTTTAAATCACTATTTAAAGCTCTGAGCAAACATAATTAATCCACAGTCTAAATATTTAGCAACAGGTCACAGAAATTTCTTGAATTAATTATACTTTTAAAGCAGTTCTTAAAATAAATAATTTCACAAGCCATGAAACAAGATCAATTGGATTTCAAAGAAAAAGCTGAACTTTATTCCTAAACAAACGTCTTAATCTAACAGGACATGATTTCTGTATTGTTAAACAAGCCTTACACAGTTTACAGATCTGTACAGAAATATTAATTAGAAGACCACCTACCTTGTCACATTGCCTATTTCAACAAATATGCCCGCTATAAACATAATACACAACTCAAAACTCAACAAAAAAGCTAAAGAATAATCAGCAAGTTACAACACAGCAATTCCAGTCGCAAAATCTTTGTTTTAAATTATTCCGGGCAAATTTTACATAAATGAAAAAGGAAACGTAAAGGTCCTTAGAAACCTGTGCATTTTATTAAATTTGGGAGTTTCTAAGCATATTCCATTAAGATTATATTATCTGACTCTTTTATTTATCATCATGTTTCTTCAGTTCATTTTACAAAAGTCATTAAAAAAAAGTCTATTTAGTAACTCAAAGTAACACACTAGACTAACAAAGCACACAGCTAAGTCTTTGGTAACTAAGCTATTACATTTTGAGATTTCATTAATACACAAAATGCTATAAGAAGCTTTTATTTTTGTTGTCAAACTCTTACCCAAATATTTTATATAATGGTTCTTTGCTAATGTAGGCAAAATAAAGAGATAAACTGAATTTCATTAGGCTGAGGTAGGCACAGAATGCAAAGGACTTGCTATCCACTGCCCTCTTTTGCCCATTCTGATAATCTGGTCTGAAATTTGTTCCATCCTAAATTCTGTGTGGAACATTCTTTGGATCACCATTTGACATCTGTTACAGAGAAATTATACAGAAACAAAAGCACTTGTTTATACACTGAGCCTATAATTTATTTTATTTTTTTTTTTTGCACAAAAAAATAGCCAGACAACAGAGAATATGTTCTATCCAGTCTTAATCCCAAAATTCCGAATGGATTAGAACAGTACAAAGAGAAGAAGATTTATTCTCAAGCCTTTAAGTACAACATTACATTGAAAGCAGTTTCAAAAGAAAAGACAATAACAAAACCCTTTACCCACACACAAAGCCATATTGTTCCATTAAGACCAAATTATTTAAACACAAGTAAATATCAGCACTTCAACACTTCAATATTTAAGAACCATGGAATAGTTTGGCATGGAAGAAGACCATTTTATTCCTCCTATGTTTAAATAGCCTGTACCAGATTAACGGTTTCAGGGACTGCAGTCAGCTCAGGTATTCCTCTCTATGGAAGGGGTAAGAAAGATGCAAGGAATACCCACCTTTGCTTTCTCTGGTGGGCTAACTTCATTGAAACTACAGTATAAAAGAACAGTAGTTCTGTGAAGCTGTCACATCCCATCTGTAGTAGGGGGAGGAAAAATAAAAAAAACAACAGGGGTTTTTGATCGCAAAAAGAAGTAACACTTGTGTATCACTGAAAGAGAAAGCTTACTGTACCATGTAAAACCTGACAGCTATTAAGAGATTTGTCAGCAAGGCATGAGAGATAGGGAAAGGTAAAAGAATCCTCAAGACCAGCAAATCCAAGAACCAGATTGAGACTTGGCCACAATTCCCTTTCAGGCAACCAAATCAGGACAAATACATGTCTGCCCATTATGTTTGACTGAAATTATTCTGAATAGTGTATTGTACTGTAATGTAACTTAAAAAAAAGGTCAGGGAACACCAGCACTATTCAACAAGACCCTAATTCATACTGACAGGACACAGAGTAATCCAATACTAAACACAGAAGACTTTTCGAAGAAATCTTGACTACAGAACGAAGTTTTTGCAAGAACACATTTACAAAGTATGCCTTGAACAACCCACTGGATTGCAAGAATATATATAATCTCTGCTAGAAGTTATACTATGGCACCTTAAAATCCATGACAGTGCCATTAGGTGAAACTTCCCCTATAACATCTTGCTGAGTTGCCTGCATTCTTATCCAAGCCTAGAAACTAATGAAAAAGAAAACGGATTTATAGGGATTATATATATTAAGAGGAGGCATACAGAGAGCAGAAGAAAGGGGAACAGAGGTTCTAGTTACGCAAAGTCTGTGGAAAGATAAAAAGAAGATGTTTAAAATTAAGCTAATCACATGCTAAATCTTACAGTTAAACTGAAATATTTTCTCGTGTTAAGCTTTTAACTGCTCTTCAAAATAAAATATTATTTTGTGAAATAAACCTGTTTTGGATCACTGCATTTTGTATTCACCTGGCCACAGTGTCTTAGACAGAAGAACTTTAAATGCACAGATCCAGGTACCAAGGAAAATGGGGGGTTAGGGTGGGAAAGAGATGAAGAAATAAAAGTTGATTAGTCCCAGGAGAGTGCACCCTAACACTAAATCTCAGGCTCTGAGCACCCTGCAATTTTAATCAGAAGCAAAGGTACACATCTTGAGGCGACAGGTGGACTTGAAAGTGCAGGTGGCTTCTAATCACAGTTTTATATTCTAATACAAGAGGAAGAAATTAAATCAAAATAAAGAGCTCTGGACTTTCTAAATGAAATAGATCCTAACACACTTCTCAGTTTTCTCAAAATAAAAATTTCCAGATTTTTTTTTCGAGATTTTAGCAAAAGAACGTGTCAAAGCAGTAGAATTTATGCAGAAGAGAAATTTCAAATTTTCTAGCACAACCAGCAACCCTTAAGGAAGGGCTTTTTTAAGCATATGAAATCACCTCCTAAAGTCAATTTGCAGAGATTATTTATAATGATCTGCATATAAAACCATGATGGAGTTACATGCATACAAAGTTAATGTAGTAGAAGGATTCCTTTTGACTTTTTTCTCAGCAGCTTATTGTGTGTACGATGAGACACACACAAGTCTTTGCAGGACCACAGTCCTGGAAACTGGAATTTGCACCATATACTGGTTAATATCAAGAGCCTATTGTAGTCACTGAGGTTACCATTTACAGGACCAGACCATGAAACAATTTCTGTCTGTTCCTGTGCACGTTTCTAGGATTTCTTTTATTGAGAGCTGCAATTTCCTCAGTGCTTTGAGACAGCAGCTCTTTTCAAACAAAGTAGATTCAGACACAGGGAACACATGTCCCACTAGAGTAACTAACTGGCAGTGAGAATGACATTTCTAGTATGCTGAATTAAACTGTGCTTCAAAAGAAAGTGTTTTGTTTACTTTCAATTTTATTTGAACTGGGATGGCAAAAGAGGAAAAAGAAAGTAAATGAATGAACCTTAAGAACGTTGTTTCATTTTGAAATAGTTTTAGAACAATAATGAGAGCAATTATTAATGTAGCTTTATAAACTTATATGCCCGATTGTTGCTGTATGGTTTTATTAATCTACCCAGATATTATTTCTGACATCCTACACAATAATCTGTCTTCCATTTCCGAAAAGTCACTTAACTGTCACCCTATACTATTAGGGACAAAACTAGAACAGTATCTACAAAATTTCTGCTCTGCCTGAGCAGGAAAAAAACAAAGAATACAGATTTATGCTGTTCTGTAAGACTCAGATTTTACAAGCGTGGCCTTCGTTTGTGTCTCTGTGATTATTCACATTTGTTATTTGGATCAATTAGAAATTTAACTATGGTGTAATTGCATTTTTGGGAGATTTTTTAAAAAAATTGTCTGTGCCTTTAAACAAATGTGCCCAGATGCTGTGCGTACAGCTAATCACAGGCACAAAGGCCCAGTCAAGGTCAGGCTGCAAGTTTGTCTCTAATTGCCCAGTTATACATTCCTTGTTCACCCAAATCTTCTACCGACTTCAATGGGATTTTTGTTTAGTGAGGATTACAGGATTTGGCCTCCTAGCTTATTTAAGTATTGCATCTATACATCACTATGTGTAGCATGTTTCAGTCCCTATGGTCTCAATAGCTGTAGTTTTACTAGTCCTAAATATCGTGTTGAGCTTTTTAGAAGTCTTTGCCCCCCCCAAAAGTCTTAAAACTCAGATTCCTTTTGTTATACTTGACTTTCCTTTCCTACTCTATGGTCAACATTATTGGACTTTTTTAACTAGTTACCTGGCAGCCAATGTTTGTCTTATTGCTGGATATTTTTCATTTCAAACATGCTAATTGCTTTGAAAGCCTATTGACCTAACTACTGTATTAGTCATTCTGTTAAAACACAAAGACAGTATTTTTCTTACCCCAAAGTCTTTTTCTTAAGTTCTTGGTTACACTTCAGCTCCTTATTATCAGTCTGCTGATTTTTAGATGATCTGACCAATGCCCATAATAGCTTTTGTTGACTTCTCTAAACATTTTTGTGTCACAGCATGTTTGTATGATTAATTCCCAATTCCAATTTTTTTTTTTTAGATGTTTACATCAGGTCGCTTGCAGTCCTTCCTTAGTTTACCCCACAACATATGTTCATAAAGCATTTTTTCATCATTATGCAAACACTACAATCTAGACAAAGTGCATGCTATCATTTTTTATCAGACCAGCTGTACTACTCAAAGGCAAGGGTGTTTCAGTGTTGTCAGCTCAGGCCTGTTGGTCTCTTCCTCATCCAAACCAAATATATGAGGAAACCCAGACACAGCTGACAAGACAGTTCACTCAAGGGCCTGCTTCAAACAGCACAAACACAAATGCCACAAGTCAGGCTCCGGTGTATCCCAGCTGGTCTGGCACCCTCAAAGCCCTCCTGCCACCTCCCAGAGCACGCAACAGGCACCGGCAGCATTGCGCTGTGCAAACACCTTTCCAGAGGGCTGACACTCCCCCAAAAAACAACCAAAAAAATCCCTGTGAACTGAACAACCCCCTAAAACAGCAACAAAATTAATTAGGCCTCAGAGATGTTACATGGGGCCCAAGAGACCCGTATAAACTGCGAGGCCAAGTGCCTGTGGGCAGCCTGCTCCATGCTGCAGTATTAAGCTCCAGCAGCATCGACAAGAATTGACCCAAGAGATCTGGGGGCCACTGTTTGCTCTCTACTACAGTCCACAAAGACAGCCTAGATATAGTCTCTTCTTCTTTAAGAAATACCACACGAGAGATACACACAGGGTGACCTTTTTCAACATCTTGGTTAACCCCTAATGCCTCACAAAGGAAGGCCTGGCACAAGGACTTCCTGAAAACTGGGACAGATCAAGGAAATTAGAAGACAATGCATACAATATACAACACAGTAACTCCCCACACAGGTTGAAGCCAAGCAGCTTCAGGTTGCTGTACCTTAGTCTAATAACTTTATTCATCTATATTAATTTTCTACTGTGTTTTTCAAGGTACTTCCCAGATTAATTTTTAGGAAATGGTGGGCTTTTACACAGTATTCCCTACCGAGGCAGGGCCTTAGTGAAAATGTAGCTACCTCAAACTCCCTGACCAGCTATATTCAAAACTTTCTGCTGAATTAAACAGAAAAGTGTTAATGGTGAAACACTTCACACATCACAGACTCTGCTACTGCACGCATTTCAAGCAAAACACCAAAAATAACCCAGCCAGAGTTGTCCAGGTAGAAAGCCAAGTACTTACTGGTATTACTGTAAGAAAACATTACTTGTCTGTCTCACATCCTCTGAATTCCCTTCATGCTGCTTATCCTATCTCAGGTCCCTACTGTCTATAGTAAAATAATATTCTCAGTTCTCTACTGTTGTAGCAGCACGCTTTGATATAAATACAGAAAATAAAAATCAAAATCTGTGTTAGGGGACTATGTGAGCTCCATAATGGATTTTCAAGAAGAAATGTAACTATTTGTTCAATCAATTAGAAAGATGCACTAGAGAGCACTAAACAGTTTGATTGCTATGTTCAACATCTACATTTTAAAACTAATTTTTTCTAATTCTTAAATGCTTTTAAGTATTACGTCCGATGATTTCTCCTAGAGACTTCGTTTCTACACAGGCCAGTGGTCTTCAGCTTATGCTGGTCCTTGGGCAGCATCAAATGTTTTTGTTGGCCTCAGTTTTAACTATTCATTTCTGATTTGTGAGCAACACATTAACTGTGCACCACAGACTGAGAAGCTGTGAGTTAACAGACTGATTTTTGTCTTGAGAGAGGCCAATACTCTAAGATGTTTTTATTGGTAAGCCTCTTTTCTGTACAACTGAATTATAGCATTTTCAAAAAGAAGAAAAAAAAAATCACATTCCCTTATCTACATTTTTATGGTTAAGCATATAACTATAGTTATTTTCTATCCTCTGGTGTACATGCGTTGCAGTATAATTTTATTTGAACATGAATTTTTGATCAGTAGATGAAAGATGAAGAGTTGGTTACATAAGAAGGAGCACCATTAACTACAATGACGCAGTGGATAAAGTATATTCATTTAGTTAGAAAGTCACCAGTTAGTTGCAAACAACTGAACATCCATAATCACCGCTCAAGATTTCCCAGTTTCTCTGATATCACTTTGTGAGTAATCTGAATATGATTTAATCTGCTTGACTTTCAAGGTTACATTATGTTCCAATATAGTGTGAAACAGTTGATGTATGCACTTGTATTTTTCATGCTTGAAAAGCACATGCTAGTCAATAGATTTTATCACCTACTTACTTTAAACACAAAAAAGCACTTAACTCCTACCGATAAATATAGGACGCAAAGTCAGTGCCGAGTTTGAGACACTGCTGTAGTCAATAGGCTCAGCCAGGTTTCAACCACACGCAGGAAAAGTAGTTAACTGTAGCTAAGTACTACAGTAGTTAACTGTAGTAGTTAAGATTGCTGGGCTTTATGGACCAGCCTGACTGCTGTACTCTTGTCCCCTTGGCATATGCAGTAGCAGCAGAGCATACAGGTAACTGCCAGATGACGCACAAGATCACCAGATGCTTTCTGGCTCTGCATGAGAACTTCTAACTCTCCTCCAACCTTCAGCATCATGGTATTTGGTCACATCAAGTAAGGGACATCAGATAACAAGAACTGGCAGTTTGATTCAGTTCAAAGGCTAGACTGCTGTAATTTAAGTTAAAGATATACTAATTTTCTATTCTGTCTGTAAGCAACTTAAAGCACAAACATGTTGAGTATGAATCAGAACTGGACAATCCAATTTATGGAAATTGGAGCCCTGCCAAATAAGTGCACATTTTAAAACTGAAATTATATCTGCATCTTTTCCATGAATTCAAATTTTTGTTTGGCTTATTTTGACCTTTTAGTAAAGCTTGCACTAAGCCATGGTAGTTTGTAGCCTGCATACAGAACAGAAAATACATCCCCTCCAAAATGTCTGGATATATCTCTTCCATTATCAGTCTTTTTCAAACATTTAACAAATACTTGTCATTTAAGGACCCCTGATTGCTGC
Source organism: Anseranas semipalmata (assembly GCA_013399115.1). Lineage (NCBI taxonomy): Eukaryota > Metazoa > Chordata > Aves > Anseriformes > Anseranatidae > Anseranas > Anseranas semipalmata. Next base: position 298,528 of record VXAA01001226.1, on the reverse strand, counting down.
CCCCTATATGGTTAGCTCCCTGAGCTTAATTCCAACATTCCCTCAGATCATTACTTAGATGAGATGCATAAAACTCTTCTGAACAGACTTTAAGACCAAATGACATGTGCATTAAAGTGTCTCAGCACGGACTGCCTGTGCAACAGCGCTATTTGAGCCTACCAATTCTTGAAGCTAGTGTTGGAGACCACATGGACATTTCTTGCATAAACAGCAACATTTCCTGATGCTGTCTGTATACAAATTTAGTATTCAAATAGTAACTGCAGGGTATATGTGCAAAAGAGAGCAATACCCATGCCTTCAGTTCCTACAGTTTTGCCCAGAGACAATACAAAATACCACACCCAATAAAACTCTCTCAATGCTTTGAGATAGCCATGTCAGGCAAACATTACTGGCAGGCAGAATTATACCTATTTATTAATACATCCCAAACTTGTAGCAATAGGATTTCTGTGAAAAACAAGCACCATGTAACTGACTGTATCAATATTTCTGATGGAAGCTTTTACATCTGCTAAGAAAAGTTATGTAGAAGTTACCCTTGTTATCAAATCCTGAATCAGGAGGTATAATGTATTACATAGAAGCTGATGTGCCATTATATTTAAAATGATTGCCTTGGGATTTATACTTAATCTGGTCTTCAGAAAGCATGAGCTACCCTAGACAAAAACGGGTAATGTCATAAAGCGTACAGTCAGACATAGTATATAGCACATGATTCTAAATAAATCGTTTGCTTACAATTTTTTTTCAAAGGAATATTAAATAGACAGTGCAATATTGTCAACAGTATAAATAGCATGAACAAATATATAGTTATATAACATCTCTGATAGTGGACAAAAAAAAAAAAAAAAACTTTAAAAGGAACAGAACCACACATCAAAATAGAAAATAAATCAAGTGTTTGTATCTTATATTTTATACGTGACTCCTGATTTCTAGTTATATAATGCTACAGTAATGCAGTAAGCATCCAGAATCCAATATCCCAGAAGAAAGTCCAAGGAACAGAACATGTTAACACCTTAATAGTTGAATTGAATATCAAAAACTGCTACATCTAAAAGATTTTTTTGTTGTCATTTGTTCTTTTAAAGAACAAAATTTGTTAAAGTTTATGACAGAAATACATTCTTCCTCCTGATATGCATTTGTATATAAAATACCAACATACAGAATATAATGCAAGTTATTAATTATATTGAATTAAGTCATCTGTATTTGAAGGAGAGATGTTAAGAACCGACTGAGAAAGCTAACATCTAGAAAATTTCACCCCAGGAAGAACTTACTCTATCTTGAAAGACAGGTGAACTCTACCACAGACACAATGCCGACAAGTCTCCCATTCTATCTCTTGCATCATTTTTGAGTTTGTCATGGGTCTCCCTTCAAAAAATCTTCCTTTCTACCCCTCCCTGTTCTTCTACTGGATCTGCAATTTTAAAGTCCATTTCTTTGGGATTTCATCTTCTTTCTTTCAATATTGACTCAAAAGCAGTGTTTCACCATCTGATCTCATTCCCCTTGAATATCATCAGGGAAACTGGAACCCCTATATCCATACTGAAAGGATTAATGTCAGTAGAACTTATCTCCTTATCAAGCCCAAATACGAAAAAGAGAGACTGGAGAACAATAACTCAATTTTATAGCAACATTCAAGGTGTTGACTTTTTTTTTTTTTTTTTTTGACATTTTTGACAACTGCGCAGTCCCCACTGGAATATGGGGAATGAATTTCACGGTTTCTGAAAATGGGAATACATGTTTTTCTCTTTGTGTGTCATACCCCGCCCCCTATTACCAAATAATAGTTTGCATTAACCAATACTGTTAATAAAACATTTAAGTTTCAACAGTGTGATATATTTGTACGCTATAAACATATAGCATATTCCAATAAATTGTTATTTGGGTTTGACAAAAATGTCTGAACTAAAGAAGGTTTGAGGATTGTTTTGTTTCTTTGTTTGTTTGTTTGTTGTTCTTGTTCTATTTGTTTGTTTGTTTAATGTTGGCCAGCGGTGGTTACTCTCTATTCCTTTTAGAATCATAGAATCATTCAGGTCAGAAAGGTCTTCTAAAAGACAGCTAGTCCTGATCAAACCCTCAAGGATGGCAATCCACAACCTCTCTGAACAATTTGTTCTAATGCTTAATTATACCTGTAGAAAAACAAACAAACAACAACTTTATTTTCCTTATTTACTCTTGGAGCTTCTCCTCTTTCAATTTATGACCATTGTCTCTTGTGCATCTCATAACCGTGCATAACCCCGTGTATCTCAGTGAAGAGCCTATCTCCATTTTCTTAGTAACCCCTCAAATGCCGGAAGACTCAATTAATTCCTGCCTTCATATTCTTCTTATATGGCATCTACTCCAGCCCATCTTGGTGTCCCACTGCTAGAATCACTCAAGTTGCTTATCAACGTCTTCTACTCTTTTTTGTACTTTTTCTTTTCTTAGAGGTGGATAATTGCTTTGCTCAATCTGCTGGCTGTGTTCTCAATAAAGCCAAAAGATGCTGTCAGCCTGCTTTGCTAGTCAGGCATACTACTGGCTCATGTTCAACTTGTCATCTACCAGGATGCTCAACTCCTTTTCTGCAGATCTGCTCCCCAGCCAGCCAGCCCCAGCCTCTATCATTGCAAGGAGCTCTTCCTTCCCAGGTTAAAGACTTCACGTTTGTCTTTATTGAATTTAATCAGATTCCTGTCAATCTATTTCTCCAGACTGTCTAAACCCCTCTGCAACCCTGCACTAAAATCTGTCAGCTATGCCACCTCCACAGCTCCAGTTTGGTGTCATTCACAAACCTTATGAAGGTGCACCCTGTCTCCTCCAGAATGTACCCTCTTCCTCTTCTGTTATTGATAAAGATATAAAACAGGATAGGTCCCAGGAGAGACCCCTAAGAAAGGATACTTGCAACTGGCCTCCAAACAGAGAATGAACCTTTAACTATCCTGTGGAACACAACCTTCCAACCAACTCTCTCAACTGGCTTTTCACCCACACAGACCATAACTTTCTAACTTGAATACAAGAATACTGCAGGACACAGCATCAAAAGCCTTGCTAAAGTCAAGGTAGATGATATTCACTGCCCTCATCCACGGATCTATTAATTTCATTAGAGATGGTGATGAAATTAGTCAGGCATGATTTACCCTTAGCATAACCAAGCTGCCTCCAAAAGGATCCCATCTACCAGTTTCCTAAATAAATCAAAGTTTACTCTCGGTCTAGGATGCATACCCTGCTACTTGCCTCCCTCACTCTCCTCAAGATGTTAAGCTTCATTAATTCATGGTTGCTAAAAGCCAAGGATGCTATTGATTATTACCTCCTTGACTAGTTCTTCTTTATTTGTCAAGGACCCAGGTTGACTGTATATTTCATCTACATTAGAGTCCCTTACCAGTCTCCAGAAATCCCTTGGGTTGCTTATATGCCACTGTATTGTCCTTTCAGCAGGTGTCAGGGAGGCTAGAGTTTCCCCTAAGAACAAGGATCTCTGGGTTGCTTAAGTATGACTCTGTCTTCTTCCTCATGCTGATTAAATGATCTGGAACATATGCTCACTGTAATGTCACCCACACCAGCCCCTCCTCTGATCCTAATCCACAGACATTCAACCAACCCTGTCACCAGCCCATCCACTCAAACTGCTTCACCCTGTAAAGGGAAGCCCCCATCCTTTTGTTCCCTGCCTGTTTTCCTACATCCATCCATCACAGTTGTTCCAACAATGCCTTAGAGATGCATCTGCATGCTTCCTACTATTTGATTTCTGGGTTGTGTGCATCTCTGTGCAGGCAGTTATTCCCTGGCAGTCTATAAACCAGAAGATTTATGTGAGTTTTTTCCTCACATTTGACCATCTGCTGATAATACTTTTCTGTCTGTCATCCAAATTCTGGATTCTTTTCTCCCAACATTTTTTTTTCCTTCTCTCTAATCTGTTTCTGTTGCTCTCCATTCCAATAAGAAAACATTAATTAAAAAGTGTGTATAGACAAACTGACACAGTAGCAGTTTGCCTGGCAGCTATCACACTTTTAAATTAGCATTATTACTTTTGGGAAAGCTGTACTGTGGTAAATTAAAATGATGAAAAAGCTGTAGAAGTCTTAGAGTCATTAGAGTTTTCAGTCAGTATTATATATGCAGGCAGTGGAAGGAAAGTCTACAAGATAAAACCCCAAACATGGCTTAAATCTATTCTACCAGTAATTTTAAAGACTGTCATGACAAACTGAAAATAATACATTAGATTGAGTGAAGAGCCATATAAATACAGCTATCCTTCACTGGTACTCCAATTACTTCCTTTAAAAGTTACCCTAAGTACTTCTACACATTGCAGTGCTGAGATTGCTCAACTTCATTGTTTTGCATGGGATATTCTTTGGACCAGAACATAGACTAGTATTTGGAAGTGACTGGAGCTGTCCCTTTGAAGCTGAACTGTTTGTTGAAAAGCCAGTCTAAAATCATGTTATAAGCAGGACTTTCTTGGGGAAGGTGACTTTGTGTTGCACTGCCACAGAAAGGCAGAAAGGGTGGCTGCTTTAACTTTTTTTTTGAGAGGCATAAAATGGCTTGCAGCACTGATGCTGCCATGCTTCATAGCTTAGATATACAGAACAAAAGCAACAGAGATCAAAACATGTCCGATGCCAGAAAATCAGCAGGGTCTCAGTTCTGCTGAGGATATTGCCCAGCTAGACATGGAAACACTGAGCAACAGTCAAGAACACCAGCCCTACATCTTGAATTACGTTTCCACTTCCTTGGCCAAGCTGGCAGGACAGCTTCAGAGAATGATGGGGGAAAAAAAAAAAATCATTGTGGGCTACCATTTATTAGAAATTTATGCTGTTTCTCTTCCATCAAAATCAACTGAGTAATAGTCACTTAATATTTGTGCAGTGAGTAGAGGTCACTAAAAAAACCAAGATGTTATTGACCCCTGATTCTCTGAGTTATAGCTCAGAGAATCTCTGAGAGGAGGAACAGACACACAACTCAATGTGCTGAAAAATCAGTATTAATGTTGACTACTGAATGGAAAAACATTTATTGGATAACTCCCATTGGTGGGCTATTGCTACAAAATTGGAAAAATTGCAGATCACTCACTGCTCGTCATAAACAAAACACTCTCAAACCACATTTCTAATGGTGTAACCAACTTCATCCAGACTTAACACTGAGCACATTTTTTCCAATTAAGGAAGGAGATAGTCACCAAGGTTAAAGTAAAGCACTACACGTTTGTAGGACTGGAGTACAGATTAGCTATTTTTAAAATTTATTTTTGAAACAAAGCTCTTAGGAAGCACACGCGAACATCATCTGGTGACTGTTCCTATATTTACAGACTCTTAAGCAAGACTGTGTAAGTGCTGAGTGTAATTTTCTATATATTGCTTGGTTAGAGAAAGTTTCTTAGAAATTAGATCATAGCATGGAAAAAACATAGAAAAAACAAATATGCAAGATCAAAAGACACTAAGTTCCCTATCACTCCATTGAAGCCCTTTTTCAAAATGCACACAAAAGGAGGTTCTATAACATTATAACAACTCTAGCCTAAAACCAGAATTGTGTCTATGGGCAAGTTCTGCTCACTTTTGAACTTTGGGGAAAAAAAAAAAAAAGGCAGCCCCTTTGCGAGAAATGCCTGCAGACGAAGAAACCCAATCAAAATACAGTTGAAGGCACAATTCTGTCTTTACAGGTGTTGTGAACATAGCTACATTCATTGTAGTGGATTTTCACTCTTTACAGCAGCTGAAGATCTGGTCTTCCAATTTAAATTCTGTCTTGACTTTGAGTAATTCTGTTGAGGTCACTAGAACAGGGTTACTCAGGACATAAATTTGCCCCAAGGGCTTTTGTTGCCTAAGTTATATTTATATTACATTAATGTATAAACAGAAAATGCCTAACAAGTTCCAGTAAACCAATTCATGTAATTAGTTTGTAACGTGTGCTTATGTCTGTCAAGGGTTACTGAGGGTCAAATTAGAGAAACATATTTCTGAAAGCACAAGTCCTGAAATAATAAAACTTCAGTTTACAATTTTAAGCAGTAGCACCTCTGTCTTCTTTCTTCTAATTATCTTTTTAAAAGAGTAAATGGATTAAAATGATAGAATAAAATACAGCTGAAATGACAGAACATCACGTTAAAAGACAACTAGTAGCTTTGTGAGTTTTCATAAATAGGAAAATGCTTTAGTTAATTTTTGTTTAAACTTAGAACATGAGAAAGGCACACAACATAAAAGTCAGATTCTTTTTATATATTCTAAAATAAATAGAAAAGAAAACAATTCAGATGTGAACAAAAAGTACTCTGTGCTATCTGTAACCTGTCCCAGTCTGGAGTTGAAAATTCAGTAAAACTTGCATTATATAGAGCATATACAAGTTAGCAGGATTGGGGCCTGGAAATTAAATGTCATTGGAACTGAGCAAGACTTTTTAAGTGAACTGGTGCCATTTGTCATATACATGAACAGAGCAACCCCATCTTCTTTTACTAGCAGCAGTGTGTTTTCATTTTAAGGAGACAAAAATCCATGCAACTTGAAGGTCAAGAAACAGTGCAAGACGTGCATATCTACTAGAATGCCAGCATGCAGAATTTTTATTAACTACACCTGTCTGAGAATTCTAAATAGCCACTAAAAATAAAATTAAAATAAATTATCAAAGGTCACCATGCACCAGTTGTTCATTTGGATAACTATAAAAGCAGATACCAGCTGTTGATAACTCTCATTTATTGAATTTATTAACGAGCTGCAGGAACGTGCTTGTTGCATTACATGACTATGCATATTGAACAAGTGTTTTAATTCAACTTCACCTGCTTCCATTTTACACACTCCACAACCATTCACACAATGCAAATATGTAACAATTTTTTTCACACATTGTATTTATCAACACACCTATTAGTTACAGAAAACTAATAGAAAAGAAATAGTAAGGAAATGCAATCTCCTTAAGCCTACAGAGGACAGATCAATCACAATTTTCATAGAGCTACTTGTAGTATGTAGATCACTGGATTTATGTTTACTACGTCAAACATCTGGATTTTTTCAAGCTAAATATGCAAACCCCTTATTTAACAGTTGCTGACAAAGCATGAACTTTGAAAGTGGAGATCAAAAGGAATAAGACAGTCAACCCAGTTAACAATACAAAACATGATGCTTCCATATATAGTTAGAATGCCAAGTGATGTGGGCAGCCACAAGCAAATCAACTTTAATGGAGAAAGACAGAAATACATATTTGTGAAATATGAACAAAAATAGAAAAAATGTTTTTTCTACATAGCTCATGAAGCATAGCAATTCTTAGTAATATACAGGTATTTGTGATGCTGCTTTCAGGTTTCATTATAATGTTATAATGTTTCAAATTTGTTAGTGTAGATAAACTGCTGATTTGTAACTGTAAATAAAAAGTCCTTTGAATTCAAAAAGGAATTCAACCAAGTCACATAGTTCAAACCAAAATAAAAGGAAATATTATTGTTTCTGATTTATGGGGGAGGAACAGCTGGCACTTATTATGTCTATGTACTACATCAATCACCAACAACACAAACTCTGATAAATTTACCTTATGTCCCTAAGAAATACAAAGCTGTTTTCCTAGAACAGATTGTTAGCTTATGTAAAGGGGTAAAGCCCTAAATCCAGCCCTCTCTCTTCTAATCACTTCAAATGATTTACCAGGTACAAATTTATCTAGTTTAGCTTTGACAGATTTCTTTTCCTCTGAGCAATTGAGTTCTGAACAGAACATACTTGCAGGATAAACAGGACCAGTACAAAAGACAGTAAGTATTTGGTCAAAGCTGCAATTACAATACATGCCATTTGTGCATATCTACTGCAGCACATGCTGTTTATAAACAGACAATCTATCGCAACTGGATAATGACAAAAATGAGAAGAGTAAGGATGTTAACCACAGGAAGATGAGCAGGACGTGGCTTCTCATGATCTGGCCAACCAATATGCAGGACATATTAGTGCTCAGAAACTGTGCTTTAACTTTCCCATCTGCTGAGGAAAAAAATGAAGCAGAACAGATTGTCCTGCAAGTTTCTGTTATGTGCTTACAATTTTTTGACAGAGAGGATGGAGAAAACAACTAGAGAGCAAATGTTTTGAAATTCAAGTCAAACTTTATGGGAGAACTTAGTCCAGAATATGAAGAAGGAAATAGAGTTTTTGATCAAAATGTCTATTAACCTTAAACAAAGCTGATGATCTACCTAATGGAGAGAAGTTTATTGACAGATTAACCTGAGAAGACAGACTTTTCAGTCTCTTTTCAGACTTTTTTTAAAAAGCTCAATTGCACTCAGGCAGCTGACATAATTAACACAGTGACAAAGAACTTCAACTAAAATTGGGAAAGCACTAAGTGTTCTCCAACATGTTAATTTGGATGCTTTAAAATCAAATGCCTTTGTCTAGTTTTCCCTAAGATACTTTCAAATTTGACAGAAGCAACAACAGAGCTGTTAGTTGCTGTCTTTGAGAACTTCTGGAGGATTGGTGGTTTCAGGAGACTGGAAAACAAAACTAGAATTCCAAAGCTCAACTCCAACTGCACAAACACTGGAAAAATGATAAACAAACAAGCTATTTGCAAGTTCTTGGGGAGTGGGAAAAGACAAATCCTTACCCCCTATCCCCCAAGAGACTGTAAACATCTGATATGGCTGTGTATAATGCACAAGTCATGTCAATTGAGTATCATCTTTCCTTTCATGACATGGAAGTGTTTCACACTGAGAAGGAAGAAGCAATATGAATTAGATGAGTTAGGATAAAACCTCTGGGTGGTAACAAGCAGCATTCTAAGATTTATATGTGGGGAAGAGCCACACTTTCTCCTTGCAAGCCAGCAGCCCAGGCTCACTGCTTTCAGCACCCTTCTCCCAACCTTGTACCATCCCTGCATGCAAATGCAGACCCTAGTCAGATCCAGATAGCTTACTGCTACTAGATTTACCATAGATGCTTTTTAAACCCTATATTTCCTCAGCCTAATGAAAGTTTGCAGCCCAAAACTGCTAAACCTGCACATCAAACACTTGTACAAACAGCTTTTTTTTTTTTTTTTTTCTTTCTTTTTCCTTCTTCTTCACAGTCCTACCCTATGCATAATTTTGTGAGGTCTCATGGCCAAAGGGACCCACTAAAAGATACTGATAAACAAACGTGGCCCTTTCTCCAATGTGTTGCATTGGTTAAGGACTACGAGAAATAGAAACAGTTGTCATGGAGCTCCACTTCCTCTTAAAGTTATTCTTGAGAAAAATCAGTATCATTTTTTCTGCCAGCTCAGATGCCTGACCCTTGTTTTCTTGGAAAGCTTGTGACCTCAGTGTGAATTAGAAGCCTCATTTTGTCCATTCTCTAATTTATTTTTACTTTAGTAAGACTTTTTCCTTGATATTCTAAGATGCAGGAAGTATGGTCTAGAGGAAGTTACTACAAAGAAGGAAGCAAAACTGTTGGAAAACTGTACCCTATGTTGTTTATCAATAGTTCACTGTCAAAGTGAACAAAGCTGTACTCATGGTGCTGTGCTACTTAACATATTTGTTATGGATTTAGGTGGTGGAAGAGGGAGATGCTTACAAAATATGCAGCCAACTCCTTTGTGATAGGCTGTAAAAACTTAGAAGGACAGGATCAGAATTCAAAAGGAACTTGGCAGATCAGAGATACTCAGAGAAAAATAAAGATGATGAGATTTCATTAGGACATATCCACTCTTCAGGATCTTTTTAAGTTCTGTCCTTCAAGAAAGAACACTCAATTGGACAAATACAAGTTGAAGAAATCCCAACTTTGTGCTCTGATCTCCAAAAAGTGATCTGTGAGTCACAAGTTGAACACTAGTTAACATCCACAAGGAACAAACTGAAGGAACCAGCATTGTCTAGTCTAGAGAAGAGAAGTCTGAGAGGAATAAAGGGCTAAGTACTAGGAGAAGGAAATAAGCCATTGTGCATGTCCATATTAGCCAGGACAAATAGCAGTGGGCCTAAATTTACAGCACAGAACATTCACATTGGATGTCAGGAAAAAGAGTTGTATTGAATAATCCTCTTTTCTAGAGATGTAAAGTACATCTAGAGATGGAAAGTACATAAGCAAAGTTCTCTGTTTCTTTCATAACAGTCTTTCCTTTACTGCCTCATATGAAGAGCCTATCATGGCTTTTTTGCTTGTTTTTAATCAAGCCAGTGTCTTGCTTTTCTGCCAGGCTTGTGGTAAAACTGTACCACACAGATGAAACCAGTGTAAACAATCAAGACAAATTGCTTTAATGGAAATAGACCAGCATATCTTATTAAAAATTGTTACAAACTAATATTCCAAGTATACGTAGCAAAATAAGGACATGTTAGCTCACAATTTCTTTTGTTCTGGCTTCAGCTAGATTCAGTGGATGAAATACTGCTTCGAAATTGGTGTAGACACTCTATATGGGAAGCTACAAGGTACCTGCTCCTAACAGTGGAGTTTAATTCCATAAAAAAAGTGTTCTTAAGTGTATGTGCTTATGTGCGAGCATATACCTATGTATTTGAAGGAAAGTAAAACTGCTTAAAAATGCACACAAAATAATTCAATAGATTGGTTTTCAATAAACCTGTGTTGGACATAACCAGCCAACAAAATCTCTTTCTGAAGTCCTTCTGAACTACTATTTTGTGCTACAGTTAAAAAAATAGTCTAGTAAATGTTGTTCGGACGTCTGTTCCAAAATCAAGACTCTCTAACATATTGCCACCTGGTACTTTAAAGAGGGTGAGGGTAAGGAGAGAGAATGAAAGGTAAACAGATCTTCTTATGACTAATGAAACAATTCCAAATGCTTATTTTAGAAACAGTATCACCCTCACAAGGAATATAAATACAATTTAAAATGTAGTTCTATTTTTTTGACGTCTACAAAATTTATGATGACTCTCAGACTCGAAAGTCCACTACAACCATGCAATGCAACCTATATAGGCATATATAAAAGTGAATATGAGAACAGGCAGAAATGTACTTGGACTTTAAGTAAACAAAACACAAGAGAGCCACAGCAGTGAAATGTAATCTTTCAGCCAGCAACACACACTTATATTGCTGTCTGGCTACTTTTTCCATTCATGGATTCAAACATAAGCCACCCATCCCTGTGCTGGGTCTACATAAAAATCTGATCTCTGGCTTAGCCACAAAATGACCCTCCATTCTAAATTGCATCACGCAGACATTCAGCAGAAGCCAGCTCTTTGTGTAACAAACACTTGCATAGTTGCTTGATTTATTGACCCACCACAAGAATTTTAAGTTCTTTAGAAGAAGAAAATGTAGTCTTAAAATGATCTGTTCATAATATATGTACCTCCTCACCAACGCTTCGGTCTAAGGCTTGTACACATAACATTGGGAATCTTTCTGAACTAAAAGCTTTGCATTTAGATTGATAATACCTTACTAAATAGTTTTGCTGGAAAAAAGGAAATTATGGCATCATTTACTAAAATTATTTTGCCCTTTTGTTTAATAAAATGTTTTATTATAATAAAGTAGCCTTACACTGAAGTAATGAAAAACCTGGAATTTCATTAGCTTAGTGAAATACAAAGTAAATTGTAATATAATATAATATCATATAATATAAAGTAGAATCTGACTTTCAAATAATGTGAGGTAGTGGAGGGCACAGCAAAACAGAAATCATACTTCCTTCTCTTAAAAACAAAACAAAACAAACTTGTATGCCACACTAAACAATGCAGAAGTCTGCAAAACATACTTGCACAAGTAAAGCTTCTAATTAAGATACCAGCTTTCAATGAAAAAGAGATATTTGCTACACAAACACACGATCTTGGTCCAACCCCCACTGCAATCAATAGCGAAATATCCACTAGTTTTGGTGGAAGATGAACCAAACATACACAAGGGGTGCCTGAACCTACAGAACTAGATTTGAGACACTGTAAGAACAAGTGCTGCCTTCAAAACCCCCAAAATCTTCAGCCTGTGTATTACGCAGAAAGTGATCTGAAGTGAAAGATGTAAGAAGAGGAAATAACATGAGGGGCATTAACCAAACTCATTCAGCTTCACTGCCGTTTGCAATAATTCATACAGGCTAGTCCACAGTTAGTCATCTCCTCAAGGGAGTTTACAGGAGCACTTAAAGGAGCTTTTGCCATAGACCTTCTTTGTTTAAATAAGCCCATAATGTAGTGATAATTGGTATTTACATTTAGTTTGTGTGCGTGGTTACAATTTATCTTTCTTACATATCATCACAGTAAGGAAAAAATTTAAGCAAAAGCAAATTAACCATGAGTAACACAAGATGGATGACAATTCTTAAAAATGAACAATTAGAACATGACAGCTTTCTTGCACTTTCCAAATAATGCTTTAAAGCACTTTAATATTTTCCTACAGTAGTGGCTTAAATCATAATACCAAAAGCAGCTCAATTGTATTTCAAGAGCTGAAAAGTGAATCAGACAGAAAACTAAATAAGGTGCATTTAAATAAGGTGCCTTTTTAGAACTATGATTTTCTAATCAGCAGAAGGGTTCTTAAGTTCTAAAATTGATATAGGTATGAACTAATCATGTCAAAATATATTCAGTGCCACATTATGGCTTTAATCTGGAGAACTACTAAAATCAAATCATCAGTCTATTTGGGTCGCATGACAATTTAAACTTACAGTAAGCATCTTTCATAATTATGTAATATAAAGCTGCAATATTTGCTTTTCAGAAAGAATTCTTCCCTATAATAAAGACATTATCACTGCAGTCCTGACTAAGATAACTGAGCTTAAGTGTTTTGCTATTTTAAACTATCTATTAAACTCTACTTTTTAGAGAAAAAAAAATATTGGCCCTGCTTTTAAAATAATTCAAGATTAATTTAAAGCACTTGCAAAAAATGAAAAAAGTGCAAAATAAAACTCTTAACTACATACTTTCAAATGCTCTCTGAAGCAGTTCCATATTGAATCCTAACACTAGCTAATTTTTAAATTCATGAAAAGTTAAAGCTCCAAAGACTGACCTCATTTTCTGCATGTGATAAACTCCACTGTAAAAAGTATTCAACTTGTGGCTTTGGTCAATACCAAAAAATAAGTGAACTAATTTTACAGCTACATATCAATGGCCATATTTTATTCTTGATGATAGACCACAAATTGTGGTCTAGTTGTGAAGAGGATAGGGATCCACACAGAACTGCTAAATGAACCTAAGAGTAACGTTGCTTCTTCCGTCCCTTCTGTTTCTGTTTTTAAAGCTTTTTGAGGCAGGGTTCTGCCCCTGCTACTACAAGACATAGAGCAACAAGATCAATCACATTGAAAGACCTAAGTAATACCTAACAATGTTAACACAGCTGCAATATCCCTGCAATAATATTGCTAAGTGAGCACTAATGCGTAAAACAAAAATGCACACATATCACATTTTTTTAAAGTATGGATTCACTAATTTAGATTTTCAACCATGCCAGACACGATGTGGTGAGAAGCAAAATATACAAGTAGAAACCTTCAACAGTAAAAAGCTTTAGGATTTTCCAGAACACAGTGTTTACACATTCAAACTATTTTCCTTTCAAGATGCATACTGCAATAGCTGAGCAACAGATATTTTCCTTTCTGTTCACTGCACACGTAAAAACATAACTTAGTAAGTTTGGACTAAGCAGAAAGGTAAGCTTTGCTAGTAAGAAAACAAATTTGAGTCAACTAAAATGTGTGATCCGTATCACCCGATTGCGGACATTTGCTTGGCATACACAATCATTTCTAAACTCCTCCCTGATATTATTGTTTTGATTTTCATAGAATGGCTTGGGTTGGAAGGGACCTTAAAGACCATCCAGTTCCAACCCCCTGCCATGGGCAGGGATGTCACCCACCAGACCAGGATGCCCAGGGCCCCATTCAACCTGGCCTAGAACACCTGCAGGGATGGGGCATCCACAGCTTCTCTGGGCAACCTGTTCCAGTGCCTCACCACCCTCACAGTGAAGTATTTCTTCCTAACATCTAAACTAAATCTCCCCTCTTTTAGTTTAAAGCCATTCCACCTTGTCCTATCATTATCTGCCCAAGTAAAAAGTCGCTCTCCATATTTTGAAATAGCTGAGAAATTGTTACATCTCTCATGATACGGTATCACTGAGATTGTAGCGGTGATCAGCTACAAGAAGACTTAAGCTTTTAAAGACAAGTTTTTAAAAGAAATGTGGTGATATCAAAATATTGTATGAATATAAAATACAGTTGAATCAGCCAGCTACCTAAAAAAATCTATATCCAAAAAGAATGGTGATTGGAATAATGGAAACAAATATATCAACAAAATTCTGATAAAATGTATTAACTAAGATTAGCTTCACAAAAAACTAAGGCTAAAAAAAAGATTGCATTAGATGTTGTATAATAAATCCATATGGCTTTTTTGTATCCCATTGTACCAGTTCTCAGGGCAAAGAACTGGAACATCTAGATTCCTCCATTTGGACTACTATTTGAAGATGCAATAGAACAAACCACAAAGACTGCAAACCAAAATAATCACAAACCAAAAAAACATTTTCAGTGCAATGACAGGTGAGAGCTGGAAAACAGCTTGACTGCCTGAGTTCATAAAGCAGTAAGGACAATAAAGGCACGCAAGGAGTTTCACGAAGGAACAAAATCTAGAATAACAGGGAAGAGTAAAAATATGGTTTCATAGCAAAATAGTATTTTGGACTACAAGTCCAGCTGAGGAAGAAGGAACCTTCATCTGAGAAGCCATTCAGAAGCAGAGAAATCTTGATTATCCTTGAAAATTCTGTAAACATTAGCAGTGAAGAACTGAAACAGACAACCACGGAGAGACTCTGTAATATTGCCTACAACTCTGTCTTATTTGGAACCAAAAGTCTTACAAACCTCCATAAAAAAGTCAAATTACTCATTGATTCAACTATCAGATTGCTCTGAAGAAACTGTAAAATCGGAGTTTGTGAAAGCAGATATTGTATTGTGTTTATGAGGCAAGGTTTGGGGGGGGGGGCTGCAGGGTTGGCCTCTGTGAGCAGAGCCCAGCAGCTGCCCCATGTCAGATCAGCTCCAGCTGCTCCAAAAGGGACCCGCTGCTGGCCAGAGCCGAGCCAGGGAGCGACGCTGGTTGTGCCTCTGGGAGAGCAGAGCTAAGAAACTGTATCTGCCCTGTAACTACATTGCATGATACCTTTAATCATGGCACTTTTTTTCCAATTTCAAGCAAAAAATGTGAAGGTGGTTTGTGAAGATGCATGAGTTAACAGCAAAGTAGCTATGCAGTACACTAACATGGAAGTAACTGCTGCAACACAGAGCTAAGCATGGATAGCATACTTCCAAGAAACTTCACACAGGCTTCCTCCACCCCCCAAGATCCATCCTGCCCCACAGCTACACGCCTGTATGTCATGGCCCAGTTAGCTATCTTAAGTATGAGTTCAAGCACAGAGGTCTTCTGACAAATTCAGGATGGTAACTGCTTTCTAACATCATCATCCCTTCCCACTGTGATCCTTAACCAAACAGATGGTTCTTGAAAATTACAGAAGCAAAATTAAAATTAATAACATTTCTGTGGGTCTTCACCTTCTGTAGCAGCCAACAGCACTTTACATATACATATAGATAAAAGCACACATTGAACAAAGCAGGATCGGTTTTGTGTTTCGTTTTGATTTCCCTTAACAAGATAAGAATTGCAACAACTCTGGCTACCGTGCCCACGGGTTCTCCTCCAGGACTAGTTTCTTAGGCACTTTAAGTCCCTGGCTGGCACCCACTGCTTCCCAAACAGGGAATTAGTCTGACGTGGTCTGCCCTCTGTACATGACACTTCAGCTGCATTCACAGGATGTGAAGGGGACTGTGGCTAAAAGAACTTTCTTGAGCAGAAGTGTTTCATAGCAAGTGCTACTAGTTTTCCAAGTAGAGCCTCTTAGTAAGGGAATGAAAGGAAGATCACAAATGCTCACAGCAGAACTTCCATGTGACTAATATTGTGGCCTGAAATTTCAAAGCAGCTCTAATTTAAATGGTGGGCTGCTTCACAGCACTCACATTACAGTAGCTTAAGACTTGACCATCATCCTGCGCTCTTACACTTTGTGCTTCTCAGAAGACATACATATACATATTCTAATATATATATAAAATTCTAATATATATATTCTAATAGTTTACCTAAGAAATGGGAACCCAGTATTTCAGGACTGTTTCTATCAGATGTTCAAAAGCACCCAGGGATTTTTACCAGGTGCCGAATTCAGCATGTTGTCTTGCTTCACAACAGGCTGCTGCTGAGGGTTTCTCCCCACTCCCTAGCTGTTTAGTACCTAGAGCTCAGATATGAATATCCTGAGTGTAGGCCCACAGAATATGGCCCTTAGCAGCTTATTGCTCTTTTTCCCCCTTCTTACTACTGATCAGAGCCTTCATCTTTTACCCAGGAGTATAACCAAGAATAAAGGTGTGAGATTTGTACTAGGGATGTTGGTTACATATTTTGTTTCTTTCTACACATGCATCTGCATGTAAGTCTGGAGATTATGACAAATAAAAATATGGGTCAAGTTCTGTTTTCATGTTAGTGTAAACCCATAGTAACTACTGGCTTAACACATTTGAGATATACAACTGAGTAAATAAGAGAACATAAGCCAAAAAACTCTTAGATTTATAGATCTCATTTTTTTTTTAGTTTATGCCTTTTAAACTTCTTAACAAATTAGAACCATAGTCAAATCTGAACAATTTGCATATTTTAATATGTAAGTTGTATTCCAGGTTGCTTGGCATACTTAGTTTAAGGAAAGTGGTTTGTTCATATTTAATTATAAAACAAATTATCTTTGTTGCCTAAAAACACTGCCTGAAAGATTCTTCTTTTTTTTTTTTTTTTCCTTTTAGCAATATTGCCAAATCTTATTTTCATCTTCTAACACAGCCTTTACTGTTTTATTTAAAACTCCTGGAGGCAATCACAATTCAAACTTTCACATATGCTCCTATAAATAAAAACATAGCAATGACAAAAAACTAAAAAATGTGATACTTCTTCCAAAGCCAGTAAGGTCATTTGGACTGAGGTGCCCAAATTACTGACTGGATTTGGCTCACTAGAATAATTCCTTCTGCACGTAGCTACTCCCTCCCATCCTCCTTTTCAGATACTTCTGTATATGAATACGGGCAAGCTGGGGCTGCATTAATTGTTCTGACAGCTTGCTCCCTACCATATTGTTTATGGAAAGATCACAGCTCTTCTCTCTTTACTTAGCTACAAACAGGCACATCATGATGATAGCTGCTCTAGTTTACTAGTATATGATGGACAAATGTTTACTCACATAAAAGAAGCATGTGTGCTTGTAAGAGGACACGTACGGACAGGTAAGAGGCTGCACACAATCTCCAATCATGTGATGAAATATATATTCATTACAATGGAGATGGACACCTGTATGTTACTCGTTAATGAGCATCTTGGGATGAAGGCATGTTTGGTTACATCACTTGAATAAAATGGACTTCTATTATCTGTTGCTTTGACAGGAAATAATTACATTTTGGTCATGTATGATTATATTTCAAATAATTCCCATGTTCTCTCATATCACGTTCTAATCAGATCACTCCATCTCAAAATGCAAAGTCCACCAGACAAGGTGCAAAGACGAGAAGAACAACCCGCAATGCTGTAAAATAACAAATGGCAAAAAATGATTATATGCTATTTCTCACAAAACAAGAACTGACTGAAATCCAAAGAAACTGTCAAACAACAGGTTGAAAACAGACAAAAACGAGTTCTACCTCCCCGCCAAGACTCAAGTCCATTGTGCAACCCAAGCTCATTGCCATGGAATGCTGTTGAGGCCAGGGCTATAAAACAGCTCTAACACAGGAATTTAGCAAACCTGGGGGGATGAGTATATAACTGGATAATAAATGTGATGGGCTGGAGTCACTCTGCATTAGGCCTAATCTGCTGCCTGAAGGATAAAGCCAAAGGAGAAAGCTGGAAAAAAAAAAAAAAAAGCTTCTCTCAAAACACAGTCCTTCAAGTTCTCACTATTCACAACACAGTCCGATGAAACAGTAACCCAAATTGGCTTCTTATTCTTTTTGTACTTGTAGTCAGACCGAAGAGGATTTTGGCATGCCATGCTACATGTGCCTCTACAAGGAAGGTATGCTGCTTGAAGAGTCAGGTAGCACGGGAGTGGATCACCTACTTCAAATTCCTGTGTGCAGTGGCCATTTCCGTTTATGTATCTCAGAACTGAATCTAACGTCTTGTAAACTTTAAACCTCTTACCTGAGAGCATCTAGACTTGACAATCAGAAGAGATGTTAAAGTCACCATTTCCCTTGCCAGTTTATTCCAAAGTTTAGTCATTCTCACAGCTCAGAAGAAAAAAAAAAAAAAAAAAGCACCAATGTTTCTGACTTCAGTTTTTAATTTTGTTATGCATTTTGCCATATTACATTGTCTCTTTACCAAAGATATCTGCACGCTTTTCCCAGTCACCTTTTGATCTGCATTTCCTTAATTCCTGGATGTTATTTTCTTCTCTGCCCTTTTAGAGTTATACTTCTCTTTCCCCCACCCCCATTTTTCAGTGCAGGTTCATCTGCAGGCATCAAGATGAAGGGAGGAGGGTACTTCCCTGCTGCAGCTCACTGCTTTCCCTTCTACACACATTAGGTTCTTATGACACTTTTCCAGTGACAGCATTCTAATGAAAGATCACATAGAAATATATTTAATGTGGCTTTTGAAGTCTTTCTTCTGGTACTACTTACCATAATATAGTCTTCTATCTACCTACTAAGTATACTCAGCTTTAAACACCAGAAGGCAAACCCACACAACCTAAATCACAGTTTTGTTTCAAGTCTCATCAGTTTAAAGTGTCTTTATTTTGCTTTGCCTGACTCATGGTTTTTCACATTTGGGACTGCCAGCACTTTACTACAGCAGGGTGAAAACAAAACAAAAACAGAACAATCTTTAGAGATCCTTTTAAACCAATACTCCACTCACCTCAGGCTTACGCTAAAAATGGACTGGGAATTGCTTGTAGGGGATGTAGCAGATAACAGTAAGATAGGAAGTACTTTTGCAACAGTAATATACACTTGTTTTTTTTCTCTCCCTATCTTTATAGGTTGTCATTTTATAGGCCGTATAAAACACTATTGCAATTTATTACTAAGGCCATTCAAACTAGTGTGGTACAACAGTTGAACTATTCTTTAAGATAAAGTTTCCAGGCTTTCAAGAAGACATTTTATCATCTAATACTTCATTTTTGCCAATTCTCATTGCCAGTTATAAAAAGGAGGCCTGACAGGGTCAGCATTATCGTGCTGAAAAAATAGGGCACTCCACTGGATTAAAGTAAGTGTTTTAATTGATTCATTTCCAATTTCCTCTCTAACGAAGTTGAACAGCCTTTTGCCATTAAAAACAACAACAAACAACAAAAAACACACCATGAGTGGGAGATGAAGGGACTTGCGTTCAGTGTTCCTCATTTGTCAAATTTTCTATGAAACTACCATTTGGACTGCTAGGGCAGAGAACTATGCTTCAAGTACAAACCAACTACCTATTTTTTTAATCATGGCCTACTAAAAGCATCTTTTTTCTATATAAAGCAGGCAGATGCATTCTGTTACACTTCACTGTTTGGGGCAAATATGGGAAATATTTAAATAAGGTCACTGTGAATAACTTTTGACTTAGATGAAATGAATAACTGTGAGAGAGGTGACACAAGTCTCAGTTCTCCACCCAGAAGAAAACATTTATTAAAGAAGGATGAAAATGGGGGCAAGCGGGTAGGAACAGGAGTGAAAGAGAAAACATGTTTGGCATCTAAGTTAGCAGAGTGTAAGCAATTGGCTCACTGGCACTGCCACAAAGATCTGTGTGTATTTAAAGGTACATGTGTGAACGGTCGCCTTTAGTTATGGAAGGAACTATGGAACAAGCTATAATCATTCACAAACTCCAGTCTATTCAGATCAGGAAATAAAGACTTGGAAAACTGCTTGAACATATCAGATCAATAAAAGGAAGGTTATTAAGTTGATCGCTTCTGTCTCATGCATATCTTTATCAACTTTTATACTATGAAGCGATATAAGACAACATTTAGGTGAGAGGATCCAAAGTTAGCTCAACCCAGCCTAATAGTCATTCACATCAGATAGAGCTGACACTGTGATTTGAGTGAGAGTCAGGCAAAGGATAATTAGAAAAGCTTCTCTGCATGAAGATACAGTTTTGGCTTGAAGATATGTCTGCTGTAAATAAGAGAGTTCTCCTCCTGATAATGCACATTTGCTGCACTCCATTATATTAGATTTCACTAGTATATTAATGTAAGAGTATACAGACTTCAAAACTCGACATTTATAAAATATTAATAAAAATAGGAAGTAAATATCCTGTAGTCTTAACAAATATGTAGGTATAATTAATTTTTTTTTAAATATATACCTTTTTTTTTTTTTTAAAGACTATTTCCATTTGAATGAGTTTTCCCTATGATTCTGAATTTTCCAATTCCAATTTTCCAAGTTGACCAGTAGGTCAACTACAAACCAAACCATAAAATTAAAAGAGATTATTTTATGGAAAAAAAATGAGTAATTTTACTTCAGCTATAGTAGAATTGTTCGCTGACAGTTTTAAGCACGTATTAAATATATTGAAAATAATATATATTTAAAAGGATCTATGTGTATATATGTGTATACACATATTGATGCATATATATGGATATACATTTTGTGCGTGAGCACATGTGTTTCTGTGTCTATACATATAAGGGTGGGAACAGCATCATTATATTCTACAGTGAGATCTAAATTAAGCAACAGCATCCGGATACAGAACAATACATTAAAATAAAAGTATATGACCTCAGGAAATTCCATACTAAAATTATCTCCCCTTTAATACCACTGTATTAGCACTGAGCAAGAATCAAGACAACAGTTGGTGTTAGGTATCATATGTATTGATCTAAATCACACTTTATTTATTTATTTTAAAATATACTTTAGACTCTCTCAGCATAGAATATCTTATATACCGTTCCTATTAACCTTAGTTTCTAGCTACATATTGCTGGAGCTCTGGGAATAATTGCACGGCTGTTTCTCTTCTCTTTCCTCCTCTCTCCTCTGCTGCTGCTTTTCTTTATCCCTGTCATCCTCTCCTTCAGCCACGTGCTATTTATAACTCAGCACCAACCAGCAGGATTTAAACAGCAAGCAAAACTCCAGTACCGCATCTAACCTCAGCAATTTCAGCAAAGAGGATATGGAAAACAGGAGATGCAGCAGAAAAGATTTGCTCTGGTTACACGAGATACATGCGCATGCATGCACACGATTATTTCATTTAATGCCCCCCCAGTCAGTATGCCCACTTCAAAGCGATAACTTCTGAAACCTAAAAATTAGAAAACAACTTGAAATGGTGGCAGAAGAGGTAGTGTCCTGTGTTCCTCACAGGTGCCTTTCTCTGTCTTCTAGTTATAAAGCAGTCCAGACAGCATGAATCTTAACCTCTGGGCAGATAAAGTGAGATAAATCCAGCCAATAACCACAGGCGTTTTCCAAAGGATTACTGCCTCCTTCAAGATGTTTTCTGCTCTAAGGCTATTTTTTCATAGTACATTGCAAAATGAAAAGAAAATAGGCCCTCATGGCAGAGTTAGTTGTACTGCTGTGATCTGAAGTTATTGCTCAACAAAAGTCCTGGGCTAGTGCCACGAGAAATGCTGTGCTCTGTCTGCTCCCAGCCACTTATTCCTACGCTCCCCAAGTCCTTGTGTCCTGTGCACGTGTGAAGCCAAGAGGTAAAACAGACTGAAAAAGTGACCCAACACACCCACCCTGGCCCTCCAGAAGGGATAAATAAGCAGGTGGGCAACACAAATGATGTTTTAGCTAGCAGTACCGAACAACACTGGTTTAAGCTGTTAACTTCAGCTGGACCTGGTCCCATTTTTCCGCTTATAAGACCTTGTTTCTAGTTGTTTATTCAAAGATTTTGACAGACTTTAACCTGAAGCTCGATTTTTTTTCCACCAGGGAACTGTCCTAAAGCCTGTTTTTTGTCTGCATTAAAATTGTGCAGCCTCCTCTTTGAAGATTTGTAGCATCTTAAACTGGCAGGGAAGTATGATCTGGAGTGATAGAGAAGAGAAAGAAACATGGGATGCCTTGGGGGCATACTTTATTATCTTCAGCAAAATTTGCCCAACAAGTAAGTTTTCTAACCATTGCAGCTCACAAATTTCCAGTAGAGCCTTTGGAAGATTGCTCTGCTAAAACCAGAAAGCTTGAACCAAGCTCCCCCTGAAGCTGCTGAAGAAGTCTTCCTGCGTGGGTAGAACGCTGGCCTGCAGCAGGTTATGAGATGACAGCAGTGCGATCTTTCTCCCTTGTGCTCTCGACAATTCCAGAGCAGGAAGCTAAACAGGAGGAACCCGAGCGTAGGGGAACAGAAGGCAGGCAAAGACTCAGTCTGCCCTGCGATGAAGATGAGAAAAAAGGAAGGACACCAGGAGAGGGAAAGGAGCTAGAGTTCGCAACTGATCTCAGAGGAAAGAGACAGGGAAGCAGGAAGAAAGTGCTGTGATTTGAAGCTCGCGAGGGAGATGGGGGACACTGAGCAGTGACCTGGGTTGGGACTGAATTTGCTACGCACACAGAGCCAAAGGGATCAGTGCAGCTTAGCTGGTATTTATTTGTATGAAAAAAGGTAATTAAAGGTTAGAGAAATAGGTACGGGAAGGGAGAGAAAGAGAGAGATCAGATTAAACCACGGTCTGAAGAAGGGAAACAAGTAGTCAAGGAAGCAGCATGGAATTGGAACAAGATTTAAACACAGTAGCTGCTCAACAACATAGGTGAAAGACACAAGCCTAAAGCTACAGCTTGCTGCCCCCCTCAGCTGTTTTAGGATTTACGTAGTGCTGCCTTGAAGTGGTGTGTGTGGGGGGGGGGCACAAAGGTTCTTAAAATACGGGCTTCCATCTCTTCAGCTGGATCAGTTTCCTTATGAATTCACAGCTCCCAAATTACATTCAGCGCAGCTAACATGTGTAAGGAAGGTGGAAGCAGCTAGGCTGGTGTTGTTTAGCACCTCCTAACCCCAAGCTCCATTGTGCCAGACAGAGGACCAGGCTGAATATGGAGGATGGAACCAGCTGGGATGTGGGATGACAACAGAGAAAGTATCAGGGAAAGGGGGCAGAGCTCCCAACACTTCTGGAAGCTGGTAACACAGACCCATGCCCACTAAAAACACTATCCATTGGATGCAGATTATATAACGGAGCATTTTTAGTGGTCTTTTCAATGTCCCTGGAAATTATGCAACTCCAAAGAGTTGCAAAACATTGAAAAAAAAAAAAAAAGGCAGTTTTAATTCTAGCATTTTGTAACCTCTGAATGGTTGATTTTTATTGGAATAGCAAATTAGTCTATATTTTCATATACTACATATATTTACAGTTGCAGTGTCCATCAGTACTACTATATAGGTAGGTATTTATCTTGGCTCTAGGGTGGCACATTAGGTATGTGGAATGACAGCAAAATAGCAATCTTAAATCTTCAGCGTAGCAAGAGAAAGGTTTCCAGACACTGAGCTCATGTCACTGACAGACCAGGTACAAAGCAGAAGGTAAGCAATACTTGTTTATACATGTCCTTCCTTAGTTTGATATAGATCACAATCATTTTAGTTACAGTGCCATAGAAAGCATTTTGGACAACTGCCTCCATTCAATGTTAACACAAATAATAACCAACCAAAGGATGGCTGTACAAACTGTCAGGATAATTTTAGCTACTTAGGACCTGCATAAATGTTGTTGTAGTAATTAACCTGTTTACAAATGTCATTGACCAGATCTCCTTCTCACTACACAGAACACACGCACAGCAAAAACAGCCGAGTTGGAGCTTTCAAGTTGATCCTGTGCCACCTTCTGCACGAAGCATGGCTGACTAGTTAGATTAGCAATGTGGTCTAGTGTTACCAGTCCTTCACCATAATATCACTACACTTTATATGGATATAAGAAAAAAGTGCTAAATGTAAAGTCAAGATCAGATCATGTTACACTAAAACAAGAATTACTTATCTGTAAAGTTTTTCCCTCACTTTTACTTCATATTGTAACCTCTTGCACATAAAAATATAAGAAGTTCAATAAGTAATTTTGCTGCCAAATAAAAAACTATTTTACTCAAAAAAGCAAAATTTCAATAACAACAAATAAATAAAATAAATTAAAATAAAAAGTTGTCTTTCCCAGGTACAGCTCTGCCAGAGTTTGGAATGAAATACAGAAATTGCCCCCAAGGAGGGTGGTAGAAATTCCTCTGTTATGATTATCACTGAGTAGAGCCAGGCAGGTTGTAGGATTTGTTTGTTTGCTTTTCCTTCAATCTTCTAGAAGACTTTGAAGCCAATATTTTGGTCCAGCTCAAGTATTTCCGAGTATCACAGCACTGGTTGCAAAATAATTCTGATTTTATAAAAGGACATTGGCAAATAACTGGTAAGCAGTGGATAAAAGTAGTTCTGTATGAAATTCAGTTGCTTTAATGATTACCAAAAGCAATGTTTATTAATTCCATTTTTATTTTAAGATTACTACTCAGCTATCAGCGCAAGTTTTATGATAAGATAAGCAATTGATTCCATATCTTAGCAAGAATTTGCCTTTACTTTAAATCTCTCAACACTGCACTGTAACCCATAAAATGGAAAGGAAATTCCCATTCTAATGAAACCAGTTAGCTAATGAACACACCCTGCTCTGGCTCAGAATAAACTTTCATTTTTATAGCTTCCTCATCAGGCAGCTGAAAAGTTAAATATACAATGATTATAAAGTTGTAACTCTTTACAAGAGCATGTGTTAAATAGATATTTTGTAAGTTAGGGACTGTATAGCAAAGACTGTAACAGGGATTTCGAGGAATTTATTGTACGTGTTACTTATGGAGGGAAAGAATAAAATCAAAGCTATCATTCTAAATACAGTTTTCACAGTTCTAATAAATAGAATAATAGCAGAATTCAATAGGTTAGCACAGTCATGGAACAAATACTTAGAATAAAAACCTGAAGATTATTCAGGAAAGACTAACTTCCATTTTATTCACTCTATCACTTGCTAGACAATATCTTGAAGATGATCATATGGATTTAAAGATATATGCCTACAGGGATCCTTAGCAAGAATATGCACAAATTCCTCAGAGCAGCAAATTTTACTTCTCTACTGAGGGAAAAGAAAGATGTCCCAACACCATAAAGTAGAAGAAGAAAGACAAAAGGCAAGGAAAAACAAGCCTAGATGAATTAAGAATCTTCTTTGGGAGAATACAGAGGTTTCTAAAGGGGTAATGCTGAATGCCTGCTAAAGTTCATAATTACATAATCTTTACCTGAAAAGTTTCCCTTAATTCCCTTACCTTTTCCTTCCTTCTGGAAATAGGAGATAAGGGGGTAAATGGGAATTTGGGACTCAAGTGTTTAGGACCCAACTCCACCACCTTCCTTCTCTAAATATTCCTGCAACTCTTCCTACACTTTTAAACGGAGTAAGGCAACAAGACCAAGATAGGATCTCCTGGTTTACCCCTATACTCAGTGCACTGCAATTGCGCTCACCAAGTGACATTTGGAACATGCAATTTCCCACAAGCAAAACACATAATAAAGGTTCCCATCACCAAAGCATCTTTAAGAGGCACAGATTTCAATTCTGACCTGTAGTAGTACTCTGGGAAAGTACTGTAGTCCTTTGGGAAAGTACTGCCCAAAGCTGTCAAAACCACAGGCAGAAAGCATCTGAAAAGACACCATGCACACAATAAATGTCTAAAGCTTAAAATAAAAGCGGCCTCTCAATGAAAGCGGTTGTGAGGGGTAGGAGGCAGCGGTCTGACATTGGCCCCAGTCCCTGTGACTGGCCAAAATACATTTGTATTTGATTGAAGTATAGTATGAAAGAATCAAATAACACTTCTATGTTTCTTCTTTAGTCCTTGAAAATTTCAAGACATGTATCCCAGATCCCAAAACAAACATTAAATTTTATGCTTTCACTGTTGAAAATTACTTTTATGTCAGTGTAACACACAAGATTCAAAGCAGAAAAAAAAAAAAAAACAACTCTTTACAAACATTGCAGGTCACCAAAATCAGAGATGCTCCTGTCACAGTCCTGGCATGAAGTAGCTCAGAATCTACTAACCATTTGTGGTATCTTCAGAATGAACCTGGACAAATCTGTGGACAAGAGATCTACCAACAGATACTAAAGAGAAGGGGCAGAGCTGTATCCTCTAATGTCCTTGGTCCAACAACTATGGATGTTAGGAGTGACCTGCAGAAAGAGACTAAGCCCAAATATTCTTCCTAAACAGCATGTTCTGCTGAGACTGTTAGAGGCAAAACACTTGTGTAGGCAGACTATTAGTCTGCCCCTGTAGGGCACTTCATACATTCTGATGCTTTAGGCCAGGCTTGGCACACATCTAAAAATTTGCAAGTGTGGGTAGGTTCATGGCAGTTTGCTTAGTCACATGCACATAGTTAGTGCATATAACCAAGCTCTCACAAATCTTGCCTGACAGTAACATTTTATTGTTAACAGGTATAAACAGCCTTTACAAGATTGCTGGCATATTTCACAGATTACTTTGAGAACACATCTCATTTCTTAAAAAAAAATCATCAGGGACGTTAAATACACAGCTCACGGTTTGTAACTCACAAGACAGCTAGTCCCACTAAACCTCTCTCTGTGCACGTGTGGCACGCAGAAAAACTCTTTCAAAGCATAATGAACACATAGGTTAAATAACCATACATCATGTTGAAACAGGCCTCTAAGAACAGCTTTTATGAGAATTTTGAGGAAGTAAATAACTCTGCAATGTCTTCCCCCATCCAATTCTTCAATATAAATATGGCAGCTCTTTAAAAGAGGCGCTTTAATCATACTCATGTTGGACATGTTACGAAATACTCTCTAATCAAGAGACTTTTAAAATAAGTGGAATTATTATGGAAGAGAACAAAACATCATTGTGTCCCTACACACATCCGTGGTGTCCCACATCCGGAACACTATGGGCACTCCTGGCTCTCCCCTCTCCTTGTTCTGCAGTCTTAGAGAGAACCAAAAAAGGTATGAAGTCAGATGATCAAAGGCAAGGAACAGCTTTGTTACCAAAAACAGATTATATAATGAAGGATTGTTAGCCTGGAAAAGAACTGAGAAGGGAACTCAATAAAATCACAGGTGGTATGGACAGAATTGTTCCCTGCATTGTCCAGGATAAGGACTAGGGAAGATTCATACATAACTAACAGGTTTCAGGCTCAAGACAAACAAAAGGAACAGTTCTTTCAGTTTCGTCGTTGTTTATTTCATATAATATAAATATTATACATAAATAACCAATATAGCCACTCAAAACTAAACTTCTTAATACAAAGAGGTGTTTATGTCAAAGCTTCTGTGGGATCAGTAAGCACCTGGATAACACATAGAAGTCAACTGAAACATTAAAAAACAAACAAAAAAAAAAAACAAAAACAAACCTCCCCCCCGTCACTTAAAGGGAGGAAGTCCATAAGCTGCTCTGCTGCCAGCAGTCTGTAAGCATGTAGTGACACTTTCCATTTCTTACGCTCAGAAGGAGGTTGTCAAGTAGGTCCTGTAATTTGGCAGAGCCTTGAATGGTAAGGGCATAAACAAAACAGGAAAGAAAAAGCCCACCAAAAAAAAAAACGCCCTAAGAGGTACTGGAAGAGCCCTAAGAGTGGCTGTAGCCAGGGGCATATTGCAATGGTTGCCCTCTCACTATGAAAAACATCATGAGTCCGGGACCCTGTGAACATCTCCCCTCACTGCCCTGTCAATGCCTGCTGTAGAATTTTCCAGCTGAAGTCCCCAGTTGGCCATGGAACCAGCAGCAGGTACATGCTCACACACCAGGGTCTCAGGGATTCTCCTGAACTCGCTCTGTGTGACACAAAGAAGAAGAAACATCGCAAGCAGCATATGAACCTGCTGAGCTGTTCCCACGGAATGGTTTGGGGGCAAATCAGCTGGATGCTGTGAAACCAGCGTAAAGGGCTCAGCAGGCATTTTGTCTGATGAGGTACAGCCACCATTCTTCTACTCTTATGTTACTTAAATACTCAAAATAAATACCACAAGCCAACCAATCATGGAGTAAAGCAGCTACTTAAAGGGTCAAGAGAAAAACACAGATCATCCATCTGTCATAAGAGATGAGGACTTGAAAGTTTCATTAATTTTCTGAAACTGTTAGCTATGCTAAGATATTCAAAGAGTTTCATTACTACAAAGACCTTTTTTATGCTATTAATCCAGATTAATAATGACTGTTCAGTTTAGAGTTTGCTTAACTCTTTAGTTCTACCTCATGCAATAAAGCAGCCTAATTCTCCCTTCCTTTGAAGAATGTGGTGCTGGCCTCTGAAAATCCTTCCCCTGTTCCCCCACCTATTTCCTGCTGCAAGATTACAGTTCAATACGCTTTTACTGCCTTATCAGTCTCTCCACAGTTATTTAGAAAAAAGAAAGTACTCAGAACTCCTTTACACATCTTTACTCCTTTCATTTGTTTCTAGTGATTTGATCACCTGCTGACCCAGCCACCTAGGGAAGAAAAGAAGCAGGGTTCTCATTAAAGATTGTAATTATTTTTCACTGTTGATGATCAGGGCTAAGTAGGTAGCTCTTCTTGGGTAAGGAAAAAAAAAAAAAACATTTTTTCCACTCATCACTTTCCACCCCTTTTAGTCGTACAGGCTGCATTTAGTTTTTTGAGTGCCACGGTCCTGGAAGGAACTGTACCCTGCAAAGACAACACTGTATAACCCAATTTAGGGAGGAATAACCCCATGCACCAGTACAGGTTGGGAACTGACCTGCTGGAAAGCAGCTCTGCAGAGAAGGACCTGGGAGTCCTGGTAGACAAGAAGTTAACCATGAGCCAGCATTGTGCCCTTGTGGCCAAGAAGGCCAATGGTATCCTGGGGTGCATTAGGAGGAGTGTTGCCAGCAGGTCGAGGGAGGTGATCCTCCCCCTCTACTCAGCCCTGGTGAGGCCACACCTGGAGTGTTGTGTCCAGTTCTGGGCTCCCCAGCACAAGAGGGACATGGAGCTCGTGAAGCGAGTCCAGCAGAGGGCTACTAAGATGATGAGGGGACTGGAGCATCTCTCATATGGGGAGAGGCTGAGAGAGCTGGGCCTGTTTAGCTTGGAGAAGAGAAGGCTGAGAGGGGATCTTATCAATGTGTACAAATCTCTGAAGGGAGGGTGTCAAGAGGATGGGGCCAGACTCTTTTCAGTGGTGCCCAGCAACAGGACAAGAGGCAACGGGCACAAACAGAAACACAGGAAGCTGTGCTGAATATGAGAAAACACTTCTTTACTGTGAGGGTGACAGAGCACTGGAACAGGCTGCCCAGAGAGGCTGTGGAGTCTCCTTCTTTGGAGATATTCAAAACCCGCCTGGATGTGATCCTGTGCAACGTGCTCTAGGTGACCCTGCTTGGACGAGATGATCTCCAGAGTCCCTTCCAACCTCAACCATTCTGTGGTTCTGTGATTTGCTATTCTGAGACAGCCTGACCTCAGCCTGTGCCCAGACTGTTATCAAACCCACCTTCCTTAGCATAGACACAGCAAATCCCCTCCTAAGAGGGGTCCAGACCACCTCATGTGCCCAGAACTATGGCATTCCTGATTGGCAGGAGAAAAATCACACAGCCAGGAGCTGCCCAAGCTGCTGGGCTCTACTGAGCAGCAAGAGCCCAGACCTTTCTGAACTGTATCTTCCAAAAAGTACATTCTCATGTCAGGGGTACACCTGGGAACACAAGGCAGAAGTCCCAAACTTGTCACCACTAACGCTCCAGCAAGCAGGTAAGGAGATCTTCAGGGAATTTGATTTTGAGCCTAACTTCTTGGCTTCTGCTGCCTGACAGTTTAGATGAAACCTCTGTGAGAGGACGTGAAACTTTAGAAAGGAGACATGCCAACATTCACTATACACAGTCATGTCACTGGAATATTTAGTGTCTGCTAATGTTCTCCCAAAAGGTGTGCCCTGTACATTGGGATTCTTGGTATTTTTAAATGAAACTGACATTTTGGTCTTCTCTAGCCAGCCAGAAACATGTCCAAGTGCAAAGACAAAATAATTGTCCATCACTATCTTTCTTCCTGGAGAAAACATCTCCATCTTTACTGAATCTACAGTGATTCAACAGTAGAAGCCTGCTTAAAAGCCTGATTATTAACAAGATTGTCTGACTTCTTCCAAATCACAGAATATTTCAATATCGAAGATATATTTTTTTAAAATCCTTACTGAAAAGAGATATTGAAATCTTAACAAGAGTGCCTTGATGTATGTGAATAAAAAAATGAAACATGAAGTAAATGGTCACATTTGTACCACAGAAGCACTCTGCCTGTTATGCAAGATTTGCTGGGGAGCGGGTGGGGTGAAGAGGAAGTCGTGGGCTCTGCTTTCATTTGGAAACATCTGTCCCTAGGCAAGAGACAAATGTCAGGAAGGCACTACCTCACAAATTCATTTCTTAGTTTCCTTAGTTAATTACACTGACAATTTAACCATAAGCAGGAATTCTACAAACGTGATACATACAGTCGCTATCAAGAGTCTTGGCACTATTACATTTACAGGCAATGGCTGTTTCTATCAAGTTTATCTGCTGCCAGATACAAACATACATAACCAGAACGACTGACGTTATGTAATTTGCCTTTTCTGCATTAGAAATAAAGAGAAATAGTAGGTGTGGTGTTCTCTGAGTAACACTGAGACTGGAAGCAAGCAGAGATTTTTGTCATCAGTATGACATCAAATAAACTATCCTTTTAGGGATACAAAATGCAAATGCTTTCTTTGACTTCCAGTGAAACCCACCTCCATGGTATTCTCTTAGTCTCCAAATCACAGAAGATACAAAGCTGTCACAGTTTGCAATACTTAGCAGATGTTAGTCAAGAAGAGCGACAGGTCAAGTCTGTGGTGAATTCTCAGAGCTCCAAAAGCAAGATTTTCAGGGAAATGCTGGTTTTTATTTTTAAAACATACCAAAATGATATCTAAGAATTGTGGCAAGAAACACTTCTCTCCCTTATTGACTAAATAAAAGCAAAGCTGTTCAAGCATGTTTCCCCTTAAAGTTTTCTTTGGCTTAGGCTTTCCTTATGTTTTAAGCTATTCAGAAATTGTTCTTTCTCCATGTTAAGTTTCTGTAATATACAGCAATGTAATGTATACATGTATACAGCACAAAGTGAGACCACCTGTACAAGCCAGCTCCTGGAGCTCAACTTTGTTAGAGCACTTTTAAGAGCAAGTAAGTGTGAAACCAAGTCCACAGATCCCAGTCTTGGTGCTTTATGAGCACCTTGAGCATGCAAACAGGTTCACAGCATTGTCCACGTGGGCTGGCTTTGGGTCCCAGTGGGCTCATAGAAGGGAATTCCTGCAGGCTGCCCTCAACTGCTTCACCAGCAAGAATCCCATGAAATCAGGATTCCAATCAGCAGAGCAGAAGCATGGATCTCAACATCTGTTGACAGTACATCTCACACAACAACCACCAGCTTCTCCTCACATGGTTGTATATGGATATTTGGAGGTCATGAACATTAAGCCGCCTATTTGGAAAAGGAGGGAATGGCTCTTGTATCAGAATTACAACAAAGCCCTGCCAAAACCAATGTTTGACATGGAAGTAATACCTCAACCTCTACAATTGCTATTCTTTGTTTCTCTGATGAGAATGTTTCTTCAGCAGACTGCAGAAGTTACTACCAGCTGCAACTCTCTTGGCCAATTTGAAAAACAAAACACCACACCCATGAAACCCCAAAATCACAAACATGGCTAACTAGACAGCAGCTAATGTTTGAAGTTTCACTTGGCCAGTTTTTCTCTTGGCTCTAAGTATTGCAACTTGGCTGTAAACATTGTGATGCCGCACGTACACTCTAGACAGCTGGAGCAGTCCACCACAAATACGTGCAGGTCCGGTGAATTCTGCAGTCAAAGAAAGTTGAAGGACAGCTAGAGACTAGTTTTGCTTCTTCTGAATATCTAGCAGGATATCTACAGTTTCACATCTTTACAAAGTTGTGGAAATTTTCACACGTGTGTGGGGTGCTACAGATCTCCTTTGGAAAAGGATTGAGGAAATTATCAAGCACTACTGCTGTTCAAAGAAGTAACTGCCTCTGCTGAATTGCTCTCTTCTCTCTGGGATCTGAGCACAATTCTTGAATAAGTCAAAGAATGAAAACATTTTATGATGTAAAGGACTTTGCTCTGGATGACACAGATGACATTTGATTCTTGAAATTATTTATTTCACAACACAACAACAAGCATGCAGGGGTAACATAGGGGATGCAACATCTATGACACCGGATACAAACACCCCTGTCCCCTGCAGCCTTCTGGTGTCTTCCAAGACTTCTCCAAGCTCTTTTCCAGTATTTTCCCTTTCCCAGGACAAAAAGCCCTGCTCTCTTTTATGAGGAACAGGATTTGAAACACCTCCAACAGGGTTCAAGGTGACGGCAATATCAGATAATTAATGTCATCAATTTCCACAATCAATCATTTTTCATTGAAGTTAACCCCCAATCAGGGAACAAAGAATTCTGTACAGAAGATATATTGCCTTAGTAACTAGTTCTAGGAAGACAACACGTCCCATAGGAAGATGACAAAAACAGAAGTCACGCATACTTGAGGAAAACTACAGTATAGCCAAAAATCTACTAACTACTACTATTATTTTTTTTCCTTCAGTTGTCAGAAGGTGTTTTTCTGTGTTTTTTGTCTTCCTTCTTAACGAACTCCATTCCTCTTGGTTACTTTGCTAATTGGAGCATCTTACCAATATACTCCTTCACTCCACTGGCAATTGCAGTCTCTAATATCTGTAAGGAGTTATAGCCATCTTAGATGCATCAAGAAATTTCGAAAGAAAAAGACAAATGACTAGAGAGATTGATTTAAAATGATGACAATACAAGAATAGAAGAGTAAATGACTTATGGTTTAGCTATTTCCCAACTAAATTCTGAAATGCAACAAAGGAAAAGAAAAATAGAGCAATGCATTAATATAAAGTCATCAGAAAAACTTTTGGCAACATAAACACAAAACAATCTTTTAATACAAGGAAAAAAAAGCTGACATCCATATAAAATAAGAATTCAACAAACAACCCCCCTTGATTCCTCTAAGCTATCAATGTTTTGAATTAAAATTCTGTTGCAATTTATGCAGCCATTATTGTCTCTTATGCAGATGTATATGTGCACGGGGGAGAACTTGGTACCAAACACCACTCAGGGTAAAAATCAGGGTGGAACCTCCTCCCCCCCCAAAGAACAGGTATTGAATGTTTATAATAGCTAATGAAAACAATTACACCTATCCCAGTTACTAAACAAAATTCAAGACTTTATAGGACATTAAACTCTTATGCAACTCGAAAGAGCTTACATCTTTGAAATAACAACCTTACTTGGAATTTCTTATAATTTATTCTACAAACAGCTGTAGCAGACTTTTTACATTAAACAAAGATATTAAACTTGATAGGGTACCAGTCTGACTTCATATGGATTTCCTTTGTTCCAAGCATTTTGTTTTAATGAATCACTGACCACATTCAAAAAAGCAGCAGCTTAACATGAGGTTCTAGACAGACTTCCTATTCTGGAGGCAGAGTATCAATGGGAGATGATTATTACCACCACTCTAGCCACAACAGCAAAAACAGCTTATTTTTTCTAAAATAAGCGGACACATGCCCCCTTGAAGAACATGCAAAAGCTTAAAACACATTGAACCTGAATGAGCTTAAAAATAGTATTTTTGAAGGGATGTTTCTGTAAGCCTCCAAATACTGCAGTTAGTTAAAATAATCCCCAAAGCTTTTTTAGAGCCTTCAGAAATGCAGTTATTTGTCAGCAGCAGTCCTGTGAAATCCCTCACAGACACATAAGTGTGCTTACACAAGACACCCAGGAAAGCACATACTTACACCAAGAACCAGAAAGTGCCATGAGCTCTTGGAGCTTAGCATTGTACTCTTCTCGCACAAAAGGCTACGCAAAGGTTTAACAATTTCACTTGCAGAATCTTTTAGTCTTCACAATACGTCTTATTACATTACCCAATTCATCTAGTTTTATTTGATACGAATCACACCTCTCAAAAATACAGTACTTTGCATGCATACCCGAAAAGAGTGGCCGCATTTATAAAAAGGAAAGTTGCAGGAGACAAAATAGTAACAGCAGAGAAAAATAACATGCTCCCTACCTACTCATTTTAGCACTGCTTGATTACTGGGCGTGAGGTTTATGAAAAGTAACGGAGCTCCAGCAGAGTGGAGAACCCAGCCTCATCTCTTACCAGTGTGTGCAGCATCGAGGCACGAGTGAGGCACACTTCATAAACTTAGAGCTGGCCATAACACAGTAGGTTTGAGATTACACCATCCAGATGTAGCGAAAGGAAGAAATCTCAGAAACTGACAGACTGCTTTTCCTCTCGCTCCCACGCTAACAGCATTTAAACTCCATTAGCCATCGACTAGCAGCATTTTATGATTGGGTCAGATTTAAAATAAAATGATGATGATAAAGGTATGTCTCGGCTGAGGTAGCATCCAAGATAAATGAAGCTCGCGTAAGGGCACCTATTTTCATCAAATAAAAAGAAAAAGGCAAAACAAAATCAAAGCACAAAGACTGTTCCATATTGCTATATTGCTGTCTGCATAGAGGCCCCATTGCCACTTTCAGCGATGCACCTTAGAACAGTCAAATAAATTCAAATTTTCATTTGTTATTCACATTCAAATGCAAAACTAAGAATTCTTGTATATTTATAGCTTCAAACCTCCTAAACCGATGTGGAACAATGGACCAGGACTGCTTTTGTATGGTCACATAATCCTAAGGTTTGACTACACAGCAAGACGAAGGTGCGACCACGGCAAGCCTTCCTAGCTGTGTCACTAGCTTCTTTCCCAGTATTGTTACCGTACTACTGTTACCACTATTGTTACCATAATAACCCATTCCTGCTATTGTTACCATATTCCCATTAATTCAGTCTAGGTACATGCCACCGTCACGCCTTCATTTCAATAACCGAAGAATTTTAGTTCATACCCAGAATGCCCGTGTAGCCCCTCCAGTTCATTTTTAAGCTTTCAGCAAACAATAAGTTATTATTATTATTTTTAAGAATACTTTGACCTCCTGGGTAGACAGCGCATACTTGCTGCACGTTGCCGACTCAGAGACCTGCCACAAGCACAAAGCACCGGGGGCACGGCTGCGTGCCACGGAGCGAGGCAGCGGAGCCGGCTGCGCGAGCTTCTGCGCACTGGGGGAACTCCCTCGCGGTGCAGGAAACCCAAAAGAAATGATTTACAGGCAGGATTCGTTCCCAATCCACTGATCAGACAGTTCATCTGAGAAGTATTAATCTGGGCCCCATAATCTTGTCAAATAATGAACTTTACACTTCAGCTGAAGGGAAAAAAAAAGGGGGAGAGGAGGCAGTGCTGCACAAGCTTATCAGTGCCCAGTTGCAGCAGAGCATGCCCTTGCAAGAGCTATAGACGAGGAACTACTGCTATTTTCATCTGTAACACTTCCAAGTTGCTGTACATCTCCAGGACAAAATTAATATATACCACTCACCTGCACAAAAACACAATACTATTTTCTGCCTAGATGTTTCTGCCTCCTATGTTGGAGGACCCTCAACTTCACCCACACTTTTAAAAAAACGTTTCTAAAGCTGAACTTCTTAAAACAGGAGTAAAGAAAAATGTTGTACGCAGAGTTGACCCAAAAGACTACATGATCTGCACTTATGGGATGGAGAGTAAAAACAGAGGAAGCAAAGTATCTACAAATGCAAGTGATCGTGCATTTTTTCATTCAAGTTCAGAAAGTTCAAGCGAATGACTTTTTAGTGACAATATAATCATATTTTCCTTGAAACAATTACTTGCAGTTTACATATTTAATCCTTTCTAATTACTTCAGACAGTCATCCCACATTCTCTCATCACAGGAACAAACGTGCACAATACTCACTCACTCAAACAGCTCCCGCAAAAGCGGCACAAACTCACAGCTAAAGACTTCCAATGTGACTAAGCCTGCTGGGATGCAGGATCTCTCTCACTCTACTACTCACCAGTAGTCAGGCACAAAAACATTTTTCTGTTAACGCAATTGCTTAACACATGCTATCCCACTCACTTCCCCGTCTCTTGACCTTTTTTCCTTTGGTTTGTTCACAGTTCCCTTCTTTCCCCGGAGCACTTGCATTTCTGCACAGTGCGCTATAGCGGCTGCTCCTGAAGACTTTGAAGTTTCTTCAAGAAACAGAGCGACTGTCTACAACACGTGCATGGGAACACACAGCATCACTTAGGAGAATTTCTTCACCATCAGCTGTTCTACCTCAGCCGCTTAAGTGTACAAAGTATGTGCCATGCTCCAGTCTTGATTTTTTCTACCTTTTCAGCACAATCTAGTGTGAGGGTTTACCACTCAAACATCAGTTTCACTCAGCAAATAACTGGCTTATAGGCATGGGCTGGAAAGAGTTGAGGTATTTTTAACCTTTCGTAAGTTTTGCATTTTTTATAAATAGCCTAAGTGATAAGAGTGACCAGCTGGATTGATTTTGTGTTCCTATTTTTAAATTCTTAGATTTGAAGAGTACTTGATAAACATTTAAGCAATATGATTGCTGACAGCATACTAGCATTTAGAACATTACAATATAAGCATTCATCCCTAATTAAAATATTTGGAGAGAGACTACAGTATACTCAGTAACCTTTTCCATACAGAATATTACTTGAAATGCACAAATTCAGTGAACAACATATGGTCTGCAACAGTTTGGATATCCGAAATGTGTACAGCTAACGTATGCCATCAAAACTTGACTTCTCATGTAGCCACAGTGAAATCTCCTAAACTTCTGTTCAGTAAAACAAACAGCACCGTTATACTACATTTATTTCTCCAACCAGATCAAAACTATCACTGTAAACCTAGAAAAAAGAAATCAGAGTATCAGCTTAACTTTTAATCCACACACTCCCTGTGTCCCCCCCAAGTGAATAACGAATGAACTGGCTCCTGATTGCTTTCAAAAAAGCATGACACAAATCTTCAAAAGGAGGAGATGAGGGAAAGAGCTGTTATAAAGCTCAGACATCAGAGGTCTATCTAATAACGTCACATGCTTATACAATCACATTCTATGCATAATTTTTATGCATCAGCATACCAAGAACTGCAAAACCTCAATGGTTGCTGAAAGGTACTTGAATGCTGAGTTACAAAACTTCCCGTGCAAATAAAAGTTAACACAGCCTTGCAAGTATCCGTGATCAGAATCTGAGGATTTAAGCAGGATCTTAACCGCGCGCCTGGGCAGAAGTTTCGGATTCAAGTGTCACGTTACACCTTCTGTAAACGCTGTCATGCAGCAGTAAGTCATCGAAAGTGTCAATAGCTCCGAGAGACTTTTCAACAAATGGAAAGTCTCAGCTTTTGCTGTCACCGTCCCCCACGTTTCCCTCGCTCGTTCATTCCTACGCACAGCTGCTTCTCAGCCCTTCCTGCAGCAGCGCCCAGCTCCGCGCACCTCAGCCCGCTGCAGGAAGCCGCACAAAGCCGCCGGCGCTCCCGGGACCCCCCAGCTTCGCCCTTAGCGGCGAAGCCTCGAGCGCGCCGGCCCCGGGGAGCGCTGCGGCTGCCGGCAGCGGGCCGGGCACAGCCCCAGCCCCGAGGCCTTCGGGCTGCCCATCAGGTGCTTCGCGGCCGTTCCCCGCGCAGCCTTCCTTCCAGCAGCCCTGAAGTCCGAGATACCCTTTTTTTATTTTTATCTCCCTAAAATAAATGCCCCGGCGCCCCGATTTGTTAAGAACCCCTTTCTCCCAGATCTCTTCTCCCGGGTGGTGGGATTTCCGAGCCGGGCGCTCGAGCGGAGCCTCGAGGAGCGAGCTGGCATCCGCCGCGGGGCACGGGCTTACCTTCGCCTCCCCCGCGTCGGGCTCCTCCTCGTAGTACCCGTGGCCGGACTCGTAGGCGGCGGCGGCGGCCGGCTGCCGGGGGCCCAGCAGCACGGCGCCGGCGGCAAGGCAGCAACCCAGGGAGAGCACCTCCAGCAAGTGCATTGTGCACAGACGGCGGGGCGGGCGCGGAGCGGGGCCGCGGGGCAGCCGGAGGAACGCAGGAAAAATTAGGAGGCTCCTTCTCTTCCTCTCCCCCCCCGTCTTTCGCCGTCCTC
>VXAA01001226.1:235107-259432 GCA_013399115.1 Anseranas semipalmata | reverse complement strand
AGCGCCCGGCACCGCGGGCAGGGCGCGGGAGAGGCCGCCCCGGGCGCGGCCCCGCTCCGCCGGAGGGGACAGGGAGCCCCAGCCGCCTGCGCGCCGCGGGACGCCGAGCTGAGCTGGGTTTGTCCAGCCCCGAGGCTCTCCGCAAAAAGCCGGGCCCGCTCTAGGTCCCAGCCCCGAGGGGAAATCAAAGTTCCCGGCTGGCTGCATTCAGCCACGAAACCAGTGGATGAAGTTGGTTAAAACGCACTCGGCGCCCGTGTGAAATCTTGGAAGATTTGCGCTTAATCCTCATCAGCTACTTGCTGAGCAGTGGTGGCAGCTCCGTTTGAGAGAAAACATTTTGTCAAGTTAAAAACAGAATAGCCCAAAGAGTACCTTACTTAGCTGTAGCCTTCCTACCACTGACAGCTCAGAGCCATCTCTGAACAGAAGTTCCACCCCATTCCAAGCCCTAAGTAAAACTGCACAGATGCTGTGCTCTGGTGAGACTG
Source organism: Anseranas semipalmata (assembly GCA_013399115.1). NCBI lineage: Eukaryota > Metazoa > Chordata > Aves > Anseriformes > Anseranatidae > Anseranas > Anseranas semipalmata. The sequence goes on along the minus strand of VXAA01001226.1, from coordinate 258,941 downwards.
TGATTAAAAGTAAGGCTTACAAGAAAAAGTTAAACCAAAACAAGTGGTACATTGCTCATGAAGTAATACAGCACAGCCTGCTCAAGTCTCAGCTATGCAAACAGAAGTTATATTCCCTGTACTATTTTCGCTTGATGTAACAGCATTATTGAAGCACATATATGTTTAAAAAGCTTCTCAAATCGTTCCGCATCCCTTGTAACCATCTTTTGGTAACACGATGGTATGGGAACACGCTGTGTAGGCAGAGCCCTGGCTGCCTTGCCTGGCTGCTGGCACCCTGCTCGTGTTACACTGCTCTCGCTCCTTGAGAATCCCATTATGCAAGTATTCAGGGAGCGCCATCTGAGGGTTTATGCACACAGGGGTCTCTAGCAGGCCTTTAGGTACCTTCCATTCTTTCTGTGTTATTTCTTACCATTTTCAAGCTTTTTTGAGCTTTTTTTTTTTCCCCCAAGGTATTTCAGCTTGCTGCTACACAAAGGAATTATTTTGATGCTAGGAAGCAATCACTTCATTTGCAATCAGAACGAAATCTAAAGTTTAGATAGAGCTATGTTGTAGTAACTATGAAAACTGTTTTAAAAAGTTATTAAAGCACTAAGTTTTTTAACATCTTCAGAACACAGTGAAGCAAAGGACATGACAGTGGCAGAAGTTGAGCAAAACACCTATGAAGATATAAAATAGTATAAATAAATTACGAAGCCTATTGTTCTTCAATGGACCCTTACAGTGCTGCAGATCAAAGCACAGGATTAAAGCCAGTGAGCATATGCCAGGATGCAAAACCCATCTGAATAGAAACACAGCATTACTGGCTTGAGTTTAAACATGTCAAAGTCTCTCAGAAACATCACAGACTGGCGTAGAAAGTGACAAAATCATGCACAGATAATATTTCAACAACAGAGTGTCATGCAAAGAGCATCTCTTCATCACTAAATCACACACAAAAAAATGGAACATACTGCTTATGCTGTGCTACCACAACATCAGCTGGCTTCATTATCTATTTTCCCACTTCACCAGCACTCTTATTCTGTCTCTTTTTCCCTTGATTCAGAGAACATCCTTCATGGCATCAAATACTTTTATGCAAGAGAGCACTTCCACCAACTGCTCTGTACAGCAATTTTAAAGTGTCATGACTGAAAGCTGCTAATCACAGCCATAGTGCCTCAAGTCACAGGCTAAGCATAATGGTTTTAAAATAAACGTATCATAGATTTCAACCATCTTCAGTTTACAAATAAATGAATATTCTATTGGCTTGGAGTTATTTTAAAGATTTCAGCCAATTCAGGCTGTATTTCTTTCAGTCCCATAGAAGATGAAATAATTTAAAGGTTTTCTGATGTAAAACATTTTCTCCTTTACCCATCAGAGCTATTTCTCTCCTTACCCATCAGATTGGGATTCTTCCTCTTGTCTTCAAATTGAGCAGAAACGTTACAGCACAGAGATCATTTAATAATTTTTGCTTATATGGAAATATCCATGCAAGGCCTACAATTAATTTTAAGCAGCACTTAATAGTCTTGGCAGTGAATCGACCTTATAAACACAAATGACTAAAGAGCTATCTCCAATAGTGTAGAAATACAGTTCTAGGTCTTGCCATGTTATGCTTTAACAACAACAATAGCTACTATTGGCAAAGAAAGGAAATTTTTGATGTCAGGTATAAGATTCCTTCAAATGAATTCTCTTGATCACATTTTAAAATCGCATTAAAACATATCCAGACCTCATTCTGATGTTGAAGCTGGTGTAACATACATCTGTGAAGCACATTCCTCTACAGTATCTAGATACACCTGATAACGCTTCTCTGCAACATATTCGGTGGATATATTTCAATACCTGCTTTCATACTGCTATTGAATGGAGATAGAAAAGCCAGAGATGAGCCACTGTAGGAAATGTGAGCTAAGAATGGGGAACAGAAAAGTGTCAATAGCAGCAACAAAAATCAGTAGCATGCTGTTGCAATTTGGTCTGTTTGCTTACTATAGAGTTTGCTTATTTTAGATCTTTCAGGACTGAAAAACAAGCTGTTGAATGTTTTGTTGAATGTTTTCCTTTCACAGAACATCATTTCCATTCTCCTTATATTTAAAGCGTTGTGTTTGGTTTGAATCAATCTCTCTTGCACTCTCTTCTTAAATAGACATAGAGACATGTCCAGGAGTTAAAATGATGGGTAGCCCGGTTTGCTTTTGTTTCAAGACGCATATGTTTACTGTTGAGTTTTGGTGGAATTTGTATTTAATGTAAATCTTAAAGATAGAAATATTTTTCCTAAGCACAGCAACTCAAAAGACTCTGGACGTGCCGTTCTGGAGTCATTCCAAAGAATGAAGGTACTGTTGTAAACTTAGTCCTTAATTGCCCATAGATATGACTTTCCCATTCTTCCTCCAATGCTTAAAAGCATGGAAGAAAAAATAGGATGTTGATCAGCACCTTAAATATCAAAGTCCTATGTAAAATACTGTAAATGAGCCTGACACATATGGGGGGAGGTATTTAAGGTTCAGTATCAAACTATCAGAACAGCTGATCACCAATGAATTTTCTGACAATTGAATCTTTCAATCCCAAGCCGTATTACACATTTCTTATCCTATTGCTTATCTACTTTGTGTAACTAGTTCTATGCAAGAGAACACTTAGCTACTGAAAAGGACAATGCAGTGGATTTCAGGCTGTAGTCCGCTTCTCTCCTCAAATCCTCTTGTTTATATAAAACATATATGATTTACTGGAAACATTTAGGAGCACTGCAGTTTCAGCGGTTGTGGGCATAATGGCCTTCCTCATTCCTCACAAGCAGATGTAAAGACATAACTTGTACAGGCCCTCAATTAGTATTTCCTTATATGATCCTAGAAAAGGATTTGAAGAGTGGGGGCTTGAAGATCACCAAAAGCAACCAAAAGCTTTTCCTTCACTTTGATCTGGCATCTTTACTGTACAACTTAATCTACTGGATACTTACTGTTCTACACACACACACACACACACACCCCAGCTAGGGACTCTGAAATGTAGCTTTAACCTAAAAATATTGACAGGATGAATAACTTTAAATTAATGGGATGTCACATCTGCAAAGTCATTTTCTGTGATGCTTGGCCTAACGTTTTTTATTTTCTGGATTATTTTTTTTAATTATTATATTTTTTATTTCCAGGACTTTTTTTTTTTTTTTTTTTTTATCATCATCATCATCTGGAAATCTCTCTTTCTTTTGGTATAAATGTTTGTCTCTCTTGAAAATTCACTGACAAGACAGGAATCCTTTGTCTTCAGCCCTTTGACACTGGTTGATATTCAGGGATTACTGGATTATTGGGATTTCTTTGTTCTCAGGGATCCTCTTTCTAAGCTCTTAAAATCAAGACTATTGGCATTTAACATTAGAATTTCTTTATGCTATCGAGTGGTCAACTGCAATAGCATAAAACCCTGGCAAACCTTGACATATTAAGGGGTTGGTATGATGCAAAAATGGGCAGCACAAGGCAGCATATCAAGGAAAGGAAAGTGTTTGAATTCCCCAAACCAAATTACATCTCTCTAAAGTTGCTCTAAATTTAGAATGCAGAAAGCCCTCACACACATTTTATTCTGCTGTCTTACATTAGAATCTTTCTCTTTATTGTAGTGTCTCTTTCCTTGCGTTAGAAGGTCTCACACATGAACAGGCATGCAGAGAATATTAACTTCCTGTAAACTAGTTAATCTCTCCATGTAGTGATGTTGTTCATAGTTATAACCTCTGACTACAAACAATAAAATGATGGATTGTAAGTTTATGCTACCTCTTAGCATAAACTAAATTGTGTATAACTGAAGCCATATCACTACATAAATAAAATTACATTCAACAAAACATATGAGGGCTTAACAGCACATGACCACTACACATACAAACTCTTGCAATGTTACAAACATTCCAGCAGTAGTCCACACACTGACAATCTAACAAGAGAAAGAATGTATTCAGAATCCCCCTCTTTTTCTATATAATTGCTAAAACAATGGCAGAGCTAATTATTTCTGTAAAGAGATGCAGTTTCTGTTAACTGTGTTCCTGCGTCCTCTTCTCCACTAGTATAACTTCTGCTGCATTCCTCACTTTTTCCTTCAGCACTTCAAGCCTTCTGTTCAATATTTTGGCAGTTCTGGGAGTTAAGAATACGGTGAACCCTTCAAATACAAATTGCTGAAGTATTAAATCTTCCACAAAAAAAGTTATCAAACAGTATTGAGACAAATTCATTTCCAAGCCCAGAACAGTGCCATGTATTATTACTTGTTATGATCTACATTTTTTCCTTATTATTTAATAGGCTTTCCTTACCAAAGTTAATTCTTCTCCTACCCTTTTTATAAAAGCTTTTTATGGATTTGAATGCTCATTCCCTTCCTACTTAGCCATCTTGTTTTAGGCAAAATATTATCATTTTTTCCAAAATTTCTGCACAGATTTTTATTTTTTTGAAGTTCTGCTCATCCTTATAATTGTCCTTGGAATACTCTTTGATTGATCCGGATATTGTTTGAAAGATGATGCCCAACACTGAAAAAGGGTACTTCCAAACTGACCTCCGCTGAGCGAAACAAAAAGATAATAATAGTACAGTAATAAAACATTCTTCTGCCTGTACATTCCTATATGGTACTTGCCTATTTGGCAGATTCATATTCAGCTTGTGGTCAGCTGGAGCTTCTTCTTTTTTTTTTTTGGAGGAGGAGGAGTTTCTACCCAATTAGATGTTCCCTTTCCTGCAGTTGTAGATCAGACTCTTCCAAAGCAAGTGGTGCACTCGCATTTCCCAACAGAATGGTGTCCATTATCTCCTATTTCTTCCAGTCATTTCTTGATGTTATCAAAATTATTTGTAGATTTAAGCCTACCTGTCCATGCTGTCCCTACTAGCTAGATCTTGTTTTTAAATGCAACAAACTAATGCCTTATTCCACCTATGTTGCCCATCATTCCTTGTGGTTGGCAATAGTACTGTTGGTAATATATTGCAAGGTTTGGGTGAAGGGCTAAAATTTCCTCTTCAGATGCTGATTCAGACTTCAGGTTTTGCTTCAGCCCATCTTACTGATTCAGAAATATAAAACACCAACATCCGGAGACATTCAGATCCAATATTCTTGCTTAGGTCTATCTTCATTTTTCGCATGAGGAAATTAGTTGAAAGTGGTTGGAGGTTAGTTTAAAAATGATGAAAGGGAGGTTTGTGGGGGCTCTGTTTGTTTTTGTTTGTTTGTTTGTTGTTGTTGTTTTTTTGGGGGGGGTGGCACATGCAACCATGAGGGTTGAAAAGATCAGAAAAAATAATGGAAATCAGGACCATAAATGGGTACTAAAAACAAGTAAATAAACAAACAAATAATGTAGGGGTGGAGGAGAACCACTTTGCATCCCTAATTCAATGGATGCAGATGCTAGAAGAGTATGAGGGAAGTGGACTGCAGAAAGCAGTCTTGTGTGCTCTCCCTAAATAACATTTCCAATTGCAACTGTTGGAGACAGAAAACTAGATAGACAGTCTAGACAGACAGTTTGTCTGAGCCAATAGGGCATTTCTTATATTTTGAGGGAAACTGAATCAATTCCTCATTGATTCAGGTCCAAACCACAAAGTAAATTTGTTCTTGTCTTTCAGTCTCATGTTCAGACCACGTACACTTAGTCATAACAAAAACACTTATTTTTACACATCAGTATTGCAGCAGAAGTCAGTCCAACAGATAGCGTTGGAAGCAAGTACACAGGAAATCCAATCTGTAAAATATTCTTTATAATCTAAAATGAAATTAATAACAAGTGTTATTGCTATCACAATGGAAACTAGATTTTATCATTCCATCTTAAGAAGAAATACACACACACACACACCAATTTTTGATGAGGAAGTTACCATTACTAATAGTTTGAATTGGCACCATGCTTAACTTGGTTACTATGAAGGTTTTGTTCTCTGCTAAACAATTGCTTAATAAAAAACATAACATGTTTCTTTTCAAAAGCCATGTTTTGTACTGAATCAAGAATGTTATTGTTGCTATCAGACCTAAGGATATGTTCTGGGCACAAGACCAGAAGGATGAGGAGCCACCATCTGTGAGAATTCAAAATTCAATCTCCAACCTCTTAATTTTCCAAAATCCACTAAAAATAAAATAAAAATGTGATGACAAAGAATTAAAGAACAAAGGTGCATTAATATGCAGATTGCATCAGAGACCACAAGCAATTCCCTCCTTCACAGTCAAGCCTGGAACTTTCATTTTCCTAAGCACACGACATAACACTGAGTGATACAGATCCTACTTCCCTGCAATACAGTGAAAGCTGTGCTAATTTCCCCCCTCATCATTAATGAATTTATTTAACCAGAGACATCGTTAGACCAATTCTCAACTCTTTCTTCCCTTCAGCACAACCTGTTTATATCTTTCCTTTAGCCAGTCTCCTGTTGACTTTCAATACTTGAGGCTAGACGAGGCAGCTGATCCATGTAACACGGAACCAGCTCACCACTGAGCAAAGCAGCCTTCTGTACAGCACATCCATCGTCCTTCTGCTCGCTTATCTCTTTGTAACCAGAATTTAAGCAGCTACTACTGATCTAAAAAGCGGGTAGCATGCTGGGCCTAATCTATTTTAAAAATTCCTATCCCATCACAAGCCTACATCTATACTCCACAGGGACACTTCAACTAATCTGTCCCAGCATAAAACTCTTGAGTGCAAAGGGTAGAGCAACAGACCATTTTCAGTAGCAGGTTCCAGCTGTGGAACTCAACCTAATCTTCTCTATTGATAATGAATATAAGCCTGAGTGTATTCAAAACTCAGAACAACCCCAGCTTCTTAGTAAGACTCCCTGCAGCGATGGCATCTTCCCAGGGCAACCAGCTGATGCGGATGGAGGAGAAGGGGGAGGTAAAAAGAATAGATAGATACATGCATAAAAAACTAAATGTGCAGATATTCTATATTAGAAGATAGGTTCCAAAATATGAACTATTATACTAAATTAATTTTTAGAGTTTTTTTTTTTTTTAAAACTTTGAGTGATCAAAAAAAAAAACCAAGCTTAGTCATCACCCATTTTGGAGCCAGATTTTGTTTTTCCTCCTACCTAATAACCCCAGCAGGTTAGTCATAACTGTGCTCTTGTCCACTTGTATAACTTACAGGCCACTCATAGCTACCTCACCTAAACAGGATATAGAAGAGCCCCGCTCATATATCCATCTTATTTTTCTGCTCCCTTGGGACGGTACCAGTGAAGCACTACATGGTCAGGGTGGTGGTGGCTTCTGAGCTGACTCAGCGGCAGGGTTATGGAGGTCAGACTGTTGGGGGGCCTGGTTCCCAACTACGTGCCGCTGCTGCTGCCTGCTACAAAGGCAGCTGCTAGAGAGATGGTATGAGCTACACTACAGTTTTAAAAACGTGTTTATGCTTATGAGGGTTTGAACGCATAGGGCCATACCACACTTTTTGTTCTCAGGTTACTCCTAGTAAATTTCTCATCTTTTATTTATAAAGTAGGTGTTTTCTGGTGGATCTTTGCAGTCTTAATACTCTAGCCAGTAAAGTTATATAAAAGTTAAAGTAGTCCAAAGGCACATTTGTTTACACACAGTTCTGAGATGGGTGTTGTTCACCTGATAGGCTAACATCTATAGTCCACAGCTTTTGCACTGAAACCTTCAAAAGCAGCCAGTGGGAACTAGGATCAAATCTGAATTGCAATTATATCCTTCTTTCAAATCACATCTAATCTTTAAAAGTGATTTTTCCTTTTCTTGCTCTTATCCAAGTATGCTGACTATCTTTCTCACTCAGATAGGAAAGAGATGTATTCATATAGTGAGATTAACAGCAAGTCTGTTCATATTCACAGGAGGTCTTGAAAAATTATTTGGGTTTTAAAAATATGGAGGAAAAGTGTATTCACTCCCCCTCCACCCCCAATCAGAACTAGACATTACAGGACAACAGTTGAGTGTTTTTTTTTTTGGTTTTTTTTTTTTTGCATATTTATTGTGTGACATGTTTAGTTTAACTGTGCAGCAGATGCCTCATTAAGTAATAATTCTGAGTGCCAGCAGGAATAAAACAACTTCTTGAATTCAATCTATTCTCAGTCAAGTTCAAAAAGAGCTGGGACGAAACTCGGTGAGTTTTCAAACGCTTACCCTAAATATACAGTATCAAAGCTGATAATTAAGAAGGCTCATTTCAGTCAGCTTCATGTTTGCACAGCAGTGGGAGTAATTATAACACTACTCATTCTTTCAGGTTGGCTTGAACACTTGACCTTATAAGCAAACTCCTTTCTTCCACCCACCTCCCCCAACCCAAAGATGCACAGCTAAACCATTTGATTCTAACAAAACAAATGTCAAATTGACATTTCAATGCACATTTAACTGCTTTTTAAAAATAATCTATCTTTTTAGTGAAAGAAAAACACATTTTATAACATTTCTACAAAGATTTAAAAAAGTTTTTGCTTGCTTGAACTTTTCTTCAGTTCATCAGTTGAACTGTACAATACACAGAAATCCCCAAATTCATGCAAATGCCAAGATGCCTCGAGGGCACCATTGCCTTATTCCATATTCCTCTTGCATCATGCCAGCATTCACTAACTCACACAGGGCCAAAGAATGTGAAATCCAAAAGGAGAATTACAATTGTTCTCAACAGTAGTCATGTGTGGGCAGATTTTCAACAAAACTAACCACACCCGGGAAAAGTAAAACACAGGGAACAGGATCCCACCTCCCTGCTGTCATCTCAGAATTAAGGTTCTACCGTAAAGCCAGCTGTCTGGTCAATGAAGAGCAATAGGTGCTTTCCAAAGGGGAACTCATTCTCCCTTTGGCACTTATTTTAGGACATGCACTAAAATGCTCTTGGTTAGTAGCAAGGGTGGTGGTATAATTTAGACTATATACATAACTTTGAGATGCCTAACGTTACAGAAGAGAAGTCTCACACAGAGAATCTGAATCCTGTCCTTGGGAAGCCCCCATGTTATACGGAGATGTCCAAGAAGTATAGGAGGAAAGGTGGGCAGGAATGTAAGTGAGACACATAATTAAATCCATTAAATTAGTCTCTAAGTTGGTAATTTGACTATCAAAATGGAGTAAAGGTAATAATGGCATATTTGATCACATAGGAATGTTTCTTGACTGACTGACTTCATGCTTTGATTTTAGATTTCTCTTGTTCATTCTTTTTAGCTAAGACTTTACTGAAAAAAATGAAAAGTATAATAAATCTCATGATTTTTAGACATGTCTGAAGAGAAGTTCTCATTGCAAACTACATGCCTACCTGTGGATGAAGAAATTCTACATTTATCCATGCTAAGTTTCTTGTGCAATAAATGCAAACTGCTCAACTGAATTAATAGCAGAACAGAAAGAGAGCCAACTGAGATATAACTTCCATGTGAGAGATTTGTTCCTCCAAGGCACTGTACTTTTAATCTCCATTTAGGAGGCTGATTTTCTGTTACAAAATTATGAACAGACAATAATTCTACTGAAGACATTCTGTTCTCCTGAATTTAGTTGGTCTGACACAAAATAAATTCCACAGCTGTGGTAATATGTCTTTTCTTTCCCCTTTAAATTATACCATGTATATGGCCTTAATCATTACATAATTAAGTAATAAGAAGCACATAACTTGTGTTTTACATCCACTACAGAGGCTTCTGCTCGATTTTTATTAGAAAAAGGAAGAGATTGTTGTCATTTACTTTTTTTTGGCCACCTATATGACGTAGTAATTCTAAGAGGTCAAAAAAACGATATTTATATTATGGCATTCATTATGTATTCTTACTTCAAAGAAGCAAAAAGTTGCGTGAAGTAACATATCCTATTAATCACAGAGATTTGAGTCCATCTAATCTTTCTCTAGAATTTTGGCTGGAAAGCTATTATAACGTCGGATACTATTAGTGAAGCCTTAGCTACTCAACGCATGCAGCAGAAGTTCTTGCATGAGAATTGACTCAACAGAGCTAGGAGACAATAAAAGGGCAGCAGGGCCTGTGGCCTCTGCTCTCCAATTCAGTAAAATGAAGAAAAAGTGAATTCACTAGGAGCTGTCAACTCTGAAACATCTCAGTTCAACATGATTTCACCAAAGATCAAATGGAAAAGGCTAATCTTGTTTTCTAGACACTTAAATCCCATTTTCCCAGGCAGATTTACCCCCTGGCTTGTCCAAATGTGTCTTAAACAGAATATCTTATTCTAAAGTTCCTTTTTTAAAAAAAATACAACAGGCACAATAGCACTGAATACATCAGTGTCACAGTTATTGTTTCCAAAGATTAGACAGAAGGCCACAAAGCATCTACGGAAAGTAGGAAGCATGTCACTAATACACGTACAGTGCATTTACACTTTATGAAATTATTTGCTCACGTTTGCACATCGGAATTTTTCAGCTTGTTATCCTCACAGACTTCTAACCATCCTGCAGAAGTAGAAAGCAACAAACCTTTATTAGATCTGCTAGGGCCTAAAAGTTTTTTGGCTTACATTCAAGATTGACAGGAGTGCAGTTTTATTAATATTTGGCAAGTGTTTTGTACATGAAAGACATCCTGCTGCTCAGTCATACAGACGCTACCAGAATACATAACATCAAAATGAAATATGTAGCCATATGTTTTGGTAACTGACAGTTACTAAAATGTTGTTTAAAATGGGTTACCTGCAGGGGTGGAGAGGGAAAAAAGAACACCCTAATTTAAAAATTTAAATCCAATTTATAAAAATTGAATTTAAATAGATATTTATACCCCCTTTGACACCTGATATTTAACTAGGAAAGCATTGTTTTGTTCTAGTTTAAAAATTTGCTTTCTTCACTTCCCTGATTTTTTCCCCCCAGTTTCCCTTCAGCAAGACTTTGTTTTGTATTCAAAGACCAAAGTGCTAAAATGAAATATGAATCTATGTTGTGCTTAATTAGTAAAAACACTTACCAAGTTTTTATCTATGAATTCGATTCAGATCAGTGTTATAGTTTAGAATCCTGTGTTCATTATTGGCTTAGAGGAAAAAAAGAAAAAAAAAATTCCAATACTATTGCTAGTAAAAGCCAGTTTACCTAATGATAATAGAAAAATAACAGTTTTCTACTATTCTGAGAAATTTAATTCCTGGTGTTTTTGCTTTTTTAGACAGAACACTATATGAAGAAACCTGTAGATTTTCAAATGCTTTGGTCTTGGCAAGAGAAAATTGACAGCAACATAGCCCCAGCATTTTGTGTTGCAAAAACAACCTCTGATTCTTCATCAAGTTCAGTCCTGTATTGAGAGCAAGGGAAGTGTTCCTTTTTCAACTTGGCATGCTCAGCAACGTAACTTTCTATTTCTTCATTCTATAGGAATGAAAATGTAATTTAAGGACAAGATGAGGCTTACAGTAAGTTGATTCTATCATTACGAACGTGCTTTCTTTCCTATATAAAAATGTTATTTATTCAGAATAGAAGAAAGAAAGAAAAGAATCTAGGCAGGTAATACCATCCTAACAAACAGCTCTCACAAAAATATTTGTTTTTAAGTGTGGTAATTTACAGGTGTGTGCATTCAGAAAGCAAGGACAAGGCTAAAGTGGTTGATTTCCCTCTGTTAGAACAGGACTTTCCCCCTGCCCCAACCCAGTTATGGCTGATGGAGCAGGGAAACAATGTGATATACAACTCTGTGCTTCTGGAAATATTTATACTTTGTTATTGATAAAAAGAAAAACCAAAACAAAATTCCTCCTCCCCCAAATAAAATACGTAGCTTGGTGCTTTGTTTTATCTTGCAACATTGAAGAAGAACAGTAATACACAAACACTATATAATATGGGAAAGTGGCTCCAAAACCATGAGTTTTCTCTCTAGATACCCAGCACCTACTATACTATTACATTTTTTTTTCTTTTCAAAGGGGAATTATTAAATTTGTTTTAACTTAATATGCATTTGTGATCATAAGGGTGATTTAGCATTGTTTCCAAAGCCATAAAACTTCATCAGAAGCAGGGAAATCATACAAGCCTCTGTAAAATCTCAAGCAATACAGTTACAGATGACTACCAGGAACCTGCAGCAAGCCACTACAGAACAGAAACCTAAAACCAAAACTGCATATTACCAAGTTTCTTTTCCTTGGTATCACATAAAATGTAACCTTTATCTGAAACTTCAGCTCTTAAATAATCTAGTCCTATCTTCCAAGCTCATGCAAAACCGCCTCTTATTTCTATCAGTAGAAATAAGGTACTGAAACAGGAAGTAGTAACATGAGAAAGCATGTAATAGATATAAATTGAAAAAGATGAAAGTCTTATTTTCAGGGGTAACGGACAATCCATAAGCTTCAGGTCCACGAGTTTTTAAGACTGTTACAACTCAGTGCATTGCACATTAAGTCATCCTGATGCAATTAATTTGATCAGAGAGAGGAAAAAATGTGAAGTGCATAATTTAGTGCTGTCAACAAGATGTAATCCTACAACTGAGAAATGTTGTGTGTATTCTTAAACTAAATTCTCTGAAATCAATTGGGATTTTGTACAGAAACTTTCTGGCTGTGAAAAATAGGGAAAATACAAGGAAAAAACCAACAAAAATAATTAGGGTGGAATAAAATAAGAGAATTAGGAAATGAGTAAGAAAAATAAAGTGATCTCAGTTAAGACAAAAATAAAAAAAACAGCATATGACAGATGAAAAGATCTTTATTTTCCCACTTTTTAAAAAAGGAAATAAAGTAACTATTTCATCTCCCTTATGGACACAGTATTTTAACATAAGTTGCTAATGCATGAGTACTAAGCCAGAAAGAGAAGAGACAACAATCATAGTAACAGAGGCAGCACATAAGAGACGAGTTATTTTGCATTATCATGCATTCATTCTGCTGTCCTGCCATTCTTCCAGCTTGGTCCGAGTTCTATAAACCTCAATAAATCCTTAACTAACTTAATTATCTTGTTATTCAGTCCTCCTTTCCAGGTCTTTTGTGACTGTGCTGGACAGCGATGGATCACCACACAGACCCCTGCTGGAAAACACCAAAGTTTTCCTCTTCTGCATGAATACCGGCCACTTCCCTCTCTTTCCTGTCTTTTTTATTAAAAGGATGCTCAGTTTAAGTGTCTTGGGTGAGGGACCCTGCTGAATACTCAAGTAGACTATTACCTGGAAGTCCTTTATGTGTATGTTGTTGACTCTTTCATACAGTAATTTGTAAGGTCAACTTCCTTCTAAACTGTTTTTGCCTCTTCCTCAACATATATACATATCCATGTACCTACTATCCTTTATTTCTGTATCTGTACATTATCACAGTTTCTACTAAAGCGTCTGATATAGAGATCATGTGAGCCTTTAGATTCTCAAGTCTATCCAGGAACCCTTCTCCAAGCTTCAAGTTATTTTTGCTGTCTTGTAGCATTTTGGTGTATTGTGGTGTATTAGCCAGCACGCAACAGTTAAGCAGTTTGGGCCTCAAGTTCCTTTATAACCCCTAGGTGCTTTGGACCACAGGATTTGTCGCTATTGCTTTATAATTGTTTCAAAAGCTTTGCTGAGTCTTAGTTTAACATGTACCTTCCAACAAGGTTCTCTTCTCTCAGAGACTCTCTCCAGAGGTGCTGGAATGGAAACCTCAAACTCCTGCATCATGAATGCAGGCTTTTTGTTGTTGCTGTTCTGTTTAGATAAGGCCACAAAAAAAGAAAACTCCCCGCTCCTTCTGTACCTTGATCATCTACTAGCCCTAAAGAATAACAAGCAGGTTTCCTACTCATACAGTGAGTGACAAAAGACTTACTAGTTTTTGTGCCTTTTCAGATTACTTGGTAAATTCAGGCATGCAGTCCCTAATTTGATCCAAACGGTCATTTTAGATGGCCGGGGGAGGGGGGAAGAAGTATTGTAATATCATACTGTAAAATCCCATACTTGTTTCTTTATTCCCATAATGAGCTTTGCATAACTGAACCTATTACCTTACAAAGAGTCCTGTTGGCTTACAGTGCTGAGACTTCCCCAACCAGGAACCTTTGTAGAGCTCTGAGCTTTATTTAGAGACAAGTCAGTTAACATCACATGTACTGAAAGGTATCCATCATTTTATATATGTACACACATATATAAAACACACACAAAACCAACCAACCAAAAAAAAAAACCGTGTCAAATTAACATTAAGGCCAAAGAACTTCTGTCTCAAAGTGGTATTGATATTCATTAGTGGTTAGAAAGTTTCCATTAAAACATACCTGAGAAAATTAAGCAAACTTCAAATTAAGCAACCTTGAAGTTGATGGTAGTTTGACTGTTTAAATCACAGATGATTCCATGTGTACTTTATATGCTGTATCTCTTTATACATCCCATATAACATTTGGGCAACACATTCAGAATGTTTAATGTAATACTACAAGGGACTGAGAAACATCTCTGCAAGTTCTCTCATTGCAGGATTTTTTTTGGAGGAAATGGTACCTTTTAAGTTTCAGTTCCCAGATAAAAGTCACTTTAGTGATGCTAAACAATGTCTCTTTTTCAGGGGTCAGTGGTGGAGAGTTAACCCATGACTGTGAAAGATATTATATTCAACTATTAATGGCACAAAGCAGGAACTAATTTTACATGAGAGTACTGACTGGAAGTGGTAATTATTTAGCAATTCTCCTCACCTCTGTCATTCCCTGTGTAAACTCAAGCACAGCAACGAAAACCTTTACAGAGCTCAAGATCATATGCCATGTACCAACCAGCCACGTACTGTTGGACAAGGGATATGGATTCAAAACACAATAGTATGCAGATATCTGAGAAAAATTAAAGTACATTATTTTTTTCCATTACAGACATTTGAAAGCTGAATAAAGAAGAAAAATTACAGGTATTCAACTAAGGCATATGACCTTGAAATACTTTTTAATGTCCTCTCTGGCAAGTAAGAAAATAAATAGGTTAAAAAAAAAAAATACCTATTTCTGTTGTACAAAGAGAACATTAAGGAGATTTTAAAATTATACATACTGATACTGTCTAGGGTTCAAGGAAGAGCAACAAATACTGAATTTATTGATTTAAAAAGCTGAAATCTCTTTTCAGAAAGGTACATTTTCATACGCTGTTGACATCACTAGAATTTTAAAGTGATCCTTGTTTGTTGAAATATTTTACTAAAAAGGTGATAAAACACTTTTTTTTTTTTTATTACAGCATACAAGAATTTACTGTGAAAACACCATGAGAACTGTTTACTTGGGGAATACCAAAGAGTTGGGTTATTTCTACTTCTCGTCGTGCATTTTTAAAGACCTACAGCAGGAACTAACGAATGTGAGCAGAATCAGGCTAAGGTTACTTGGACATGACGTGCAATTTATCCTACAAATTGTAGGAAAATATCTACTTTGTTTCCTAAGAATAGATGATATTTATTTTGTGAATTTCAAATGCAAGTATGTATTCTTTAAGAGGGAAGAAAATTGGCTTTATTTCTTCTGTATTACCATAGGCTATGCTAAGTACATATACTCTGCCTGCTTTCTATGTTAAGCCATATTATCTCTAACCTTACCAAAGACATAATACTTGACTATTTTTTTTTAGCATTTAAACAAAGATTTTTAGTGTCTAATGGGAAAAAAACAAAAACAAAAAACAAAACCATTATTTGCTATATTGTGAAACCTGTCCTTCCTAAGAGGTAGTTTTAGTGTTTTCAGTATAGCATTCTCATGGTGCAACGTCTTTTTTTCCCCTGAAATCTTATCTTATTCATACAGGCCATCCAGAAACATCTTATGAACATGAGCTTCTCAAGAAATAAAGATATATTAATAATTTAGACTTCTACTCTATCGATAAGAAAAGACTCAAAACTGCATTATAACATGTGGAGGGGGCTGTCAATACTCTTCCTGGTAGAATCAGAATGGGTGTTACCATTCCCATCTCTTTGTTCCCCAGGTTACCCTGCCGGACTAAAAGCTTTTTGCTATGTACTGGACAGTAACTTGTAGTAAACACCTGTAAGATCCAAGGCAAGGACATACAATCGCAGTAGCACATTCACCTTCTGCAAAGGCTGAACATGATGTACTAATCAGCATATCAGAGGAAGCTTTGCCTGACTAGCAGCTGACAGTGACATCTGTCAAAGTCGTTCAACTGACGGTCATTTCTGGAATATTACATTCATAAGCAAAAAATGTGTATTTGTAAGATAAAACATTCAGTTAGGTTTGTGGTAAGATGTCGTTTGTGGCTGCTAGGTCTCAAAAGATTTATAGTGTCAGTTTGAGTTGTCTATTATACCATAAAAGACCATTTTAAGCACTCTTGCCTTGACCTTTAGGGTTTGTCAAAGAGCAGAAAAACTTAGCTGATCAAGTACAACGTAGGATATATCTTCAGCCTCACTGTAAGCTCAGTGTTGCCTTGGCTTTGGAAAGCTCAAAACAAAAGAAAAATCCCACAAAACAATGAAAGTTAAGAAACAAGAACATTTAGTCTAGTAGAAATATAACACCACCACCACCATCCTGAAAACCAAAGCAACTATTGATGAAAATAAGGCATTAACTTGTAATTGGTGAATGTGACACTCACCAAAACAAACTATCACTACAGGTCTTCCAGTCAGATGTGGACACTTTACTCTAGGTTACAAGACTCAAGGTAACAATTTCTTACACGTTGTGTTATGCTAGTCTGATGAGACTCGAACCTGGGAACATAGGATTTTCACCCACCCCCTCAAGGAAAGCTTCCCAGAGAAGTATTAGTGCTATCTGTACTTTTGATCAGATGGCCTTGCTCTCGTAGCTGAGAAAATACAAAATGTGTGAGAAGGGCCTGAAAGGTATGTTATCCTTCTTTCAGAAACTACAGGTATGAACATGGTATATTTAATATGCCTTTTGGCATCAAAATACTCAGCGAAATAGGCAATAAAAGAGAAAACATCCATTATTGTTTAAGCCCACATTCACTCACACTTGAGAGTAGTATGGATTCAGAATCTTCAGTATGGTTTCAATTATTGTCTTCTTACAAGCTGTATGATTTTCAGATAAGAGCTCTAGCAATACTAATTACCAAGCTGCCAGTTGTAGCTTCCTGTTCTTGCTACTTTTCTGCTTCTCCTTTTCAGCTGCCCATCGTAGAATATTTACACAAACACAGATTAAAAACAGAAATGGATCTTTATGCACTCAGGGTTAAACTAGCAAGTAGGTAATAAGCTCTGTTTCTGACATGCTTTACTTCTTGATTAGTATTTGTAGCACCTCTGAAGCCCTACCTAACAAGAAGACTTTGGCAGTAAATACTGAAACTGAACTTCATAAAAGTAGAATGTAATTAAAAAGAACGGTCAAGAGTGTCTATTACCTTTTTGTAATCATACAACATAAGATACCAATATATTTGAACATGTTAAGCTATAAATAATGCAAAGCTTCCTTCAAGTTTTCTTCTCGATTATTTGGGAGATGAAAACCAAAATTTCTTTTTGAAAGATTAACAGGTTATGCTTTCTTTCTCACTGAAACACAGAAACGTAGTTTTCTTGTATTTCAGTGTGAATGACTTCACGTCAAGTGACTTATTTTAAACCAGAAAAGTCTTCAGTTTTAAAAAGGAGGATTTTATGACTGTTTTTGCTTACACCTTCATAGGTAGACTTGCAAGCAACTTACTATTGTTACTTAAGAAGAAGACAAACTCTATCTTCTTTGGCGACACAGACTTTTCTTGTCCTCCCTTCTATACAGATTAAATCAGTATAAGAGGGCTATCTGAAAAAGATACATGGCACGTTGCGGAGCATGTGAATTCACCAAGAGTTAGACTAGAGTTTTACTAATAGCTACCTCTTCCCCAGCAGTTGAACAGGGAAGTAGAGAAAGTGCAGTGAGTGTTTAACAACTCCAAGTAACAGTTGTGGCAAAAGTCCAGAGTTTTTTTAAGCTACAGCTTGACCAGTATGTAAAATTTCCTCTGATGGCAATAATATCTGCAGTCTTGGCTGAAATTCATGAAGCCTTTTCCATTCACTGTAATATAACAGTAATTACCAGCTGCCACAGTTTTCAGACAAAATGCTTGAGTAATATGGTTTTCCAAAAATTCATTTCACAACCAATTCCCTTGGCTGACATTACTGTATTGCATTCTGCCTGCACTTTTTAAGCTGTGCTGTTACAGAGGAACACAGGTGTCACAGACACATAGCTGCTGATAAGCCTTTGCTAATTAAATAAGTATTGCTAGAAGATTGGGTGTGTGGTGCTTTTTTTGTTTGCTCTTGTTTTGTTTTTATGGTAAAGCCTAAAATACTGGGTCACAGGGAGTAACATCTAGGTTGTTGTTGTTTTGCTTTGTGCTGCATAGCTCATGAACCAAACTGGCAAGGGATGCTATTTTTTGCCTTAAATCCAGTCCTCAGAGGACTGCAGGACTGACCACTCTGTGTCAAGCTGCTGAGCAGCAAAATTTTATGTATAACTTGCTGGAGAGGACAAACAGATGACCATATGAGGAGATGCTGGAAGAGTGATTCCTTTCAGTAAACTCTCCCTTTACACTGGATGACAGGTGTGGAGAAGACGAGGGAGAAAATGTTTTTAGCTACTCTGGATGCATAATGATTTCCCTGCTTTTGAATGAAAGGACTTCTTCCCATATATGAAGTGGAGGCTAGTATATACTAAAGAAGATGCGCAGTCTGGAAGCATTATAGCATATGAGAAAGTGAAGACTTGGATGCTGATGATTTTTCTCTCCCATGTCTGAAAGCAGTAAGGAAAAAACAATGCACAGAGACTAGGGGTGCAGGCTGGTGGTTTGTGCTCAAGAGGGGAGGGAATGCACATAAAGGAGGATGTATTCATTCCTGCTAAAAGTAAGGAAACATTGTCAGCTTATATTTAGGACATAGTCTACCTACAGACTTCTCTCTTCTGAATCAGGATAAGAAATTACGGTACAATTTTGTAACAAATGAAGCACAGGGCTACCAAAAAAGACTTTTTAGCAAACCTAAAAAAGCAAAGTGGCTGTCATGTTTCACTCTATAGTAAAAAAAAAAAAAAAAAAAACCACACCTAAAATAATAAAAAGTAGTTTTTATTTGTTTAATAACCACCATAACTGCTGGATAGCATAAAGTCTGAATGGAACAAAACAAAGTCTACAAGACTCTGGGTAAGACTCTGAAGTCATCTGCACACAGTAACACATGGTGGAACATACTACACACACCATTCAGCAGGACTTCATGGACCAAGACACTTCACAGGTCTTAAAGCATTGATAAGATGGAAGACCTAAATACTCAACTTGAAAATCCTCTCCTGAAAACGCAGAAGATAACGAATAGGAATCCATTTCTCCTAACTGGGCATCTGATCATACTTTCCAAACTCTAGTTGGAAGAGAAAGCGTAAAGTGAAACCCCTAGTTGTACTGAGAAGAAAGATCATTTGTCATTTGGAGACAAGGTAGAACAGCTAGAAAGCAGTCATGTTATCAGTGCAAGAGGTAGTAAATGCAATACAAATACACACCAAGAGCATCATGAGAAAAAAACACAACTGATGGAGCACAGACTCCTCCCTGCCACCTTCCAGTTTTCTGTTTTCTAATTTGAATAGTCCAGGATTATAGAGTTGAAAATGAGAAGAAACATTTTTAAATTGCTATTATGATTTACTATATAAAAATAATTAGTAAAAAATATGTGTGTATACATAAACACAACAGTAACAGCATTATGTAGCAAGCAGTTAGGAAAAGCAACAAAGTACAGCACTGTTAACTCATGAGTTAATGAACTTCAGTTTAATGGATGTAGCCTCTAGAAGACAAAGCAAAGATTTTGGAGGGGTCTGCTGCATACCACCTAACCCAAAGACTAGAATGATTTATTGCTTAAGTGCCTATGATACATAGGGTAAAGGAGTTATCAGGGCATTCAATTTAGGTTATATATTATTGTAAAATCCTGTATAGTAAATCATAATTTCTACAAACTCTAGATAATTTTCTAATACAAACAGAATCAGGTCCAAAATATAATCTTTCCAGGAGACTGCAGATCAAACACTGAGCCAGAAACTGGTTACTTCGGGACCAGTGAACATGGCCTGTTTATATTACAGATGAACAGAGGACATTTCCAAGCAACACCCACTCACTCATTCTCATATATCACGTACACAGTACATCAAAAGGACTAGATGTTCAATGATCTCGGTATAATGAGCCAAAGTTAGTAGCAGGCTAGTAGAACTACTCCCAGGAGGTATGAGTGTTGGTATGTGGGCCTAGGATCTCGGGTCATATTCCTAGTCTTGAAATGACAAATAGCATTACAGTTATGGGTATCTTCCAAAGTGAAAAGCAGCCCACGTGATCAACAGGCTACTCAACTTTCTGTAAAACTAAACAGTATTTTAAAAGTGAGCACTCAGACCTGCAAGTGCCCATCCCTTCAAGGGAAATTAATAGTTGGATCTAATCTGTGAAGGACTACGAGCCACGTACAAGGGAGATAAAACACTGTCAGCTGTTACAATTAAAATTAAGCTGTGACAATCAGTAAACACAGGCATGCCACATCCACCTCAGAATTACAATTAAACTGGTTAAGTAATGTACCCTTCATTTTACATTTTCCATGCAAGACTACAGTAGCGTCTACTGCTAAAGCATGTTATGCAAATACGCTGTAGTTAGAAAAGCACATTATGTTCCAAGTTACAGCATTTCGCTAACAGCTGTAATTTCTTACAGCAAGTTAGTGATATCACTGAAACAAATAAAATAGCAATGTGAATAATTTACACACTGCACAGAACAAGTCACTCCTGGTCATTATTGCAACGCTAGTTTTTCTTTCCATCTAGGTTTGTCAGTTGTCATTCTACCTTTGCTCAATTTGGATATAACAAAGAGCTTCAAGGCAACAGAGACCTTTTAAAACACTAAGTATGTACGTTCAACCCCACTGTTTAGGACTGTTGTTTCAACTACATGCAAGTCTGTTCAATCATAGGGCTTTACATAATAAGAGGAAATATTTAGCATGATCAAATTCTTGAAAATATTTTTCTAAAATTTACTTGAGATAACTGGAGCAAAGTTAAGAACTGAAACATCAATAAATGATTTACAGTGAAGTGAAGTAATGAAATAAAAATACTGCTTTACATGACTACTAATTATTTACAGTCACACTTAATAGTGATACTTTTTTTTCCTTCTATCCCTACCCCAATCCTTGAGATAAAATATTAAAGCTTTCATAGTCACAGTATGCCCTCCTTTTTTAGTCCCCCTCTCCATAAGAAAATGTGGCAAAAAAAAAAAAAAAAAAGAAATGCTTGTGAAGAGTCTGAGAAGGAAGGAGTTCAGAGATCTTGCCCATATAAAAACATAAGTCAAATAATTTATTTGACTTATACACTAAAACAGCTAAATAAACATGCAACTGGAACAACATTGACATTCTGCAGACGTGGAGTGTCCATCTGCATGACATCTAGAATTGATGCAAGGTCCCAGATATAAGCTCTTATCCTAATCACACTTCACCATGACTTGCCTACTGTACCTCATGCACTTTCAGCTGTATATGCAGAAAGAGACCAGCACAGCTGCATAAGAGAAAATCTTTGTTGCAGTAATGTCAAGGTGGGCTTTTCCTTACCAATCAAAATAAGTTTGTACTGTTAACTGGTGGACAAGAGCCTCCCCCTCTCCATGAACCCCACCATTTGCTAATTCTACAAAATAATCCTCCTCCCCCTGCCCCAATCCTGCTCTGCTACCAGACTCTTCATCGGTAGGTATAAGAAATTAAGAAACTAATGTACAAACTGGATACCTAAATAGATTTGCTTGACCATTCTCAGAACTATTTCACCTACTATTGATATAGGATATATATATATTTTAACAGAACTCTTAGAATAGTAATACTTTACCAAAAAAAAATGACCCTTATGGGAACTAACACGGAACCCAAGGCGAGAAAGAGATTTAAATATCCCTTAAAAATCTCATTGCCGAGGATCTTGAAAGACCATCATATAGTGGTTAGCATACTTTAAGTAAAAAGAGTTAAAATGTTGCTCAGATCACACTCAAGACTGCGTAGGAGACTGCATTAAAATCCCTGCTTGTGTTCAGATTTTTAGCATATTTTTGGATTATTTTCCCTTGCTGCTTGATCCAGCAGCTGCAGTGATAAATTCCAGATCGTTTGGCAAAATCCTTTCTCGCATCCAAGAGATACCTGAAGTTAACCGAGCTTCTTTTCTCAGGTAACATGTGCAAGTTATTCATATATACTGCATTAACATGAGCTGGGGTTTTAAGGAATATGGAAGAAACAGTAAGGCATATCCAAAGTTGCACAGGTCTTTAAAACTATGAAGATAAATGCTATCTGTGAAATCGCTGTTTAGGCTGCTGCTTTAGGTAGCAACCTAATTATTAATTAGCAACAAATTACTAGGCAAGTATATCATTCACTTCTGAGAGCTTGATTGTGAAAGTGAATGTATTTTTCATTCACATTCTGGGAGGCCAAACAGTTCCTGCAAGGTACTGTTTTTAAAGGAATTTTTAAAACAATTAGTGTTGAGAGAAGGTTCACATAAAGCTGCAGGGGCACAGCACAGGCACATTCAAAAGGTTTTGAAGTGGCCAAACTATATGTACACAAAAAGGCTAAACATTTCTTGTTTCTGGGTCACAGGCGACCGAGACCTTTGACCTTCAAGCTATAGATCTGTTATGCAGGCAAATTACTTACACTGCAATACTTCATAAACAACAGAAGCCCTAAGTGTCCCACCAGGCACTACAAATAGAGTGGGGTTACGTTTGCGATAGATTTGATTTGGATGGAAATGAGCCTCCCTGGGAAGTCTGCTTAAGCCTTTTAAATGATGTCTGAGCAATGGCATGATGATTTAGTTTTAGAATTGTAACAGTGATGCTGTTTTGTTTTAGGAATTTAACTGATATGAGTTACCATAAACAGTTGATTCAAATTTATTTATTTTAATTAGAAATATTACACAGTAGATGAGAAGGAAACCATCAGCTCTCCACCTCTAATTTGGTAGAGTTCACTACTTTGTATGTGGTCATTAATTAATACTTAAAATCTGACGTGGAATCGGGAAAAAAATGCAAGTTAGCATAGCAGCTCGTCTAGGTGCATCTAATTCATATTACTACTGAGTTCAGAAGCATCTTAGTTTTATGTATACAGTAGCCTAAAATAAGGTATCTTGCATTTTAGGGGGTAAAAAGAAGCTCACACTTTCACCAATAAAAAGGAATAGTCAATAATTATTTCACTTTTCTCCATCTAATAATGTGCATATACAACCTTGCCATATTTCAATAGATGATAAAGTGAAAAATGGGATAGTTCTTGTTGGAACCATTCCTTCCTAAATTCCATTAAACGTCATTTATTTCTCCTTCAGTTCAGTGCCTTTAGCAACCATTCCTAAATCACCAACGATTAATAGATACGCCAGTATCCAGTACTCAATATTCAAAATGATAAACACAGAAGTCACAGGACAACTGCCTATGATCCAGTAGTACTAGTACCTAGAACAGTGGCATTTTTAAAAGTGAAAACAGGGAGCAAAATTCTGAGTATAGTGAATGGGAAACTCACTGGGGAGTCAGGAGACTGAA
>VXAA01001226.1:160849-235079 GCA_013399115.1 Anseranas semipalmata | reverse complement strand
CCCCCCCCACGTTTAGGCAACAGTAACCATGCTTACTCCTTCGGTAGGTAATACGGAGTTCAACAATTATTTTTTGACTCTTTTTTACTCATTTGCATGAAGTTTAGCACAGATATTTTGAAAAGAATTTCCTAACTATTTTAATATCATAATAGCATTACCAGATGTTTAGGAAACATATGCATTAAAGACTGACTTTTTCCTGTCCTTAACTTGAGAATTTTTTTTCCCCCTCTATGCTAGATGCTGAAAATTATGTTTTTAAAAACAACAACAACAAAAACTAACCATGTGTAAAAGCAAAAACAAGGAGAGCTTATCCAAGAGACAGAGGTAACAGAATTCTAGCAACAGAATGATAAATCTCATTTCTAATTAGTTCTAAATCTAAATTACCACAGAAAATCATTAGGTAATTTTTACAGTTATTTTCAATGTAGCAATTGTATCTCGAGTGCCTGGTACTATTTGGTTCCTATTCTACTATCTAGTTCAAACATCAAAATGTTGTTCTATAATTTTCTTGCTTGTCTTCCCTTAGGAAAAGGGAAAATTAAAGGGAATCCACATAGCTAATCAACTTGTGACTTTGTATTTTTTCTATATTTCTAACTAAATAGGAAGGAAATGTCTAAATTTTGTCATTCATGAAGCCTTTTGAAAATAATCTAGCACTTAGCTCCAGGCTTTAGGTAGCAAAATTCCCTTCTGAATTCACATAAAACCTTTTCAGCTTAAAGATTTTATGGCCACTACCTTTAAGACTTGAGCAGTACATGTAAATGTGTCCTTATCTGTAAGTATGGAAATCAATAGCTTTTTGATTGGTATTATATTTTTGAATAAAGAGTACTTTTGAAACAGTATAAGATACCAATTTGAAAAAACACATGATCAAAATAGGAGTCTACTAAGTCAGATAAGATACCAGGCTTTAGCAATATTTTAAGCTTTACAAAGTTTTAACTTTTTTGAACACTAATTTAACTTTGTAGCATTCAAAACAAGTTCTCACGCTATTAGATTTCTCAGTGTTAAGTTACCTGGTTTGAGCATGTCTTTTCATTGTATGCACATAACAGGAAGGTCAACAGCATTATGCTAGAAAAGAAAGTTAAATAGATGTAACAAATTTAGATGCTGCAATAAGAGGTATCCCAGTCCCAAAGAGTATTCCTTTAGGTAAACCTAGGCTAAATAATTTACAAAACCTATTTCACAGTTCATATTTAGAGTCTAAATATGATCCTATTTTATTTCAAGGGAATGTTATTGAAAAATTGTATTAATAAGATCTCTGAAACAGACCATTCCAATATATATTATTTCTGTGCATGTAACATCTTGAAGCAAGTGTTTCCCACCACCCAAAACTGAGCTGTTTCACTGACATATATGGAAAAATTGAATAAATCAGAACTATTCAGCAAACAGGAGAGATAACAGGAGGAAGACGTTTGTATCTGAAAACTGTTGCAAAGATGAATAGTCTAGTCTCTTTGCTCTCAGGTGTAAGACAAGATGCAGAAAGGAAGATTCAGACTAGAATTTTTCTAAGAAAAACTCAGCACCAAAACAGATTACTTGGAAAAGTTGTGAAGTTTTTGGCACTGGAGGTTTTTAAGAACATTGCTAGACAAACTTTGGTTAGGAATGTCACAGGTACAGTTAGCAGTGTCACGGGGTAGTTAGTTTGAGTGCTCAGGACTGTATTAACTGACCTCAAACTTCTTATAACTATATTGCCTAAAATAACTATAATTGGGAATTTTTCATAGATAAAATGAACGAGGTTTATCTAAGAATGAATAAACACTTGAAGTCTTAAGCCTTTAAAATACTTGATTTTAAAAATTCAGTGCCAACATAAAAACACATCACAAGTATTGTAAAAAACAATGTAACAGAATCTTCCAAAGCTGTTGCAAAAGAAAAAGAGTTCATCAAGAAATGTATTAAATCACAAGTGATCTAAATGCCTACAGTTTTTGACCATATGCTAGACTTCTTAAAACTCATCATCATCTTTGTTTCTTGCTGCTTCCTTGTTGGAGTGGTAAACCCCCTCAGAGACCAATGTTTCATGCAATATTCTAGAAGAATCCCATCGAGTTCTAATGAGAATACGACATTTTTCATTGTTGCAGAGCCTATTTATTCTGCAGTACACAGAATATAGCATTACCCTATTTACCTTTTTTAGCATTACTGTGGGCTATTATGTTTCATTACCCCTAAACTACTTTAATCCATATATCAAGTGTTTAAACACTTTAAGAGATTTCAGTTTAAAAATACCAGTTCTTAAGCCATTTATTTCAGCCATTTACTAACCACATTATATTTTAGATCTGTTAACCAGTCCAAGTTTTCTGAATTTCTCCGTTTCGCCTTTTTATTAAATACTGAAGGAAATGTAGGCTTATCTAAGAGACTTTAGGAATAAGGTTGGACAAGCCCTGCATGATGAAGGGACTACCTTTTCCATATTGATTGTTTTGCAGTCACATAACAGACCACATAAAAACCGTGAAGAGAAGACAGTTCAAATAAAATTNTTTTTGTACAATAATGTCCTGCTGGAATGATTACTAAAGTTGAGTACTGTGACAGTCTCTGTCCACGTGAAGCTGCTAAGGGCTTATGGTACATGATATTTTTGCCTGAGGACAGGATAGGTATTGTGACCTTTTGAGTGCTAAGTAGTTAAATTTTAGATGGTAAAAAAGCATTATGTTTCAAGTGCATTCTGTCACCCATTTACTTGTTATTACAAGCAGTGAATGCGAGCCACAAAAACCTTCAGACTGACAAATCTTGTATTTTTCTTGCATGTAAGAATTCTGATAGCTCTAAACTCTATATAACTTAAGTGTTACTACCTTATTAACTAAAAATTACTCAGAACTTGATATTTTAATAAGGGACTTAAACACACGCTTTACATGTTGTACAAGTACATGATGATATGGTAGAGATGGCACAAATGCATGCCAACATTGTATCAACAAAACGAAATCTGAATCTTAGGTCTTTTGATTCTAGATTAATATCACCTGAAGTATTTTAACAACAGCAACGACTACAGGAGCACCTGCAAGGACAACGCAGAATTAAAGCAACAAGAATATTAGCTTAAGAGGCATTCTTTTATCTGATTCAGGATCAGCATATTCCAAAATGAACCGAAGTAGGAATGTCTCTAACCAAAAATAATTCAGATTATCAGTTAGGGAACACTAGATTCCCTTTCCAGCTCCCAAGTTTCCCGCACATTCACCTGACTGTATATTGTTCTATGTACTTAAAAACACTGCGAACATTTGATAAGAATACCTACTACTAAAGAAACAACTGGCTTTTTTAGTACATAAGACTTGTCTAATGAAGTAACAACATCTTAAGATTCAGAAACAAACTCTCTTTAATTTAACACCAAGTCCCTCCTTAATGAAAATGCAAGTACATTCAAACCAACTGTTTCAGCATTGTTCCTGAGAAGTGCGATGACATGTTGTGTAAATCAATAAGGAGGGATATCAGACATTTCCAGCTGCTCCTTTTTAAAAACAGACTTATGGCAAATTAAGAATCTAGGTGGAAGATCCTATATGAAACATTTAAAAAAAAAATCTCTTCCTAGATGTTCCAGTCTCCTTTCTATTTAATCTTTTTTCTGCTTAGTCTTTTTGGCCAAAATTTTATCTGCGTATGAGCATCCCACATTGTTAGACTGTATAGGAGTTGATTAAAATAGCACTAAACCTGACAAAATAAGAAATTACATTTTGCTTTTCTTGATCTGTACCACTGAACTTTTCAAGAATCAAAATAATTACCTGTTTAAACATAATAGTATTTGTTAATTAGATGTTAGCCTGCCATATCTGTAGATACAAGGAGGAAAAAATAAAAATAAAATAATAAAAAAAAACTACTATTTCCTATGTATCCTTTACTTATGCCTGAACTTTAATTGCTCACTATGAAGGACAAAAAAAAGAGTCAAATTACAGATTACAAACTAGTACATTTTACACATTTAAAGTTGTCCTTCACAGTATGATTTTTATTAATTTGTCCAAATCCACTGAGCTGGGCATAATAGTCACTTAGACTTTCGTGTCCCAAACTATTAATAAGAGTAGAAAACCTGACAACAATGTAAGAACAGTAACCAACACTAAAATCTTAAGAAAAACACCTTTCTAATGACCACATTTTCAGTCTGAGAATTAAAAAAATAAAACTAAAAAAATAGCATTTTTCACAGGAAGATCTCGTTTCATTTAATTTTTTCTCTTCTGTTACTCCATTGGTTTTCCTCCAGTTACTGATTGTCAACTGAGGTATAGTTTATTTCATTTGCCCACCAACTTCAGTCACTTTTTTTTTTTTTTAATTACCTGAGCCACTCAAATTACATTATAATACATCTGATACACCTATTCAAAATTCTTTTAAAGGACACTGTATCAGAGTACTGTGATTACCTGCATGTTGACCTGATCACTGAATCCCAAAGGATTAACATGCCTTCTCACAGCTCCTGAAATGGCTCTGTTTCTCATTCTCTTTAGCTCCTAATTCCAGAAATACACTCACCAATTAAAAAGGTATGGAAGGAAGGGTAAAAATTGCTTTGAAAGTCCATAGATAGCACCTACTATAAACAGTTTTCCATTTGGAAAATCATATTTCCGTAAGAAAAATATCACCATTAGTAAATTCTACAGTGTTGGACACAACAAGACGATGTTCATTGAGGTGAAGAGTTGTCAGGAACAGCTGTCTAACTAAAACATACAGAGCAAGGTAATAAGCTTGATTGATTTCAATGGTGTAGGAAAAGAAAATGTAGGCCAATCTGTAAAAAGGTGCATTTCTCTTAACATTAACAGAGCCATACTGATTTTGCTTGCAAACTGTCAGGACATAATTGATATGTTCACTCCTGTTGATCTAATTTCACTTATAGAAACATTACTCCTTCAGAAATGCTTCATTATATTTCTTTTTCATATAAGCATATTTCTTGTTCATGATCTTACGTTACTTTTTCCTTCATTCTTTCTACTTTATGGAATTGCCCTACTCCCCCACCTACAGAAGTAAACAAAGCACCTAGATGAGAACATAAGTGTTTATTAAACTACTGCAGATCACCAGACATATTTCTACTGATATAAGAACTTTGCCTATGAGTATAATAAAATCGGGTCCTAAATGCTCACATATACATGTACTCCCTTAACAACCCGTGACAACCCAGCTCCTTTAACAACCTTGAATTCCTTTTAAGCTTTTCTAAACTCCTTTCCCACATGTTACACAGCAGAAATTTTGTCATCAGGAGAAATATTATCAATATTTCTTCATCATATTAAGTAATATTACCCTCATAATTAAGTGTCTCAGTTGTTTTAGGGACTACCTAGAACACATTAAGTACAATTTGATCTAGTCACTGCATGAACAAGTTCCTTTAGGAAAAAAAAAAAAAAAGAAAAAGGGAAAGATTTTATTGTCCAAAGTTGAATCCATATTTTCAGGCATCATTTTCATTTAAAAGTGACACAGATATAAGCCATTTTTGACACCATAATTTCTCTTACAGAATGTTGAGAATATTCATGTTAACTTCCATCTTACTCTTTTTGTAGAGTACTGAGATATTGAAACCACTGAGATAATTTAAAAAGATGACTATATAAATTCCATTCCTCTGTAACTACTATAATAAAATAGGAGTACCAATATTGAGATACATTTAGGGCAAAACAGTTATTAAATTTTACAAGCACTTCTTTACTTCGCTTTTATTTATTCCCTAAAGATTCTGTGTTAGGGAGCTATGGCTTTATGATGACATAAAAACAAAATTTTAGCTAAAAATACTGACAGGAGACCCTATTAAACTAGGCTTCCCCCTGCCCCTCAGGAAGTACAAATCCACCTAGGCAACTACTCTGTTAGAGGCAAAACAACATCACCTTTTACACAGAAAAGCACCCCTTTAATCAAACTCTAGATGAGTATTGTTCACTCCTTACATGTAATAAATAAAAGAGTTTACCACATACCTATCCAAACTTCTGTAGAAGGAGTTGTTGTATAGTTGAGACATCAACTGATATGAACGCCCACTGGAAAACTCAGAAAAATACTGGCTCCAGAAGCATGCTGATTGTTCCACAGCTGGGCAGCAGCACTTCATCAGCACACAGGAATTAAGAGTAAGTGTCAACACCTGAATCTTCCTCTCCCTGCTGCTCAGGATAAGCTTTGATTGACTGGCACAGGAGATCAGATTAGGGGTGGCTGGTTCTTGGAGTCCTACTGGGGTAGAATAATAAAGCTAATGACTGTTGAAACAGGATCTTGGCTAAAACTATCTTTTTCAGAAAAAGAAAAGATATTCTTATGAATCTAGAGCAACGTTAAGGACTTTTTACATTGTTTGGTGAAACTAGGGAATTTCCTAATAGAAATATCTGTGTAAAAACAGTGAGGGAAAAGGGGATACTCTCTTTGCTTTGACTTGTTTTATAACTTTTGTATGATTTTTTTTTTTTTAATAGGTACTGACTAGCTTATTTCACTTATTTCAAGCACATGAATGATGTTACAATCCTAATATGGACCTGCTAGAAAGAAAGAAAATTAGGTAGAATATTTACATATGTATGAGGGTAGCCATTTTTACTAGAGCAACCTCATGAACTGGTATGGGACTCTAAGACAGCCCCCTTTGTTTACTGAGGCCATACAGTATCAAGTTTCTGCTAAGATTAAATGCTTCATGTGGATGTTTCTGTGGTTTCTCTGTGTCACTTATTATTCAAATTGCAGAAGTAGCTTTGTAAGGCAAAAAACAAAAATGTGCTATGTTACTTATGACCTCCACCTCAGCTGAAACTGAACAAAGCATGCTCTTTGCTCACGTGAATTAATTCTTAATTGCCAATTTGATTTTTAGCAGCAGTTTCAAAGCATTGCACTTAGCTGCAGAAATAAGTAAAAATCAAAATCTGTGTAATGTGTGCTTCTCATGTGATGTGTTAGAACCGCTTTTGAATGCACTTAATTTCATAATGATGGCAACCGTATCCCACAGCCAGCCACACAGCATTACTGCACCGAGTTTTGCTCCAAAAAACATTTAAGCATATACATAAGTTTATCACTTTTCTAGTTTTATTTGCTTTACTAGGTATGTTCTTGAGTTTCGAATTGTACTCATACCTAGGAGCTTTGCTGGACTGGAGCCCGGCTATTGCTGAATATGGTTGTCCAACAATGACACTTTAGTGTTCCCAGTTCAAAGCCGTATGTTTTCACATACTTCACTGTCATCTTTTCATGGTTAAATAAAAGCAATGTACTTTGCAGTGCTTCTTTACTGCGTTATCCTTCCAATTCCAGTATATGGGCCACTGAGTAACAGCCAGTTAGCTTACTGCCTATCGTGAAACTTGTCATGTATGTGGTAAATCAAGGAACCGAACCTAATTTTAATAATAAGAAAAACGTTACAGGCCAGGGGAGAATTTTTAACTCTCCTTTCTGCATTTCACTTCATTAGCTAAACCACATAACAAGGAAGAGGGAAGCCACAGTGATATTGACAGTTTGATTTTTTTGTGTGTGTGCTGCTTTGAGTTTTTTCACATTAGAAATGCCTTGAAAGTGAAAAAAGGAAACCTAACGCGCAATGTAAAACCAACAAGGACAAAGAGAAATTGCTTGGAGACAAGTAGACAAGGAGAAAGAGCTCCACTTGTGCGTTGCCTGACTGCAAGTTTGAATTTATATGTAGGAAGTAAATGATCAAGGTTACTGATCAGCCATGGCTTCCTTCATTTGGATTATTGTACATGTTCTATCAGACTGATAGCCTGATAAGTACAGACTGGCATAAGTCTGGCAAACTGTCATAATGTCAGTTTGTCAGACTGACATAAGTATAGACATTCAGATAGACTAGGTATGTCATGAGAAAAGTTTAAGACTATATTTTCAACCTTTAAACTTGTTTTGTTCAACTTTTGCATGGAAAAACTAAAAGTTCCATGCCCATTAGCTAGAATTGAATTATTTTACCTTTTTTGAGGGGAAAAGGGAAGATCCCAAAGGGAGAGAGTGTAATAATATTTCCTAATAACTGGTATATCTTTCTTCTAATCATACGTAGTTACTGTGATTTCAATTTTTCTTCATCTCATACACCACAGGGTAGTTAGCAAGCATGTTCAGACATATAATAAGACATATTTGTCTTATTAGAAAAATAATACAAGCTTTTCTTAAGCGTACATTTTAAAGACAAGAAATCATTTGGTCGTGTAGTTAGATCACTTCAGAGAGGGCTACAGAACTGTATTTCATCGGTCTTGCAATAAGCCCTGTAGCTTTTATTTAAAGGAAGCTTATCTTTCAGAAAGCATTGACATTTAATTTGAAAATATCAGAAGATAAAGAATGCATGTTCCTGTTGTTCCAGTTATTAACCAGTTATTCTGATACATTCAAAATAAAAAGCATGGATGCATCTGACTAACTTTCAGTTACTGTTTTTGTACCTTCCTGTATTAAAAAGCCTTTTCAACTCAAGTATTTTCTCTTCTTAAAAGGTTATACATTGAAATCTGTTCACTTTCTGATATATTTGATAAGCCTTATCTCCCATATTTGCCACATTTGCCTTTTTTCTTTTG
The DNA here is from genome assembly GCA_013399115.1 of Anseranas semipalmata. Taxonomy (NCBI): domain Eukaryota; kingdom Metazoa; phylum Chordata; class Aves; order Anseriformes; family Anseranatidae; genus Anseranas; species Anseranas semipalmata. The sequence continues at coordinate 226,362 of VXAA01001226.1, read as the reverse complement.
ACAGTAAAGAAGCTCAAAATAGGTGTTTCCTGCTGGAAACAAAAACAACAACAAAAGACAACAATCCTCACAGTCATCTATGCTTAAGTATTTGCAGAAAAAAAATCTAGTGGCAAAAAGCCTTCTTAAATTTATCCTGTAAGCTTGTAACACTTGCAGAAGGGATTGTTGCATTTAGTTTGAATGGTACTTTAGAGCTTTTGCCCAAAAAGCAAAAGAGAATGAAGAAAATTTTATTTGCCAGCGATCACTGACACATTATTTTTAATGAGTTTCCTTTAGAGACACTTATATCTGCAGGTATGCATATATGGTAAGCATACATGTGCACATATAAAGAGGCTGTGAATCTCCTGCACTCTTCACAGGCTTAAAGCAAGAGTAGATTTATGTATTTAAATATCCAATTACAGGCATCATCCAACCATCCAAAATAAATCAGAATGACACCTATAAATAAGGTCTGCTCTACCTCCACCTCTCATATACAAATCATGGATGGCAATGCTTTTTATTACATAGCCATATGTCCCAAAGCACGGCTAAATCAAGAAAAGAGAGACGGATGCATCAAACATCCAAGCTATTGGAGCCATCTATTTACAAATGTGAGAAATCTGAGCAAGCTGATCAAGATTTATACCAAGAAACAACAATTCTAGGGGCCAAATACTTTTTCAGAAGTTTAATTATCATTACCTGTTTGGTGTTATAATGGGGATGGGAGATTACATTGTCTGATGACCTTAAATGTGTTAATTTGGAAAGTAACGCTCAAGTTTTCAGCTACACACACAAGAATATGCTCTCGTGATACAACTTTTTAGAACAACACAGGCTGTGTCTGAGGACTATAAGTCAGAGCTAAAGTTTCGCAATAACTTCACTGTTACTGTGAAACAACAGAAAACAACTTTGCAGCTTCATATGGGAAATGCTCAAGCTATTCGGGATGAAACTGCATGGTGCAACTTAGAGAGATCAGACCAAGTCCTGAAAGGAGCAGTCATTGTGCTTGCAGTATTTGTTATGTCCCCCAGTCACATCAGGAGATGATAATGAAGACATGTTTAATCATATCTCTATGGAGATATATCCAAATGGTAGTTTAAGTAAAAAGCACTCAAAATTGTGCTTGCCATATCATCTTGTATTCTCATATATTACTATGTTAAAAATGCTGCGTCATTCCTTCTAGAAAAGTTATACCAGGGAGTTAAGACCAGTCTACAAAAGGTACATAAACATAGTTGCTTTGGCATCAATAAAAGCGTCCATCACTGTTTTTTTAATTAATATGCGCTCTTTTGCTTGACTGTACTTCTATCTTTAACTTTTCACTAAGCACCAGTGGTCTTTTCAGTGTCACTCTTAAATTAAGTTCACTATGAAATGGTCTGTACTTTTTCAGTCCCTAAATAATCTTTTTGTATTGCTTTAACATACATTTCAACATATTCTGGAGATATTTCAGTAAATCACATCATACAAATTGCCCCTCCTTCATTTAAGATAGGCACTTCAGTGGCATCTCATTTTTTCTGTCTTTCTTTCTCAGTGGTGACTTTGTATTACTATATACCTGTTAGCACTGTAGAAATAATTTTAGGATTCAAAAGGAGAATATGCTGACTTGTACAAATAACCTTTCTTACTTTCTCTGAGGCTTCAATTTTTGCAATAGAGCTGAAAATCACATTTGATTTGGAAAAGTATTTAATAAGTAAATTTATATGTGCCTAGGTTTGAGTATCACTGTATTTTCCTTAATTGCATGAGAGTGACTATATAATCACCAAGTACTCCCTGACTGTTCAGTTTGCAAATCATCTTGTTGCAGTTAAAAAAATGGACAGCAAAGACCAAGCAAAAGGAAGAGCCCTATTCTCATGTAAATATTTGCCAATTTATTTTAGGAAACATGAATTTTACCTAAACTCACTGAGATGAAGAGTAAATTCTCTTTTATTTCATTATATGACTGTTAAGTGTGCCAATATTCTTAGAGATCTGTGGAAAAGATGTAGCTTCAAATTCATTGCATTTTTTAAGTTTCCATGATTTTTTTTTCATTCGTGGTTTTTGGATATCTGTGCATGGTGGACCTCTCAAGACTACTGCTTTGGGTAACTAAGAAACCAATTTCTCTATGGAAGTTTACTGTTCAAATAATTTTTTCTCTATCTCTATTCCTTGTTTGTTAGAGCAGGCTTATTAGCAATAGAAGAGACCTAACAGTGATTTACCTTCTGTACTGGAACACCTAGGAAAAGAGATCTCTCAGTTGTACAGGACTGATATTCATCTCCTCTCCTTTTCTCAGCATTAGCCCAAGTATCATAGCTCTTTCCAGAGTATCTCTATTCAGAGTGTCCCATGTTAAACATTACTGTCTTCTGCAAAATCAAAAATGTGCAGTATATTTATCCCTGTGAAGCATCTTAGGTGCCAAATGCAACCCAAATGACAGTGTGAGGAATAAATGACTCCAGAGAGGTGTTGAATGTGCATAAGCACATACTCTAGTTTTCTAATAGCACCTGCCCAAACCCTGTTGCTGACACATTGAGTGGTGAAAAAGCATTTGACAACATAACTCCCCAGTAAGTCTTGCTTCTTAATTCTTAAGTAGTGGAAAAAGTTCTCTTTATCTTCATAAAGGCTTCTGGGTCCATACAAGAGAAATGTTTTTCACGGTTCTTTAAAATGACCAGCAAGTGTATGTCTTCTTTAGGTTCTTCTATCCAATCTAAACTTCAAAGGGGAATAAAATTATTCAGCCTCTGCCATAGGTCAAAAGCAGCCTTGCTAGGGCTACAGACCCCTTCAGCTGTCTTCAGAATCTCATTATACATATTTCCTGTCCTCTATCCTAGCAGCAAGTACAACTCCTAATGAAGTCATGAAATGAACATAGTTATAAAGTAAAAAATGGTACTTCCTCCCACTCTCCTCGTCTGCTCCTCCCTCACCCCTCCTCCTGAACCTAATAGAATTACTATTTTATAAGCTTATTTAGTAGTAACTTCTAGAGAAAAACATAATTTTCCCCCTATTTTCATCTTGTTCTCATAACAGTTATTTGAAAATGCAATAACATACATTTTATTTTTATGTGCAGTAATGTACAACACAGCTTTCTGTAGGCAGCAGGAGTCTATCAGATATCTTGGAAACATGACTTGCAAGAACAGATTGCAAAAACTGTGATTTTATAGGATGAAGAATAGAAAAGCAATGGCATACTTGGAAACAGTCTTCATTATGTAAAGGGGGAAGGGAATAACATTCTCCATATCTATGGAAAACAGGCAAGAAGCTAGAGATGTTCATTTGTCATTAGAAGACTCCAGTGGTATGTTATAATTAAGCACTGGAATCAGCTGGAATACGGAGATATATGATGTATCTGTCAGTGGGGATATTTAAGGCTAGACAAGCATCTGTCAGGAGTTACCTATATTTAGCTGACCCTGCTTATGCACAGGGGATGGGCTTAGTGAGATTTTAAGGTCTTTTGATTCCATGCTTGCTGCATTCTTCTAACAGTTTTCTGTAAGTTGGATAAACAACTTTGTTTCTTCAGCTTAGTCACATACTAAAAATAAAGGTTGTTTCTGAATATTCTCCATATTCCCTAAAAGTTTCAGCTTTTTATTCTTCCATTGTTCCATTCAGAGCATTTTCTTTAAGACTGGTTTCCTCCTGTACCCTATGTTGTGAAAAACTCGCTCAGAAAAAAGTCTTTTGTCTACTATTTCCAGGTTCTTACTCATCAATATTATATGACGTGAGGTCCTGCATAATGACTTACAAGAAGTTCTTACCACGACTTACAAGAATTTCTTCCTACAACTTGCAGAAATAATAGCTCTTCAAAAGGCTACACATTAAAGCAAGCATGAACAGAAGATAGGGTTCAGTGATAAGTGTGGCGTAATTAGAATAACACTACATTGTATGTGATCTGAGGTACCTAATCTTTGAGGGGAAAAAAGAAAGATTGGCAGAAAGATGATTGTGAAAGACTCACTGAAAACTGCTACTCAGTGAATGTCACCTATCAAAACCAAACTATTAAAATAGTATATTCTTAGCATTGCATTATTTTGTGTTCTTTGATTTAGACAACTGTACTTTCTGGTCATCCTCCTTGGAAGATGCACATGACAAAAACGCTAGATTGAACTAACCACATAACAGAGGGATCATCTGCAAGCATTTCTCATGCAATGCTTATAGTAAGATTGGTTTTAATTCAGTGCAAGAGATTTAGCAATGGGGAATTAGTGCTCTTCTGATAAGCCAACCACAATGAATGACTTTTACTACTTGCAATAGAGAATATTCATATTTTTCGTATAATAAGGGTATAAAACAAAACCTGACTGATCTGTTGCTGGGTTGAGATAGAGTGACTCTCTGACATTCAAATTAAAAACAATAAAATCAAACAACACATGATCAGCTACAGCCCAGGAGAATGATTAGGACCACGAAGAAACCTTTGTATTGGAAATGACCAAAATAGAATGTGACTGACTGCAGAAGAGATCATAGAAGGGGTCATGGTAATCATATGAATGACAGATTTTTTTCTCTCCCAGTCTCCATATGAAATACAAATTTGACATGCTATGGAGCTGTAAAATACTTAAACACTCAAGTTAATAATAAGAGAGTAGAAGCCCTTATTTCTCAGTCACGTCTTAGAAAGATAGAGAAATAATAAGTAGAAATGTAAGATAAAACATTGTGTGCAAGAGAAGTTAATTGCATGCAAAGATTAAAAGAATTCATTTATGACTGTAGGTTTAGATCAATGAAAAACATTTGGTAATGCTGATGAGAAAGAGCTTTTTATTACATATTAACACCACATTTTTATCAGGAGTACTTGCTCTTGTTAAAATAAGAGTGAAAAATGACCTCAGAATCCCCTGTGCTTACTTTAGTGTGCCTTGGGCACTTTTTGAACTTTCCTAATGCATTCAAAAGTTTTATAATATTATGCACATCATTAACTAAGCATATTTATTATAATATTATTAAGAATTATGGACTCAGGAGCTAAATATATTTTTTAATGTTGCCAAAAATGCAGGCAACATTAATCATCATTCCCTCTTTTATTTTCCCTATGAAAGGCAGCAAAAAAACCTGTTGAGGACTCACAAGAGCCATCTGGGCAAGTTCCCATCTTTTCCTCTTCTCAGGAGGAAATCTTATCTCATCGTGAAGATGGATGTTGACTAGAAGCCCTCCAGAGCCTTATGTATCATAAAATCAATTTAAATCATGTGATTATATATTTTAAAGGATACAAGTTTTTTTCTTACAACGAGACAGTCTTTGCCTAGAAAACCTAATTCAGGAGTTGAGGTGGATATTTTTCTTTGTTCTATTGCGAATAATAGTTCATTTGCCTTCCAAATACAATTCTATCTATCCCAAACTACTTTTCAAATTTGTAACTGAAGTAGCTGAATACCTTGGATGTTAAAAAAACATTTTGGTATGGGATGATATTCCTTGGGCTACTTGATAACTCAGGGTCAAGAGAACTCATTGAGGACAGAAGAGCCTGTAGAAATTCTCTTGTCCTAGACAGTGCTTTACCTGTTGAAGGCCAGAAAGTACTTTGGGATTTTTCTGAATCTCTTCTGTGGACATTTTTCCAATTTGAGAAAGTAACTAAGGAAGTTGTAATAATATGTCCCACACTAATGTCTTTAGAGTAGGTTTTAGAACTGTAAATTAGTGATTTAGCTTACGAAACTCCCACTCCCATTTTGCCTACAGCATCTCATTCTTCATTCTCATATCATGTTGATACACCTGCTGTAAGGTCTTTATGTAAACTGGATCACTGAAAAAGTTCTGCTTAAGAACAAACAAGACTGTTAAAAGGAGCTAACTAAAGAAATACTGATTTTCTGTATGTGTATTTTAAATGATTCTATGCTTACTTTGAAAAAAGAAAAAAGAAAAACACTTTAAGCAGGTAAATTTCCTGTAATGAACAGATCTTTTAAAAAGGCAGCCTTTAGAGCTGGAATTGTAATAGTACAACATTTTTCTTCTCCAAGGTTCTTATAGGGCGTATAAGAGGAACTATTCAGTATTTATGTCAGGAAGTATTTAGTCATATACCACACAGGTATTTGTGTAAACTCTGGATTACATTTTTTCTACACAAACAGGCAGAAAACAGGTAGAAGCACGATTCAACATTTGCTGTTGGATGACTTAGAAAGCTAGAAAAATCAATGGCAGAGAAAACCATAGGAGCCAAACATGCAGAGTTACAGTCCTCCTCAGTCTTGTTCACTGGCTAGCTTTACAGGGCACGAAGATCCTCAGAAGAGAGTATTGCAACATATGAAGGGAAACACTTTTTTTTTTTTTTTCTTATTCAACTGTCTCACAGGTCTCAATACTGTTACAGATTTATTTTAGGTCTTCCATGGTACAGTGATGTTTATTCATAATGGCTTGACTAACTGCGGAGCTCGACTCTGCTTTCTTTTGGGACTGCATGGCTCAGAGGGTCATGGGTGTTTTGTGCTTGGCTAAATCTTAAATTGCTAATGTCAGTGAGGATGAAGGGAATAACTGCAGCTGGTATGCCTTCCTTGTATATGTTTTCAGACAGGATCCCTCTATACATTCCATAAATGCTTTCAAAATCGGTTCCCATTAAACAAACCAGCATGTGCTTAGGGATTTCAGTAGCTGGCTAAAAGTAATTTTCTTCCAATCAAGTCAGTTTTAAAAGGGTATGTGTTTCCTCTATTATAAACATGCTGTTCTGCTTTGGAAGACAAAGCCCTAGTTCTCCTCTCCCCACTGCTCCCTCCCCTTCTTGAGTATACCCCCTGCTCTGGAATGCAAGACTTTTTATTCATGTCGTCTTTCATTCCAGAGTTTTCAAAGTCATGCCACATTGGTGGGAACAGTGGAATCAGGCAGCGTACCATAACTTTCACTTAACAACCAGAACTCAAAGGAGATGAAGATGCAGACTGCAGAATTGTGTTTCTTGGGACCGGGGAGTGTTAGAAAATAAAGCCTTTCTCCCCTCTTGCTGCATTAAGCTCATTGTAAAATAAAAGAGAATATATGAGATAATGAGTAGAATAATGAATGGAATAAAAGCAACTGTTAGTTTATACTATCTAAACAGTTAAGTTTTATTTTGGTTTACATACAATTACAGTAATGTAATAAATTTAATAATTTATGTAGAATCATAGAATGAATCATAGAATGGGCTGGGTTGGAAGGGACCTCAAGGATCATCTAGTTCCAACCCCCCTGACATAGGCAGGGACGAAAAAAAAGCAACAGTGTGAAGCCTACAGTTCAGATCATAACCTGAACAATATTCTTCCATATCTTGCTTGTCTCCTGAAACTTGCTACAGGTTACATATGCCTAACAATTTTCATTGCACTGGGCAGAATGTCTCAGCCTTTTTGTAATTTTTGCTTTTATGGTCTCTAATACTTAATGCTTTGTAAATATATCTCTAGAAAAAGTTGTAGGCTTTATTTACAATGAGAAATTTTACGTAGTGTTTGTCAAGTTTGTTGGTGTTTGGTGGAAGGACAAGCACAGGACCATAAATTAGAACCCTCCTAAGAGCAGCAAAGTTTAACATTTTATATTCTATATTCTATATTCTATTTCGACCTTTGCTTTCTTTTGTATGGAAGTAGGATATGACTTGCTATTGCTTGCAGAATACAATCTAGAGATGAAGGTGCCTAAAAAATTTCTTACCTTTTGCCTTTTCTTTCCTAGGAGAAAGCAAAGAAGTAGATAGACTTAAACAAAAAGCCTTCAGCAGTTGCATTGTTATGTTAGTTGCAAGTTGCAATTACTGCATTTTGAGCCAAATGGTAAAGTAATTCCCCTCTTTTAATGTTATGTATTCAGATGGTATTATTTAAAGACCTTAAGAACTGGGAAACTTTTTAATTATTACAGCCATAGTTTGAAGGAAAATCCAGGAAGATTTATTTATTTATTTTTTTCTCATGATCTGGTTTTTATTCTTCACAGGCTTGTGATTTTGATGAGAGCTATGACGCTCCCTGAACACATACCTAATTTGGACTGTCGTGTATGCCATGGTATGTCCCAGTAGGAAGATGTAAACACTGCCATAGAGACTAAGAGAAAGAGTGTTGAACAGAGGATATGAAGTAACAGTGTTTATTCATGTTCCAGATCACAGTAGCTCTTCCTTTCACATTTAGTAGCTCTAATGATACCTCTTACTAATATTAGTGTGGTACACTCCTAGCAGTTGGCACCAATGCATTATTTGAGAATTTGAGGACAAACTACAGAGTATAATGCATTTAGGAACTAAGCTTTATTGCCCATTAAATGACTGTTAAGCAGCACTAGAAAAGTGAAGATTTTTCATGTATGTGTACTTTGCTTGAGGTTAAATTTTCAGTTTGAAAAGGAATTTATTTTTGTTTCAAATAGAATGTATGTGTTATACTTTTAATTGAAAAACCTATACCTCAATCTGATTGGACATATGGTGTCAGAAAGATTTCCATACCTATTCCAGATTCATCATATTATAGTACAATTTTTTGCAAGATAATTTTTTAATTTTCTTCTATTTATATCTTTGAGGCTGATAATTTTTGATTTATTATTTGATTTATTTTAGAACAAAAAGCTAAACAATATTCAGTGACAAAACCTCAGTAAAAGACATATATTTACAACTATGACTAAAATTCATACATGTACAAGCTTACTTTAGGAAAAAGGTCTCCTTTTCTGTTCCACGTATTCCCTATAGATTCTTCACAGAATTGTTGAAATTGCTGTAGTTATGAAATAATACCACTTAGCTGCTCTTTCTACCACACAGTTTCAATCGGGGAAGGATTCTTTACATCCTGTTCTAAACCACTTCGCTGCAATTAAGTTTAAGAGCCACTGGGGCCCTCTAGGGATAAAAGTAGCTATTCAAGTGCAAGGTCATTAGGAAAACTTGGAATTTCCAAGTTAGCTGTTAGGCCTCCTGTTGTGAAAGGTATCTTTAAAAACCTGTTTCAAGAGCCATGACATCTGAAGTGCAGCAGCCCAACAAAAAAATTGGCCACGTTACTATTGAGTTACTAATACAACATGATCTTGATTCCAGACATAAAAGCAATATAATAAGAGTACAAGAAATCTTTTTTTTTTTTTTTCCTTATTTTACATCTATACATTTATAAATGAATCCATCTGGCAATGCTGACAGGTCAGGATTCCCTTCTTAATAAATTTGGTTTGGTACACAAGTGGCAGTTATCTCCATTCTTAATGTCAGGGGCAGAAAATGTATGATTTCATTGGCCTAGTAGTTGCTACCAGATGGTAACACCTCAGTTATTTTTCAAAAGAAACTAGAGAGATCTATTTCTCAAAAGAGACTAGAAGAACACAAACCCTCTTTAGTTATCAGGCTGTCCTAAGCCTCACCCAGCCAGTTACTAGTTCAAGGGATACCCTTATCTGCCTGTGACTAACCATATTCCTTCTCCCAAAACCTGTAAGTGAACACTTAAAAGAGGTATTGTGTTTTTTTCCTTGCTGCAAACTAGACAAAGATCTTACCTAAAAATTCTCTAAAGAACACAGCAATACAAGTGGCTGATATAACCTCCTTGCTAACAGATACAAAATGGTGATAGAAAAAAATTACTACAGAAAATGATTCAAAAGTACTTGTATCTTTCTTTGACTCTTGAAATGTGAAGTCAGATCTTCCTTTTACAGTGTTCTTGGTTCCTTTCTTAACCAATGGAACTCCCTGCCAGTATAAGTGCTGCTTCTACTGCTGCTGCTTCTGGGTAAGGCTTATGTTACCAAGTAATTTAGCAGTTGAACGAAAATACAGACTTCAATGCATCCAAACCCCAATGTATTTTATATCAAGATATGAACTGTGCACAGAGAACCTAATTTTATTAGCCTGTGCCAGCAAATATACATTATTAGTAGCTACATAAACATCTCATGACTGATCAGTTGAAATCTGTATTACACTAACATAAAAAAAAAATTAACGAAATTTATTACATTTTATAAAGAGATATGAGTGTATGATTTTTCTTAGAAATAGATAAACACATTAAAAAAAACTATTGATTAAGCTCAGTGGTTCTCTTTATGTAACGTATCACTTTGACCTTTGAACTGACCCTTTTGGGTTGTATCATTCAGATATGTTTCCTTCACTGGGAGGGAATGAGAGGAATCATGATGGACGGGGAGTATTTGTTTTGGTTTTGGTTCTGATAACCAAAATTGGAACCAACTGGCAGAACGTTCTTTCTGATATTTTGCATGCTATCTGGTCTATCCTTTGCATGGCTGTGAGATGGAAGTTATAATGATTTGCTTGACAAAACAAAAAGCAGACATAGTATATGTCTCGAAGATCTTGTTATAGGTAGCTCAAAAATACAGACCCTTTACCAAGCAAAGTTTTTAGTGAAAGTGACCACTTAAAAACAAACAAACAAACAAACAAAACAGAAAAACAGCCTAACAAATGAACAAACAAAAAACTGCAACAGTCTAACACAATAAAATATTAATAGTAAACTTATACGAAGGGTAACCCTATTATTCCTAAGGGTTAAATCTATATGGAGGATGCCCCTATTACTGTTAAGTGTTTGTATCTGTGGAACTCAGAGGGGAAGAGGAAAATTTGAGAATTAATATGAAAGATAAGGATGGGGAAGCTATTCCAAATACAGAAACAACCTCGTGTAGGGCCCGAAGCAAAAAGTGGAGTGTGAAAAAAGGATGGAAGAAGGAAAATTGGTTGATGGAATGAGGATAACAAGGAAGCACTATAGTGAACAAGAACAGGCTTACATATTGTTAAAACTTGAACAGACCCTTAGAGATAAGGACTAAGTGCTCAAAGAAGAAAACAAGTCAGTGCTGAAAGTTAATCAAGATGTGAGTGCTCTATATGGATATCAATTCAAGCTGTCGCTGGCTCAGTGAATGGGAGACAAAGGTAGAAATGGAAGAGGGTAGATGACCAGTGACTAGCAGTCACAGTCAATATATGTATGAAATACAACTTGGATTTAGCACCTATTATTATTTTAGCATGCTCCTGACAGGTGTCTCCATTGAAGTGTCTACAGCTAACCTGCTCTCTGAAAATCTATGTTGCTGGCCCCTGTTTACCACCAGGGTAAACAGGATAAACTCACTCATGTGAGTGGTTACACCATATGAAACTCTGGCTGAGCAGACTTCAAGGATGTTAGCTATACAGTGCTACTAGCAGTCACACTATTGAATTTTATCCACCAGGTTGGTATTTGACCCCAGCATTGTCCCATTTCAGAGGTCTTGCCTGCCTTGGCTTGTCAGAATTTGCACTGACATTGTGTCTAAAGATGTACCAATCAGCTACTGCTAACACCCAAAACTAGACACTGATGAAGAACACATGGTGAATTTGGCTTAAGGTTATCATTTTTGATTCTCTTGAAAGACACAACCTGTCTTTCTGGTGTAATGCTATCAGTCTTACGGACTGGACCATGAAGTTATACTAATTTACCTACTTCATTAAGATGGCTTTATCTCATAATATCATGTTCATGTTCAGAATCTAAAAATGACACAAATCTTGTGGAAAAAATGAACAAATACAATTATGACATAGCTAAGTTTCCTGTGACTTCCTTTTGGTTATCATGAATACAATTGTATCTTTTAGAGTCCAGTCAGCTGTGTCCAGCTGTTTTGTAAGGACACATCATTAACAAATTCATTGCACCAATGTAAAAATGTCTGTTTTCTTTTATTTTTAAAGAGTTTTGTACATAAAAATAGGTACAAAATTAATACACTGTAAAATAATCCTTTTTTTTTTTTTCATGTGGAACAAAATGTAATCATAAGAGAGTGTTATTTAAATATAAAACCATTAAAAAAAAATTGTGTTCTTAGACTCTTGCAGAAAAACAAGTTTCCTTTTTCCCATTTCTCCTCTGCATTCACACAGCCTTAACAGGCATCTCCCTGAAAGTATTTTTGGCTAGATAAAAGAGTTTTACAACTCTGGGGAAAATAACCTTACTATTGCTCTTAACTATCCCCTTGATACTTTCATAAAAATGTTAGACCAAACAGAATCTCTCCAGGAAATTCCTAAACTCTAACCTTTCAGGGTCAGAGAATGCAGCAGACAGTTTGTTGTCTTGAACAGTGACCTCAGTGCAGTCCTACTCCAAACAAACTTTTAGATGCTATCTATGTATTATCTCAGGGGAATTCAGTGCTAGCCCTTAGAGATCAACAGTAGCACTTTTCGTACCACTTTCTTCACTTTCCACAAAGAATGAGGAAATGACTCTCAAATCCAATGTTTTATATATGTTGTAATTATTCTCTTAGAATAGCCCTAATTATGCAAAATTCCTGTATTGCAAAGTTTTTTGAGAAGATAAAAATATGCAACATTTCAGCCTTTGTGATGTGAATGATTCTGAAGCCAGAGCAGTTTTTGTGCTTGTTTAGTATCCTAATACTAAACAAGGCTTATAGGGCTGAAAGAGATTTACTGGGTTACCAAGAATATTATATGTTGTAATACAGAACATGTTGTATAATTTCTTCCATAAACGTAGGAAATTCCTTCTTAAAAGTAGCTTAAAAAGATTCCCTTCCTGACATCATGTAAGACATTATAACCTAGAATTTACCTCAGTATTCTTACATGAAATACAGATTAGAAAGCCTTCGCAGAAATCACTTTTCGTTCTTTTGTGGAAATAATCTTCTCTGGAAAAATACCTTGTTTGACATTTATGGAGATTTCAAATTCTGTCCACCAAAACTTAGATATTACTTATTACTCTATTAACATACAAATTATGCAAAATAAAGTTTTGCTCCATATATTTATTATTCAAAAAAAGAATATTGAAAAATCTGTCTATAGAGCAGAAATTATTCAGTGAATTTGTCTAACACACTAAAGCTGTCACAATGTTAGCAATTGTTTGGCTGAAATTATATAATATATCTTCATAAAGTTCCACAATAATAATGTATTCTTTTTGGTATAATTAAGTTTCCAGCCAATAAATAAGGTTGTTTTGGAGACACTCCTGTAAATTCCTAGGGCTTCTCAGGACAGGACGCATTCCAAACTTTGATCAATCTCTTCTAGAAAAATTACTCAATGACATTTCTTGCTATTTTACCAACTAGTTTCTCCCAGAAGGCCAAAACTTAAAGATCTCTGTACTGCTCCAGCTGTAAAAGCACATCTGTCAGTTTAAATTAGATCGACAGCTTCCTATAGTCAAGGGGCAGACTAATGCCATTAACCTTCAAGCTTTACAAGAACTTTTCAGTGTTCAGTTTTCAAATGCAATATATAACAACTGCATGTGAAGATGATAAATGCCATGAAGAGTCACCAAAGTACATAGTATTATCTGTCAGGGACTTTAGCTGAAGATATTTTTATTTTTATTTTATTTTTTATTTTTTTAATTTAAGAAGTATGCATTTACCAAGTAATAGATTTTTAAGGACAAATATGGTCTTTGCCATTTACTTATAATCTTATATAAGTAATCTTATAAACCATGTTGGGAGCAGTATTCATCTGGACAAGGGAAGTACTTCTTGAATCTCCAATTCTCGCAGTGTTTGCTTGTAGTAGTAGAAAACATATCTATGTCTTTGTGGCACTCTTACCTTCATAGCCAGACAGAGAGAAGTGGGGAATAAAAAATTATCCTTTCCACACTCCCCATAATAAGCTTTATGCCTGAAACATCCTGAACATGGTAGGAACAGCCTGAATTATCTGTGTAGCAAGGAAACTGGTAATGCAGTAATCACTACTCCACAGTAATAGATCAGATTACTGTGCCTTCAATAGTTTAAGAAAGTTGCAGTCTGACTCTTTCAGAGTCTATCCTTCATATCTGTCATTTATGGACCTGCATATCCTCATTAACAGATAGTGTCTTCAACAACAACCACATCACACAAGATGCTTATCACTGCCACATATAGCACAGCTATCATGACAAAGATACACGGGCAAGCTAATGCAGAGTGCAGCTAGAAATCTACAAATTAACTGCTTGAAAGAAGCAAAATACTTGCTTTGGAGCAATAACCATAAGCACAGGTAAGTTCAGTAAAACTGGAGTTTATATATGAAGTTATGAGGTAAAAAAGTAAAATGGAGGGCCAAATAAATTAAGAAGAATTTATGGAAGTTTCACAATAAATTGAGTATATACACTCTTCTTTATTCCATTTCAGTTTGCACTTAAGTTGGATGTAATAAACAGTGTAAACAATGAGCTCAGTTTTAAAAGGAGCTAATGAATCCTTCTGTGAAGTGCAAAGATCTCAATCTCTATTCCCACTGACTACTGTGTTATCTGAGGACATTCAGCTATTCGACTGAGACCGAAATGAAAGAAGTGTGGCAGACAACTTAATGCAGAATATCAGAAAAGTGGTCCTCAGAAAAAAAAAATAGTCCAGATGTGTCAATGAATACAGTAATATAATTTTTTGGTTATATGAACCAGAAGTACAGTTCTGTCCTGTAAAGTATCCTTCGTTACTTAAACCACCCTTTTAAAATCAGGCATCTAAAGGAAGAATTCCTATAAACGGTTTCCAAAATTTTTCAGTACATGTGTTTAAGACTATTCCTATGCTGCTAATGAAGTATTATTTGATCACGCTTTCTACCTGTCAGATCAGTCTGCTGTTCCCAATAGTAAAGCTATGCTCTACTGGAGATTTTTAGTTATCAGCACAATGTAAGTGAGCATTTGTTGAACAATATTAGTAGTTAAAGGAGAGGAAAAACAGCCGTATAAATACTGCTTCATTCTAAAGACAGCATGAACCAAACTACTGTGATTAAAACTTTTGCAAGCCTTTAAAGAAACATATAATAAAAAATACCTAATGTTTCCAAAATAAAAAGGTTTCTTTAAAGGATCAACAATTAAGTTCTTATCTTTTTATCTTTAAGACTGCTATCTGCAGAATTTTCTTTCTCTCCATCCTTAAGCTTCTCATTGATGATCACACAATACTTTTTGTAGCATGAACACAAGAGATAGTAAATAATATGATAAAACATTGTCACTAGAGCCTAAAAAGTCAGTTTGGATCCAGCAAGAATCAGGAATTTTCACTTCTTCCCTGTTATAAATCTAGTTTCTATCTGTAGTTCCTATCATATTCTATATGGGCACATGATAAACCACTGTTATCTTGTACCGTGTACTGCTGTAGCCTCTATGCTCACATCATAACAGACTTCTTGTCAAAAATGGTCAGCTTAGAGGAAATGTGGAAAGAAAACTCTTCGAAAACCATCAGAACTAGGGAGCAAGTTTTAGCAGAATAACTATTATCTTGTCGCCTTTAGCTGAAGACCTTTACGACTAGGCTACAACACCTGCTTACTTTTGTGACATTCTCTCTGATCTAACAACTTTGTTGTTTTTCCATAACAGAATAGTTTAAATAGGAGGGATGGAAGTTGTACTATCTTTTCATGATCTATGGGTTGGTCATTTGGACAGGAATTTAAAGGCTGAAAGAACGTAGTTTCAGTTTTCTCAGTGAAAATAATGTATTGAATCTGGATTTGTCTTATCACAGAAGTGTGCTTTAACCAGCAAGGTACTGTATAAAAGCAAAAGTGAGAGGGCATCATTATCACCTCTTTCAGACAGGTTTTGAAAGAAAGGATACTGGCAGCTATCTGAAGAGTAGGATTTGGGCTGTGAAGCTTGAATGGGAGGAGGCACTTCTCTGCAACGCTGAGAAAAACACCTAAATACAGGACAAGGGTTTGATTTAAACCACATTCCTGTTTTCAGGATTATGTTGGGCCAGCAGAAAGTGGCTCTCTGCTCCAAGCATTGATCATTTCCTCTGCACAGTATAGGAATTGTGGGGGGGATGAAGTGAGAGTTAAGTGCAGAGCTGCTCAGCACTGTATCACCAAGCTTGTTTGTTATTTTTAATCTGGCCTTAAGTTCCTTTCTAAATATTGCACAGGAAAACTAGTGGAACCAGAGGCTGAAAGTGTATCTGCCAAGTCACAGTTCCCTGCCATAACCACAAGGCCAACATTCCTAACGAGGAGCTACAACAGACATGAGTCACTGTGGTTGTGGTTCTGCAAAGTAACGTTTTACCTTCTAATTTAATAATTGCCACATTACACTTATGTTCATTTGTACTTGTGAATAATGTTTTTTATTTGGCTTCTGATTTCTCTCTCATATTATTTGTTTCAGAGAGGCTGCTGGAAAAGTTTTATTTCAAAAGAATAATATTTCCTATAAATATAGTACTTCTGGAAATAAAGCAGTTTCTCACACTTTTTATGTTAACATTTAAACTTCATCATCATGCTATCTCAAAAATATTACCACTATTACATAAATCACATGCATGCAAGTAGCTTTTCACTAAAACTATCTTTTTAAAATCTTTATAATACAAATGTTGAATACTCTTGGCATGCATAAATTTTGTCTAGATGAAGGGACTTCTAAAGGCTGAATCTCACTATTTGGACAAGGAGTTGTCTGTGACCAGACATTAATATATGTTTTGTTGCTCATTTACTGATGTGTACAGTTATGTTCTGTAGTTTGACATTTTTCTTCCCACTTCAAAGATGGCAGGTTTTCCAAATATAAAACACTTAGAGAATTTTCCTAGGTGCTCTTACATTAGTACCACATAAATACCACTAAAAGACATCATTAAAATAAGAAAACAGCTGAGTTTTTGATCAGTTAAATATTTGGACAGCTCAGCTGAACACTAAAAGTCTACGTTTACCAAGTCAGTACACAGTGGTATCTGAAATACTAAAAGGGTAAGAGGCATTATCTTAAAACCCACTGTGTGGTAACTGCTGGGAAATGGGCTGTATTTTTAAGTAAAGACAGCTGACCACTAAGCAATTTTAACACAATAGAAACATAGCTGTTTTTAGTCCATACTGAAAATATATTCTGAGTTAATTGAGATCTCCAGTAAGCAAACATCTCTAATTCTCTTGCTAACCAAAGCAGGAATTTTTATGTGTCTCTTCCAAATTATCAGTAATCTTTAATGGAATGTCTTTACAGCTACGTAATCTACAAGAAGTGCTGGAGAAGCCTGTCCTTTTGCCCTCTTCTTTATACCTGATTGCTTTAGAATCATTACCAACTAATGATACTAAAAACTGTGGTAGGTCAAACAGCTACAGGGATATTCTGTTACCTTTTTAAAAACAATTTACAGATTACCCTCAAATCCCTCATAATTTCTTCTAGTAAAGGCCACATGGTATCTCAGAAGAAATGAAACCTGGCAAATGTGTTCAGAGGAATTTCAGAAATCCATCCAAGCAATTGCTATTCAAGTGATATTTCAGGCTACAAGTACAAATCTATTTTTCAAGGAGGAATCCTAAAGAGTGCTTAAAAAGAAGTACCTTCTATATAGTTAGAACCCGCCCCCAGTAAAAAATTATTATTTTCATTTCAGAAATATTTTGCAGTCCTAATCTGAACAGGACTCTGATATACATATAATGCAATCTGTAGAAATAAAATGTACTTACCATACTTAGAATAATTTTACTATTCTGAGTAAAAGAATAGACATTTCAGTTGTGTTTTTGAAGCACAAGCTAGAAAACTAGACTTAGACTTAACTAGACTTAATACACAGATTAGAAGCCAAAACACTTCCATAATATACAAACAGGTTTCTTGAAGTTGTTCTCTACATGCAGTATCCTTTCCTTTTGCTTACTCTTCCTTAATGTTCATATCATTTGACTGTGAAAGAGCTTATTTTTATTCTAAACTATAATGTTTTATTTAGACAGTGTTGTGCTTCTACATTATACTAAAAATGAAAAATAAGCAGACTCCTGGTAATTTAGTCCTAAAATGTCCCAGAATACCACAAAGACCAACATTACAAGTGCTCTCAAATGCTTTTCTTCTCTAGCAGGGATAAAAACAAGCAATAGGGTTTATAGTTTGTTAGGTTATCTGTTACATTCAACATATTCTGTAGTTATGCTGAACAGTGGTAACAGAAAACTGAGTAACCAGTAGTATGACCCAAGTTGAACTCAAGTTTTGCCAGAAATAATGTATATATTTCAGCATATTTTTGGCTGTACACCAAACACGAAAAAATTTATACTGGACTGTTATTTGTTGAATTAATTGTCTTATCCAGCTACAGATTTATTTCCTTTAAATGTAAGTTTGCATATTTTCTTTTAGTATAATAAGATGATATGTCATATAGTATAAAAATATCAGATTATGAGATAGTATCACTCAGTATTATGTAATGTTCTAAACATAACAGTTTCTTTCTGGATGCATTTCATAAAGAATAGGAAATGATTTATTTGCTGTAGGAGTCTAGCTCTGTAAAGCTACTGTGAAGATCACAGCACTCAATGAAAAACTTTTGTACTCAAGCATATTTGCATGCATTTCTTTATAGAAACACAGAAAATCGGTGTTTCATTAAGACATGTTATGTAAATCATTGACACTACATATATATAATGAATCATAAATTGTATATGGTATATGATGTGATATATATGGTATATAGTATATGCAAGATAATATATGGTATACAGTATAGAGTATATAGAATATAGTATGTATAGATATTATAGAGCTTGATCCAACCCTATTGAAGTGAATAGTTCCTAAATGAAGCTTCCTTGAACAAGCTTTATTCAAGGTTTTAGTTAAATAAACAAAGCATGAATAGTGCTTTGGGTTCCTCGGGGTCAATAGATGAAAGAAAAAGGGGATTTCTTCATCAGAAAACCTTGATGTTGGTATGGGCTCCAACCAGTTAATACCAGAATAACCACATCCCAACCATAAGTGACATTTTCTGATCTCCATATATCTTATATTAATCAAAATCCAAGGAGCAGTATTTAGCAAAGGCTGTAGCTCCCCTATGATGACCAAACATAGAGAGCAAAATTTGTATGAATTGCTAGCCAATAGCAAAGGTATGAAAACAAAGACAAGTATTTTTAAGCTCAAAAAAAAAAAACATTAAAAAATATTTTTTCAGAAATTGGAGAAGAAAAGTAGTTTTCATTTTTCATTTCATTCTAACAAGCACAATGAGAAACTACATCCAAAATATCTTCATCTTGCCTTGCCTATTGCTGACATAGCTCTGTTTGCATGTGAATTCTTATCTTGCAGTCACAGGTCAGCCTGGTGAACTAAGTTAGTCACAATAAAGCTTACTGTTGCATACGTTCAAATTAACTTTGTGAGTCTTCAGAGATGACGCAGCACCTAATATAAGCAGTGAGATTTAGATGTGACAGGACAAACACGTATAGTATCTTCAAATTGAATCTTAAAAACCAATAGAAGGCATTTCTGCCCCTACACTCCAGCCTTTATTTGATCCTTACTGTTGTTGTCCAAAAAAACCCAAGGTGATTCTCTCCTGTTCAGCAGTCAGGACTGGTCACGGATGCCTCTTTTTTCTTTTCATGTATCAGCTCACATTCTCATTTTTATCTTCTCTCATGCTCTCTCACAGAGCTCCTACTAGCTGCCTTCTTAAATTAATGACCTAGCAGGCATTTTTGCCTTGGTCCCAGCTACTGAGTCCTGCTCTACAGCAGTGAATAGAAACTTGCAATAGCACCATCCTTGCCTTTGCTCAACCATGAAGCATCTTGTAAGCATGTTTCAGTTTTGGTAGTGCTCCATACATTCACCGTTAATCCACCCCTCTCCCTGTTGCATTCTCTGCTATCGCTGTGGAAGGAGTAAAATTTACTAATGCCTATGCAGTCCCAGATTCTTTCTTTCATCTGGTGCTTGAGGGAAACCGGCCAGGCTGTGCAGACTGGTGAAAAGCTGCGTGGCCCAGTGATTTGATTGCTCATTTATGATTTAGAAGGCAAAGTTCTAGTCCTAGTTGTGCCTCTTGCTGTTATATGGCCCTGGGAAAGTCATTATTGCCATTGTCTTCTATTCTGTGACCTACAAAACTGCAATAACAGCATTTACATCCTCCACAAGGTAGTTTGTGTGGTATGGGTGGACAGTTATAGAGAAGAGCTTGAAATCAAAAAGGTAGTAAAGAAATGCTTAATAAACAGCCTTTCCATAATTATGAAACAGTACTGGCAAGGTGCCTACTAATGACTGGCAACATGCAGACTAGGGAAGAAAATGGTCAGGTCATGCTAAGAATACTATCACAACTGTGGGATATTTTTGTTAGAAGCATTATTTTGTATTTTAATGGAAGCTTTACCTGAAGAAATCATCAGAAAAGTGAGAGTATGAAATCCCACTGACTCAGTATGACCTCTGCTGGCCAGAATCCTATGGCAGCAGAAAACAAACACACGTACTTTCCAAAGGCCTGTTAAACTGGCCATGTATTGGTTTGGAATAAAGGCCAATTAATATCCCATATATTTGTAATACATTTCAGACCTCAGCTGCAAATGTCTGGCACTGGATTCTGAGAACCTTCTAGTAAAATAGAAAGCAAAATTTAACCTTAAAAAAATCTTTATATTTAATACAGAATATGTTCAGCAAGTAAACGTAACAGTGTATTTTTGCACTACACTAAAAATCAGCTCTTCAGTGCATCACTGTAAGGATTGTAACAACTTATGGTCACTCTCAATAAAGTCTCAAATAGATCTACTACATCTTTAATCATCAGAAAATAAAAATAAAAATATCTCTTTCATTTAGTTAATGCACCCTTTCTGGTATACTGAAGTATATATCCTATGCTTTTGGTGTAGGTATGTTGTTGACAATAAACAATTGTCCATTCCTTTACTTCTTCAAATCTGTGTAGTTTTAAGATGATCTTAAATTTTCTGGACCTGTGATAACCATCTGTCAAGTCACTTCATAGGTGAATGAAAGGCGTTAATATTTTATTGTTAGCAAATTTCTACGCAAAACAATGGTAAATGTGCCTCCTTTATTTGTCCCTCATATTTAATATTTCAGTTGGTAAGTACTGCTCAGGTCCTGGCAAAAGCTAGAGGGTTGTTTCAAGTACATATAACAAAGAAAACTGCTTCAATATCTACAATTGCTAATCCAACAGCCTAAATGCATGAAAGCCTATGGCTTCTTACCCTTTCCTGAATCTAAGCCTAACTGGTGAAAGAAGAATAAGCAAAACACTGAAAGTAATGACTGGGGTGAGGCAGTAGCTTCTGTTTCATACAAAGAATTTTATTTATTACTGAAGGATAAAATGTTGTTTATGGGCTAGATTCATAGAAAAGTTACAGAAAGATCACAAATGACCTAGCTGTCTATTTAAACTTTTGCTGCTTGAATTTACTCCAAAATTTCAGTCTTAGGGTCTGACCCTGCAGGTACTTGAAATCACTGAACATGTAAACCTCTGTGAGTGAAGATAGCTACACAGTAAAAAAATTGTGGGTTTTTTTGGCACACTTAGAGATGTGCAAAATATATTTAAGCAAGCAGTTGCTTAGGAGGTGGGAAAGGAGCTCAGTAAACTTGCAGCTGTATTTAGTCTCCAGGTAAGATGTGACTTGGCTGAAAGGGTACTGAAAAGACAGGTTGTGAGCATGTTTTGACTACGCTGCTAGGTCTTTGAGGTATAATCTAACAACAGAGCTTTTGAGAATTAGGCACAACTGGCATTTTTAAGGAGAAAAGCTCCATCACACCTACCTGCAAGATTCTGAATTCTCATCTAAACAGGCACCTAAATTATTAACAGGATAGGAGGGAGCTGTCTTCTAAGCTTTGCGTGTCAAAATGTGCAGTGTGACATGCCTTGTAGAGTTATTAACTTGCATACCAAAAGCAATAGCGTTGTGCTGGGAATAGCTCAGCACTTAATTAACCTTGTTTTTCAGGTGAAGTATGGCACTGAAATGGATACCCTCCTTCTGGCTTTGAAGCTAGTTTGTGGCACGGAGCGCCCATGTCCTTGAGGATATTATTCCAGCAGAGCATTTCAGGTCTGCATCTGGCACAGAATCCTCTTCCAGGATCAAAGCTGGCCCTCAGCTCAGTAACAGAGTAGTCTTTAGTGTTCCTGTTCTGCTTTGCATGGTGCCCTATTTGTGCATTTGCTATAATGAGTCCTGGAATGGTATCTACATCACCATGGGAAGTTATGATACCGATACATGCCAGCACACCTGAACCAGTTTAATATTGGTAACAGAACACAAAACATAAGCACTCAAGCTTCAGAACATGCAAGGAAGCAGCAAATTAAGGCTTTTGAGGAGTGTACGCTGGTAGCTACCATAAGATAAAAAATAAGATAAAGCCTACACTGCTATCTCTTTGCTATTATTGATAGTCACAATAGCTAGATTAAGATATAATTGAGTATCTTTCCAACTTCACTGAACTATCTACCTGTATTTATAGGTCTAATTCTGCATTGTGAAGGAAGACTGGACGTTTAACTCGGATTCCACAATAGCTGATTATTTTGACAGCAAGAGATGCAATGCTTGCACTTTTGTAGATCTCATCCTTGCTCTGTAAGTATGTTACTGATGCACTGAGTGTGTACCATTGAATATTCCAAGCTACGTGTAAGTCCAAACAATTAGTGTTTAGTAGCAAGATGCATTTCAGCAATTTCAAGACAAAACCAACCACTTACTAGTAACTGGTCAGCATCACAGATACCTATTTTAAATATTTCTTGGTTACAGTTCATTCTGTTTTATTCACTTGACAAAAATCAATCAATCAATAAAAATAAAAATAAAAATAAAAATACATTACAAAGAATGTATTTTATCAGTAAAATAATTCAACAATTACTATACAGAAAGGAAAAGATGAGCCTACAGCTGACCAACACTTGTGCAGCAGCTAATAGGGTTAAATTTTTGAGGTGAAATTTTGAAGAATGCAAGGGATAATCTTTCCCTGTACAGTAATCTTGGAACATAGTGACATTAATCTCATGCTTATGGTATCCAACAGCTAGGATCTTTGTAGTAATTAATAAGCCTTTTTCTAGTTGCTGCTAAAATTAGCTTAGTCATGGTTTCCAGCTAATACATCTCAACGAAATACTTGCATAAGTTTGTTTGTTGATATAGCATAAATTATAGCACTTGTAAAAATAATTACTATTTTGTAACATGATACCAAATATATATATATATTTTACTTTTGACAAAACCAAACAAACAAACAATCAGTGCAACCATTTTTTCCCAAGCATTTCCAAAAAATGCTGAGTATCGGCATTTTTCCCATGCTGATACTCAGAAAACTGACAATGCAACATATCGTTGCATTCCACATTCACAGGAGAGCAGTCTGTGCTGTGTGTTATGGTGTCATAGCATTAGATGAACAAACAACTGTTGGTTGTCTCTGCTGCTTAGAGAATCTCATCCATTGTATCACTACTATTTACGACAAGAGATGTTTTTATCAGACATTATGAATGTGACATAGTGCCCTAAACCAGCAAAACATTAGACCAGTTGCCATTCTTCAGCACACTGCAATATAAGTTAATGAAATGAGACAATTTTATATGTTCAGAATGATTCCCCCGGAAATATAAAATGGAACATTTAACCTAGTGTAGCTATTTAATAGTTCATGTAACATTTTAGAATGAGGAATTCAAATATTCTGTGTTGGTTGAAGAATTAGGGTGATCTTTTACAGTTGTTTGGTTTCCCTAAGAAAGGCTAATTGAGACATCATTAATACGTTTTATTTGAGAATACGATCAACTTGTTTGTAATTCAGGCTTTGCGTTGATATTGCATACTCTGTTGTTCCTAAGATTCCATAGGACAGAATTTTGTCTGTAATACTTGAGTGCATTTCCATAGGAGTAAGTAAGTGCCCACCCTGTACTGGTATGACCTCATCCATTAAAAGTAAATACACCTCCATCAGCAACACTGTTATACATAGTTCCTTAAAAACAGACCAAAATGAATAGAAGTGACTATAAAATCCAGGAACAGTACATTTTCCTTGTACTTTTTAATACATGTTGTGATAAGGCTGTTCTATAAATCACTGCCTTTGTTGTCTCTGCTATGAGGTCACCACACTTTTATGAATAACATAACTGAGCATAGAGAAAGGTGATTAAAAATATATTGTCAGTATTCCTTCAGTTTCATTTTTGGGACTGCCTGTAATATGGATTCTACTTGAACTGCTGACCTTATCCCATAACAATGAGTGCAATGTTTCATGTCAGTGTTTCAAGAAGTTTGAATTCCTTCTAACAACAACAGCTCTGACTTTTCTTTTCAAATATATTTCAGGATCTGAACTTCATGTTCCTACTTAAAAACAGAAGTAATGTGAATAAATATCTTCCTATTCTGTGGGGACTGGGATTTATGATAAAAGAAAAACAGGCACTAAGAGCAATGTGTGCTCCACACATAAAAAGGGAACAGTCAGCTAAACCAGTGTCATGATGGAAAACAGAGTGGCCTTTGATAGATATGTAAGTATATATTTCTTCATCATGAGGAAAGGAAACATTCTGGAGTTGAGGAAAGATCTGTAAGCTCTAGCACTAAAATTCGTTTCAGCTCAATACACATCAGGAATGCAGTGTACTAATAAACTGTAAAAAGAGATGGAGGAATGAAGGGAAAAACAAGGTCTAGGTTTACTTCCAAAGGATATGGACTAATTTTATTTATACCCTGCCATACTTCTCAGCCTGTTAGTGCCCAAAATGTCATAATATTTTACCAAGGCCCCCAAAGCAGTATATAGATCCATTTAACTTAAAATGGCATGGAATTTTAATCTTTTAATTTAAAATCTTTCTATAATTTCAGCCTAACGATTTATTTCCACAGAATAATATCCAAATCCTCAGAATTACTTAGGTACCTAAATCCTATCTAGGCACATAATTCCCTCTTTGACAATGTGCCTAAATAGATCTTAGTATCTTATTGAGGAGTTAGGCTTTAAAGTTTTTCTGTATGTCATTTTCTGCTGTTGAGGAGTAATTCCTATGTGAAGTATTCTTATGATTTACAAACTGAAAGGAAGGTTCCACTTTTTTAGTACTTAACAACTACCTTTTTGCTTAAGAGTATTCAGAAAATATTTCATAATGACTGTTTCAGAAAGGTAATCACTTATAATCACTTGATTTCAACATCAGATGAGTAAAATGAAGAAATAAAAAAGATAAAGCTAACCACTATTCATCCTTTCCAAATACAAATACTTTAAAGTGCTTAAACCCTTATGATAGCAAAATCAGTTTATGGATGTAAGATCAAAGCATGTTCAAAGCTGATGCTGCTGAATTCAATTTAACCTTCAAAATAATTACTTTTTCTTTGGCATCTTGAACACGGACATCACAAAAGCTTTGTTGCCTATTAATATCTTTGTTGTTTTGGGGGGAGATCATGGAAAGATATCTACCCTGATGATGGTTTGTTTGGCACCAAGTAAAAACTGTAAGAGCTGGAAATCATGATAGGGACTTTTTCTCTTAGACCATAACTCAAAAGAATGTATTCATTCATTCTCATCATAATGTTCCTGATAATTGATTCTGTCTATGTAAAGCTGATTTAAAGAATGTCCTGAGATATCTAATGTGAATTTGCATCAGCTGCAGAACTATTTTACAGTTTGAGGGACTGTGTATTTTCTACTCAAAATACTGCTATGAAGTAAGCACATTCTCCTGAATCTGACCTGTCTCCATTTTGTACTGAGAGACTGCTTTTTGATAAATGTTGCATAACTAACACAGATGTTTAATATCTTCAGCAATTTGGTGACATACAATTTCTTGGACTTCTAGATCTCATTACAGTCTGTGCTTTTTAGATAATGATTGTATATTATGCTTACCATAATTTTTAAATTCAACTTGGTAGGAAGAGAACAATTTATCTGAGTGAGAAAGGATATCTGGACTACCAAAATTTAAAATACATACTGAAGTTGGGTGATTTATGAAACTTTCAGCGTTCTAGCTACATGAATACTCCCTAGATATTTCTTTTTGTTTATGAGAGAGTGGCCAAAATTTCAACAACTTAGAAAACAAAACAAAACAAAACAAAACAAAAAAACAGACATATAGGTCAAACTCTACACTCAATTATACCAAAGCAATCCAAATTTCACTACATGAAGTCACAGATAAAAAAAGGGAAAGCAGAATCTAAATTATTACTTCCAGATAAGGAAGTTTAAGGATGTTCCTGAAAATTATTCCCTTAAATTTTAGAGCTAGAAATATGACCTTTTCCTATTCTAAGAAAGAATCACTATTTCTTAGAAACATTAACTGGCTTGGTATAACATCAGCCATGTCAGTTATGTCATTTCAGCTCAAACTCCTCTGCAGTGAGAGGAGTCTAAAATGCTGTGTTTCTGCCTCAAACCCAAATGTTGTGTTAAGTGAGTAAGAATTTACAGAATTTCATTGATTCCTTTTCAATATATCCCTCTTTTTATACTCTCCAACAAACAGAATTTTCTTGAAGGAAGTCAAGCATCTCCTGTTATTTTAGGGCATGTACATGGTGATGAACAAATGAAATAGAATGTTTCACAGGGTAAAATTACATCCCAGACTTGATTTTTAATCCTGTAATGCAAGCTTTAACTTAGCAACCTGATATACAACCAGTTAAGTCAACTGAGAGATTTCGTTAATATTAATGGACATGTTATCAGACTCTGGATCTGGATAAAATTTATCAAAATTATTGCTTTCCTGAAAGTGAAATGGGTATTTTTGAATCTGGGACTATTTGTGTGCCAAATCCATGAGCTTTACTTTAGTTATATGATGAATATCCCACATAATTAGCCACAGGCCTCTTTGGAAATCTCAGTCTGTTTAAGAAATTGATTTAATCTCTCTCTTACGGTACTTACAAATGGTTATCCACTTCATACTTGACACGACACTCATATGCATATAAAATAAAACATGCCTGAAAGTCAGGCCTCCTAAACAAATTTGTGGAATAGTTTTCATACACAGAAAAGTGCCTTGACCTATGTTATCGTTATTGAAGACTAACAGTTTTTTTTAATCACTTGTTCTTGAAAACATTAGCCTCAATAGGCAGGATATTTTCTGCAGATATTGAAAATTATCAGATACTTTAATTACTTCCTGTATCTATTCCTATTTTTTTCTCTCAAAACATTTTAATGACTGAGTGCATTGCCATTTGGCTTTTATTCAGAAACTAGAAGTAATCCAGAAGTTTATTTATAAAATTTGACAGCTTGTCTCCTTATGACCTATGAAAAAACTGGATATGGCAAAATGATCTGAGGAATCAGCTTTCCCTAGATAAACAACAAGATGCCTGCCACCTAAGAAAATCCCCCTGGGAAGAGAGATTTTCTTTATGCAAAAATTAGAATAATTCTGTTATGACTAGCATAATGTAATGACCCAGCTCAAGGTATCTGTTAAAACAGG
Source organism: Anseranas semipalmata (assembly GCA_013399115.1). Lineage (NCBI taxonomy): Eukaryota > Metazoa > Chordata > Aves > Anseriformes > Anseranatidae > Anseranas > Anseranas semipalmata. The sequence continues at coordinate 198,765 of VXAA01001226.1, read as the reverse complement.
AGAAAGTACACACGCCTGTTTAGCAGTATGTGATCTGGTGTTTAAACAGAACTTTTTAAACGTGAATAAAACCTTAATTTACATATCTTGACAAATTAAATGTAAGATTTTTCATGTACAGTGGAGACTGTACTCATATTTTTTGACAAAGTATTTCCTTACATGACAAACTTCTGAAAGCATATTCTTTAAGAAGAAAAACAGATCTTTTCTAAGCGTGCATGCCTAAAATGATTGCTTCAATTTAACAATTGATAAATTGTACTGATAAATCTTGAACATTCTACTAGTGCTACTTTGTTATTTATGTAAATACTGTGTGTCAGCAAAATATGTTAAGACCATGAGAAAAATCTAAGTACTACTACAGTAGATTTCATACTGCTCATAACTGTCTCATGTCATGGAGTCAAAGTTGATAATATTAGACAAAATCCCAATTTCCCTAAATTTTGAATCTTCTATGACATGTCTATCAGAACATACAGATATGAGGAATAATTTCCCATGTGTTAGACATTCCAAGATGACAGTGGTGCATTGAGTCAGACAGACTAGTATCCTTTAACATGATAAAAAAGTATATAAACTTATTTCTGTACTTAATTCATCAGAAACTAAACAGTGAAATAATACCTCAAGTACAACTTATTTTTAGACTAAAGACTAAAAAAGATGTCTAAAAACCTTTGGGTTAAATTTTATATCTTATGAGAATTTTAGCATAATACAGTTAATTTTTAATGGTGTCAGTATCGTCATTCTTTCTAAAATAACCTTTCTTTTATTTTAATGAAGCACCAGTAATACTTATCATTTCTTGAAATGAAAGACACAATTGTTCTAATCCATGTATCAGAAATTTCCAAATTCAATATTTTTTTTGTACAAAATAAAGTTGACAATGGACTTTTTTTTTTTTTTTTTGAGTGGTCCAAGGAGTCTTGAAAGTCTTGAATATGTCCTATTCTGACCTATGAAAAGACTAGATTTGGCAAGATGATCTGAACAGTAAGCTTTGTTTAGAAACAAAATGCCTGGCACCTAAGAAAATCTTCCTGGGAAGAGGGATTTTCCTTAAGCAAAAGTTAGAACAATTCTGTTATGACTGGCATAATATAATGACCCAGTTCAAAGTATGTATTAAAATAGGAGCAAGTACACAGTTCTAGTCTTTTTCAGTTTTTGATATAATATGAAATCATGGATGTATGTAAATATATACCTCTCTAAATTAAAGCTAAAGAGTTTTGTCATCCAATAGCCCAATTCAAGTCATATTTTAACTTCTGTTGCTACAAGATGAAGAGTAAGAGTCTAGTTCTAGATTTGTAATCCATCATTGAAAATTCTTAAGGTTAGAGTGTATTGGGGATGTTTTTGAGATGTTTTGATAGCTGATTTTGAAAGCCCTAGTGACACTGCTACTGGCAGTTCATGCCAAGCATTCAGTGGGAAGTTGGCATTTGCCTTTTTTCCCAAGGCTGTATAAATGTCTGGTTGTTTACATTGCTGTTATCTCAGGAAATAGCCTAGAGCATCTTTCTGCACTATAGTTCATCTGCCCTAATTGGTATTAGTAGAAACTACAATAATGAGGCATTACAACATATTTTTTTCTAATTTTAGTTGTAATACCAGATTTTTTCCTCCTTATCAGTTTTCATATTTTGCTATATTTCGTATTTTGTATTTCGTATTTTGCTGGGCATGTATTACATGTATTACATGTATTTTGGTTAGTACTGCTGGGCATGATATGATGAGCATCTATTCTGTATGATTATATGTAAACTCCAAAATACATGTCTATTAATTACAGATGTACACCTATATAAGTTACTACAGTAATCTATATACTCTATGCTTAAAATACATAGCACATGTGTGCACATAATAGAATTTAATGGCACATATACTATTACTATTCACCTATTTACAACATCTTTGTGTTGCACTTACAGAAAACTGGTAGAGTTACGGAAAGTGAAAGCTGAATCTTCAGAAAGTATATTCTTTAATTTGCCTATTTTTTATTTTTATTTTTGTTTTGTTTTGTTTTCAACTACCTTTATTTGCTCACTGTGACTAGCAACACAACTAAGGCACTTTCTATAAGTATGGAGGTTTCCTTGGGTGCACAGTGCTGCAAGTTCTCCAGTTTTGGGATACTGGGCTTCTAGAGTAAAGTGAAGCCATTCTATAGCAAAAGAATATACTTAGATGTGATTTTTGGACACTTGATTAAAAGATCCAATGCAGAGGGATTATCTCTATGTTAACTGTTAGACGCCAATAGGTTTACTGAATATTGAAATGCTTTAAAGGACCAGTGAATGGGAAAAAAAGGAGAGAGAAATGAGGCAAAGGTACTCCCAACTACACAAAAATCCTAAACAAAGTATAAATTAATAGACTGTTTTCTAACAGTATCTCATTTACAAAAATGGCTAGCTCACTTTTCTTAGAGACAGAAAAAAATCTCACCATTGGGGCAGGATGCCCCAAAAGTTATAGACAGAAAAAACTAACTAGGACCTCCACTTCATCTGTCTTAGTGTTCTTATGCTTCTGTATCTGACCTAGCTTGAACATCTTAAGGACGGAACTTCTGTCACTTCACTCAAAGTCCACTTTATCATAATAACAAAGTCAAGATTTAGCAATGAAACAAAGCCCATGCAATTAGCTGAATAGATTTGGTTTCAAGATTTAATAAAGTATTACTTCAAAGTTTTTATTTAAACATTGGGGAATTTCTTTTAACACAAAATAGTATTTTTTGTATTTCATATATTTTGTCTTGTGGTAGAGAAGTTAGATTAGAAAAAAATATTACCTCGAAAAAATATCATTTCAGAACAGATTTTGCTTCTATATTATATCAGATTTTTGGTTTAAATTCTTTGTTTGATTGTTTTCTAACAAGACATTTGTTACTTTGTTTAATAGAAAAGCCCAAGAAAAATCTAAATGAAGCTTTTATTCTTGGGATATTTCTCATAGAATAATTGATGTTATTTCTAGTGGAGAAAGTGGACAAATCATGGTTACATTTGTTATTTATACTTTTAATTTCAAGTTTTTTTTTTTTTTCATTTTCTTCATTTTATAAGTCCTCCTTCATCAGGGTTTGCAGTCTAAACTTCACAAATAAAACTTGTGCTAGTACTTGGCATGTTTTGAAGATTTTTTTATCTCATTTCCTGCTTTTAATTTCAAACAAACTTCTGCAATATGTAGTCTTTGGCAGCATTCTGCAGTAGCCAATTTGCTTCTGCAAATACTAATTGAGAGATTTTGTGGATAAAAAACACATTAAATAGCTGTTAATCTCAACTAATGTAAAGTATTTGCTCTAAAATTGTTTGCACAGAGATTTTGATGTCTACATATTTCTTTTTGGATATTTTGTTTTACTTAGAATAATGTTTTTCTCTTATGCAGAAAGCAAGTCTAAAACTCAGAAAACATTAGACAACAGCAGTGTGTGGGTGTGTTTTCAGTTACTGTGATAATCAATTAGTATTGTCTATGGAAAATAATCAGTTTAGAGAAAATACAGCTAAACTAAAAATGGAAAATAATTCCTTTTCCAAAGGTACCTAAATCTGGAACAGAGCTGGTCAGATTAGCCAAAGCATCTCTTCATTATTTGTGTATTAGCGATAAAAATTGGGCTGAATATGAGATTATCAACTATTTTTAGCAAGTATCACTAAATCATTGTAATATGTGACACAATATTAAAACATTATGTTCATGTTCTCTGTAACAATGTAATATATTAAATGTGTTGGAATAATGCTTGTATCCTACACACTAACAAATTATAAATTACGCTGCAATCATGTCTTGATGTTAATGTACAAGCTAACAATGTCTTTCTTTAAAAAACAAACAAACAAACAAACAAAAAAACCTTTTACAATTTTAACCATTTCTTTAAATTGTAAATGTAGCAACATGTGGGACTTTACATGCCCTATTTGGTATTCACACTTCTTCAGACAACACAAAGGGATGTTTTTGTATTTTTCCTTTACAGGATGGCATTTCCTTTCCACTTCAGGAAACACTTGTAGGAGCTTGACATCAGAATTCAGCAAATGATTTTAACTAGGTAGGGTTGCCTTAAACACAGCTGTACTTAGCATGTCTATGTTTCTAAATATTTAGTGATTTCAAGACAAGTCCTTTCCTATAGTCTAGGCTGTTACCATGCTCCTTCCAAAGCATCAATTGTTTCTAAAATAAGATCTTTTCAAGGACAACTAAATAATTTCCTGTCACATCCATATCTGACTCTTACCAGTACACCAGTATGGAATTCAGTTATCAGCTGGGAAATGCAGACACACTAAACCTCAGTCGGTGCTAGGAGGTATTCTGCATGTTGTTAGAATGGGACAATACCAGAAATGACATAAACACCAATGGCAGAAATATGGAGCACTTAAATCATTTACTCAGAATCATATTTTTATTAATTTTTTGCTTTCTGTCTGGGTAGTAAATGCAAAGCCAGATTTTTTCAGTACTTCAGCCAATGTTACAGGACCTTTCCCCACAGACTTTGGGAGCCATTCTAGCCATAATTTTTTCCTGAACAGAAAAACCTTTCACACCACAGTTCTCTCCAGATATTTTGTATCTCCAGTGATTACTGATAAACTCCAAAAGAAGTAACTATAAACAGCAAACTCTGTGAATTGCTCCAAGAAGCTACTTTTAATTTTTTTCTTGTTTTGTTTTGCTTTTTCCTCCCTCCTCCCTCCTGAAGGAAGGAGTGTGAGTTAAACAAGAAAGTAATTAGATGGAAAGAAACTCATACAAGGAGTGAATCACACTGCTGGAATTTCAGCATATACTCTGCTATGTACCAGGCAACTGCTACTATTATGTGCTGCCCACTTGTATGAGTATTTTTTCTTGTCTGTTGGTGACAACATCTGGAATCCTTGTTTAGAACAGCTCCAGAATGTGCTTAATGAAATTAGTCTTCAGTATTTAAGACTAACTTTATTATAGTGGAGACTAAGCCTGACAGCAGTATCTATGGGTAAATAGCATGGTTATTTATTACTATTCTAAGACCAACACATTTATTTATGAATGAAGGCTTCACTATGGAAGACAATGGACACAGAAGTATCAAAAAGGTAAAAAAAAAAAAAAAAAAGTTCCCAATCAAAAAAAAAAAAAAGAGGAAAATTGAAATGTAGAATGTGTGGGTGGGAAGGAAACAAATTAATGATATGTAGAATTTTTAGAAAGCAATGTGTCAGCTTTACTAGTTACTATCAAGCAGTTATCACAGCAGAGAAAGCATCAAAGGGGAATATTTCCAGATAGAGGGAATGGCATATAAAGTGAGATGGTAAAAGCACTGAGATGATTGAAGGAAAAATGGACACATAATTAATTAAAGTTGACTTTGGAAAACTGTCTATAAAATATGATTTATTTTGATACTGAGACACTGACTAATTGGTGACTGCCCTTGTATACAAGAGCAAGAATGGTAAGCACTCAAACCACTCCCATGCTATTTTAACCAATATTATTTAAAAACAAGTCATTGCATTTGAAAACACAGTCATTATCTTCTCAATATCTGTCGGGAGAGACATCCATCAAAACACACTGTAGCTAATTATAATTCCAGTTCCTGTGCTACAATGAACTAATGACTTTGAATCTAATGTCTTTGTTCATCTTGCTTGCTTGATCCACACATTCACTTATAATTCTCCATGCCTATCCCCAGTTTTGATGTAAGATACCCGATTTTCAAAACAACCAGATATGAATCATAACATTCCCATGTAAAATTTTTAAAAAATGATTGTACAGTTTTCCACTGATTTTCATGCCGATATTGTCACCTAGTAAAATCAAAAGCTGCTGCATTTCACAGAATTAGATTGAGAAGGATCATCAAAACCGTCTGAATGGGTAATCTATTAAACTGGCCTAGAAGTAAGATGCAACCCTAAACCTGTACACTCCTTTTCTGGGAGCAAGATGATAAATTCCAGTTTTCCCCATTTGTGTTTGCATGGGCATAGGGGGAACCCAAGATAGAGGGAATAAGCAGAAACATACAGCTCTTGTGTAACAAATGGCCCAGTGGCTTAAAGTTTAGTTTAAAATACTCAGGACATAGATTTAAATCCTTATTTTACCTGTCTTGACACAGGAATATCAACTGAGGTGATTTATCCTACAGAAATCTTTATTTTTACTGTAAGACTTACTAGTGCACTGGGCTTACAATATGGCTAAAAGTATAAATAGTTGACCAATACCTGGAGCAATTTTATCCTAATCTGTTTTCCATATTTGTGGTTCAAGCATGCCTATGAAATTGAGTCCACTAAGGAAGAAGCTGATTAGACTGGGAATCTTCCTTTGGGACTAAGCTTCAACTAAGACTTAAGATAACAGTGATCTGGAATCAAAACTTATGCCACGAACACAAACTCATGGGCAGAAACTGAAATGTAGAGAGCATGTACCTGCCTCTGGAGAGAGGTGGCAGTCAGTGATATCAGTGTTGCCTAAATGGGTAGTTAAGTGCCTAAAGTGGTGTACATTATCACTAAAGTACTTTTGAGGAACCCGGCTGAGTGAAAATCCAGCTATACATCTATCTCCAGGTATCTTTTAACTGAAACATTGTTTCGTGGCAGTTTTATTTTGGTCATATTTTGACTTTATCTCTTCTCTTCTCAGGCACAGTATTTGTTCTAGTAAACTCTGATAAAAAGAGGTCAGCTGTGTCATTTATGTAACTTCTATTTCTGTCTTATTCATGTTCCAGCACTACCATTACACTTCGCAATACTTGAGCACAGGATTATGAATTCTTGGTTTCTAACATTTCTCTTGAGCTTTTTGACAGTAAGAAAAAATCATTTCTAGAGAATTCTTTTATAGAGAGTCTGGAGGAGGTCAACAGTTTACAACTTTTTATTATTTTAACAATAATAACACTACAGTTTTGCTAAGATTGACATGTTGCTAGCACCTTCAGTCTAAAATGCAATTCCCCTCAGGCATCCCTCACCAAGTAAGTCAGGAAATATAAAAAAGATATATATTTATGTGTACACATATGTATATGTAATCTTTAGCAAATTAACTGAAAGACAATGGGATGGACTTGTGCCAGCACATTACAGCTACCAAGCTGTTTATCCTAAACTGTTCTTCATTGCACTCATTCATTTATCAAGCATGTTTGGCACTGATCTGACTATAGCAAGTATTTTAAAACAATCTTTAAAGGTCAGGTGTATGCATGGGTCCCATGATGGGTGGAAATGTGTGCCCGTTTCTTCATCTTTAGTGTACTCACTCTTAAAACATACCTTTGAATTAGATATCATTATTAATGCCTTTTTATAAAATATAGAATCTACAGATTACATATACAAAGACATTGGACTTTGAAGCTGTAGGCATTGCAATATTTGGCTTTTAAAATCTAGAGCAAACACAACAGCCATTAATTAGGCAAGTTAAATGTATATCCTTAAATATAGCCTGGGAAGAATTAGCATGGAGTTCAGCACAGTTAGGGTGTTGGGCAGAGGTCACCTGAGCTATGGATAAGTAAGCTATACTGTTTTGAATAGCTCCTATTCCACTGAAAGTTGTATATTTTTTCATCAGAACAAAATCTTCAATTTCAGACTAGCACCATGATAAATGTTTCAGTCACACTATTTTCTGCCTCTGCTGTGGGACAAATGTCCTCTTATTCATTGTGGAAAAGTTTCTCTCTATATATCTTACCTCTTCAGGTCATAAGTTTCCCTGTGAACTGAAATTTACATGCACCCCATTTGAATGATTCTAGAAAATGAAAAGCCAAATATTAAATAAACAATTTATGCTGTGATCTGCTGTACTGTACATTGCAAATATTGCCACCATCTGCATTTGAATTTTTCTATGTGAAGGTTTATCTGATGCTCTTCAATATTTGAAGCACTGATGACAAAAGAGTTTCTCATTTTCCACAAAATAATGCATATTGTTTTTGTACCATAAATAAACATTATGAAAGGCCTTGGTTACATTTGATAGTTTTACTGAAAAAAGATTTTGCCTAGCAACTCACTTGACTATCTCATGTTAGCTATGGTAAATATCCAATTAATTCATGTCACTCTTGTATTGTTTTTCTGATTATCTGAATAATACTTTCCATACTAGTGTGAGCTCTGAACAACTAGACTTTGTCTAATTGGCTCTGAAACTAGCTATAAAATATAAAAACTGTATTTTCAAGGAAGGGATATGAATATTGGAGGAAAAATACCTGAATTTGCAACTATATAGAGAAAGGACTAGTTAATGCACTGAAGAAAGAGCTAATCTAACCAGCAACTTCATTATACTGATTTTTGTACAGACTTACCTTCTGCATATTAACTGCATAATGTATATTGAAAAGAAGCCGTTTCCTTAAAAAATAACGTGGGGAACATCAATTAAAAATAATTTAAATATTATACACAAACTTTAGTATTACTAGCAATCTAACTATATCTTAAGTTCTTCTGAAAGTTTAAGTTTGAAACTGAAAATTATAACAATTGTTTCAAAAACGTATTCTTAGCACCAGACTGGGGACAGTTTCTATGTGGAGTGGGTTGGGGAATGTAAGAGTTTGTAAGATTTTGTGAGAGAAGCACAGCATTAAGATACACCATGGTTAACAGACTATGCCTCTTTCCACAGCTGTCAGTTTCACTGGTGTCATACAGAGGGACTGAGACTTCCTGAATGACTCCCCTGATGTACTGAGTAGGTTCCACATGTTTTCAGCCTTCATCTGTATCTCAAGCCAGTGACTGAATATAAGAGATGGACCCTATGGGCAAGTCCTATGCAACTCTGTAGACTAAGGGAGAGGATCACCTTCAAAATGTACAGAATGAAGATCCTTAAGAAAACCTGGGTCTAGATTTGGATATATCAAAATGTCAGTGTCCACTGGACCTTCTATAACATAAGGATATTTTACTTAATCCTCCTCTCCATTTTACTAATGTCCTTTCTTTAATTCCCCAAAATGGCTTATGACAGTTAGTCCTTCTTCACAACACTAATCAGAATTGCAATTTCTGGAGATATAAATTTTACATTGGAGTTTATATAACCACACATACTCAGTAATACTACAAAAGCTGGCATTACATCTATCTGGGAATAATGCTCTGCAGACCTGCTCTTCAAAACAGACAGTGAGGAGAACTTAAAAAAAATGTTTGTTGGTTTTTAAAAAAATACAGAAAAAATTCATGAATTATTAATAGAAATGTGCATAAACATCATTTTACATTATTAGTCTATGCTCCTATTTCTTTACTGTCTTGTCTCAACCCTTGCCAGAGAAGATAAAGTTCTATAAAATGATGAGTAGCATAAGAGGTTGAATAGTGACTAATGTTTATTTTCTTACTACGAATTATGTTGCATTAACTGAAACCAATAAACAAAACAAACAAAAGAGATAACAGATCTGATGACATTGTGTAATTTAACTGTTACATTTAATTACAGGCTCTGTGTCACTTGACCAAGGTCTTACAGCAAATACACAGTAGACATCTCCTCTATCTGTGTGTTTAATCTCAGGCCAGCGCTTCAACAACAGGTTTAACATCTTCATTCACCGCCTTTCTGCTATTGCACAGTATTTATTTAGGTACAGATGAAGGCCTTTTAAAGCCTTATAAAGCCAACCTTTCTTCATTTCTTTCCACAAAAAAATATACACTAATTAAATATCCTCTTCTCCAACAATGGTATAACATTTGTTCTCATTTTAAAAAAGGAGGGCAACAAAGATGATGAAGGGTCTGGAGGACAAGACATATGAGGAGTGGCTGAGGTCATTTGGTTTGGTCACTTGGTCACTAGAGAAGAGGAGACCTCATGGCGGCCTACATCTTCCTCACAAGGGGAGAAGAGAGGCAGGTGCTGATCTCTTCTCTCTGGTGACAGCGACAGGACCCGAGGGAACGGCATGGAGCTGTGACAGGGGAGGGTCAGGCTGGGTGTTAGGAAAAGGTTCTTCACCGAGAGGGTGGTCGGGCACTGGAACAGGCTCCCCAGGGCAGTGGTCACGGCACCGTGCCTGCCAGAGTTCAAGAAGCATTTGGACAACGCTCTCAGACATAGGGTTTGATTTTTGGGTGGGTCTCTGTGGAGCCAGGAGTTGGACTTGATGATCCTTGTGGGTCCCTTCCAACTCAGGGTATTCTGTGATTCTATGATTCCAATACAAATCTTTGTGATTTTGAACATGCTTTAAATTACCATATATTTGCACAATTTACTAGTTATGTTAGTATAAATTGTGAGAATGTGTAGCCTTATTTACTAGCAAGTACACTGGAATGCCGTAATTGCTTTTAAACTTCTGGGGTTTGTGTGAAACTTAATTGAAATGAAACTCAGTGAAACTGGAAAGGCATGAAAACATAGATTTCATAACTTTTCTACACATAAATGCCATCAGAAACTGTATAGTAAAGAGAGAAAAGAAGTTAGAAACATCTCCGAGTTAGCACCTCACTTCTGCAACAGATGCTTGGTAACAGTATGACTTAGTATGAACAGAAAATAAAAACATAAAATGTTTCTTTTCTTTACAGACGAGATGAAAGTCATAGAGCAAGACTGAAGGGAAAAGGTTGGTGAGACGGATGTTGGCTGGAGTTTCTAAAATGGAACCTTCCTTCATTTGTTCTTCATGTCTAAAGCTTTGTATTCACCCTTGGCTTTGTTCTGAGCTGGATGGGAAACAGTTTTCAAAACTATTTTCTCTCAAAAACAAATGAGACTTCATTAAGGGACAAAGAGGGAAAGAAAGATTAATCTCGCAATTTGCTTGATTAGCTGAGTGAAATACACTGGTCATGTAATTCTTATATTTCTCTTGTGCCTAATTTAAGTCTTGTATCTTTCACTGTGTACGTTTCTCATCCCCATATTTCCTCTCTGTCACAAAGGTTGCCATGACAACAAGTTTATTTTTTTGATATATTTTATATGGAACTGTTCACATATTTATATATTGCTTTTTCTACTTCCCATTGGAAAATATCAGTGATCCATTCTTTCACAGTGCCAAACGTTATCTATAATTATTTCTAGATTATGATTTGGTAAAATTAACACATTGGCAATATTAACACAGAAAGGATTATTATTGATTGAGTTCACAGACTGAATAATACTTACAAAATAAGGCCCAACTACCTTGTCACTAGAAGGCCTATCAGTGGCCTGATTGATTTTTGTCCCACTTTACCCATACTGAAACCAGTGGAGATTTCATAGTTTAGTTTATTACTGATCCTCTGTACTGCTTTTACTTAGAATATACTTCACTGAAAAGCCTTTTAGCATAAGCAGCAAAACTAAATAGAAACACTGAAATTAATATTCTAACAGAGATCTGAACAAGTTATATGAAAATAGTTTTCCTGAGAACAGCAGCCATGAGGCTGTTTCACACCTGCAAGACTACTGGCATTTAAATGTTACTTTACTTCTCAAGCCATAACTATTTTTTGCAGTCTAGTTATATTTTTTAATGGATGATTTAACACTACCTGGAATATCCAACGTTATGCCACTAATTGTAGAGGCAATAAGGTGATAATAAGGCAATACTGCTTGTGGAGGCAACAAGGTATAAAATACACATAGCATCGTGGAAATACCACCATTAAAATTCTTATAATGATACTTTGCTATGATAATGACTCTAAATTTACTTAAGTTAGAATGAATTTAAACAGCAATCTTATGGTACACTTAACTTACGTATGCTTATGGTACACTTAACAGAAGGGCTGGCAATTTTGGTCTACAATTCTTATCTCTGCTCCATCTTTTGTTTTTAAAAACTGTCTGGTGTCTAAAGATTATAGTAGTAAAAAACTGTTCTAGGAGCAATTTTTGGAGTATTGATTATGCACACAACTAGCAAAACTACAGCCTCTTCACAATCAGGAATTAAAATAAGTACTCTGCAGAAAAAGACTAACTGGAATAGATGGCATTTTTAGAATGGGACCCGAATCAAGATTTTATTTTTAGAATGGCACCTTTATCCATTCACGCCTTGTGTATTTCATTTTAACTGGCATAAATATTTTCAGTATAAACGATTATTTTATATTTCACAGAAATATTCAAATTCAAGCAAAAGGAAAGTATTAAAGGCTGATGAGAAAAAAATTATCCTTTATGATTTTCTACGTACTATGAAAAAAATTGAGGATATTAGCCAAAATAAAGGAATAAGTAAGCAGGTTCAAGACCAAACTGAACATGTCACTTTAGCATAGAAAGTTTGTAATAAGATAATTAAGTAAACTGAAATTTATGATAGAATATAGGTGCTCATACTGTGTTAACTGATCATTAGGGTACATTTTAAAAGACAATTGAAACTTCACAGACAACAATTCACCAAGGAAATGACCAAAAAGTCTGAAATGTTACAGAAGAAACAAGAAATAGGTGGTACTCTACTGATAAACCTTCAAGACAGATCTAGGGGAAATAGAGTTCAACTAGTTGGTTGAAATTCGTGACCTGAAACACACTATTAATTCAACATAACTATTTTTCATGTTTTGAAAATACAGTTTTCATAGACAAGGGATTGCATTAACAATTGGAAAAACATCAGTTTATTCTAGTATTATTTTTAGAAACAAGATAATGAATATTTTTATCAACATTGTGTTTTGATGGAAAACAATGTATTCTGACAATACCGTAACTATTTCCTAAAGTATCTTTTCTCCATGGAAACCTAGAGTTGTTGAAAAACAAAATCTTTATTTTGTTAGAAATAAATATATTCTGGCCAAATTACCAAGTATTTTTATGTACAATATACTATTGTACTGACTGATAAAAGATATAATTTCATTTCCTCTCTTCCCACTCTCCTTTATGTACCAAGACAATTCATCTTGGAGAAAAATTACTTTACAAGAGAAAGCCACAGTGAATCAAAATATAAATAATCCTCCTAGATTATTTATAACATTTAGAGAAAAAAATAAAAAAGGCAACTACATTCTCCATCAAATACTAAACAGCAATTACATGAGAAATATTTAATGAGTTAGATAGTCTCCTTCTTTGGAGATATTCAAAACCCGCCCTGGACATGATCCTGTGCAATGTGCTCTAGGTGACCCTGCTTAGCAAGGGGGTTGGACTAGATAATCTCCAGAGGTCCAACCTCAACCATTCTGTGATTCTGTGATTAATGTAAATAATGGAGAAAACTTGTTTTCCAACATGCTGTAGTTAATAATTCTATGATTTTGTTGATGTATAGCTGCTTAAAGAAAAGTGATGATTTTATATTTATATACTCAAGACCATATATTACTTGCAGTGTTGTTAATGTTTATTCCTGGAGATCTACATGGTGCAGTCACACCTTACTGGGAATGTAGCTGACACTGGTACTTGGATTAGTGTTACGCAGAAAAGTTCTAACAGAATAAAAACAACTTTCTTCAGCTGGGGCAAATACCTGGACACTGCAGTCCAAAATTTTCTGTTGACTTTTGGTGGCTTTTTGGTAGCTGTCTGTGTAGCAGCAATAGCCAAACATAATTTTCTTGATCTATGCTTGGCTAAGAAAGCACAGCTTTCTTTTTGGAGATGGAACTGGTAGAATAATAGAAACAATCTTCATTCATATATTTATGAATAAAAAGTGAGAAGTTCAATCACCTTCCTAACTACTTGGATGATTACTGGTAAATATTTTCAGTGTGCATGACATGCCTAAATGTTCGTGGTGTAGAATGAAAGCACAAGGAGAATTCTGTGGAATGACAGATGATGTTTTTTTTCTGCTTAGAGAGCATTTGTCATTAAGTCAGAAAGCAGAAAAAACACCTTGAGATTCAGGTGATCAGTCACATCTACTAATAATCAGTCACATCTACTAATAATGAATAGCAAATAGGTGTACTTCAAAGTTCATCAAGTTTCTAATTTGCTGTAGAAATATTTTGCTATGTTCAAAAAGTGTTTGGAAATTTGTTAAATCATTTAAATACCTGAATAATATATTTAATTTTGTTTATAAATATCTCTAAGAGTCATCCTTAGTGTATTCTAGTAATATAGGAAAATGGCAAGAGGGGATCCGAAACTAAATTTTGCATAAATTAGCTGAACAATGAACCTGTTAGCCATACATTACTGCACTACTTTGGGCCAATTAGTAAGTAATTATCTATAGCATGTGGCAAAGAATGACAACAGAGAGAAGACACTCCCCAACAGAAGCAAGTCTTTCGTGGCAGTTACTATAATGCAAGAACCCAGTGTTTTAACAGCCTATTTGAGTCTTATAGAGAATTAGGAAGTGTAAGCTGTCTCTATTTTTCTACAGATTTGGCTAGAAATTGAAGTCTGGATCTAAGAAACACTTTTCCAATGAAAATGTTCTTCCAAAAAGGTTTTATTTTTGCCAAAATGACTTTTTCTTAGGGGAAAAATATGAGCATGTTCCCAAACAGTTTTAGAGATGATTCATGGCAATAAGCTGCACTTACACTGCAAGACAAAGACAAGCTCTTTACTTGACTTGTACTGCTTCAGCAGCTGAAGTAACAGACTTCTTGAAGACTATTATTTCACAAATATTTTTAGACTGACACAATATTTCTTACCATCATGAATCAATTTTGAGTGAAAGTCACTAACTAGACACAGGACTATCTTCCTTGTGAATTGTTCTACCATATTCAGCTTCTGACAGTGAACTGCTGGGGCTCCGACACAGTGTAAATAAATAAATAAATAAATGAGGAAAAAAAAAAAACAGGACTATCCATATAACTTCTTTAACAACTGAAAAGTAGTATGAGATAAAGAGTTGAAAAAACTTTGCCTCTAACTTTGCCAAGAACTCATTAACTGGAATAAATTGTTCAGCAACCTTCTTCCTGAGTGAAACAGAGCTTTTACAGTATTGCAATAATACATATCTAATCTTAATTTAGCTGTTTGCTACTGTATTTTTGTCTCTCATTTACACTAAAATATTCAAGCATTAGGGGTGTCAGAGAAGCATTTGACTTCCTTTTGTCTTAAGTGTCCACTCTAAAGAAATACTGGTTGGTCATTGGTACAGGGTCCAAGCAGACTCCATGACATTTCAGTCCTTGCCACGGTCTAACTAAACTTCTCCAGTAAAAGACCTCACCACAGAGCTGGAACCTAACATGTCAGATTTCCTTTCCAGTTAATATGTATTCTTTTATTAACGTGTCTCTTTGCTTCTTGAAACTTTGCAAACTTTTGGCATTCCAAATGTATTGATATGTGAAAAAGTGCCCTGCTGCCTGATTTTCATCAATATCCCTACATCTTGTATTGAGATCTACCCTCTACCTTTTGATTTTCTACCTTTTGATTCTATTTTTGTGTTTGCATCTGAGCTCTGACTTGATGTTTCCATATAATCCTTTCCTATAGCTTCAAGATCTTTTTTCTAAGTAATAGGTATCAGTTGGCTAATATGTATTTATTTAATGGGTACTGATTTACATTTAACTATATTGAATTTCATCTGTCTTCACTTTTCACTCAATAATTTCAAAGCTTACCAGAGCTCTCTGCAGCAGACTTCAATTTTTATTTCCCTTTTATTTCAGCAAATGAACTAATTTACATCAGCAAACTTTTTGTTTATTTGCTGCTCTCCATTCTAGATCACTTATAAGTATACCAGACCATGATGTCTGTGAAAACATAAACTCTCAAGTTCTGATGCGTTTTTTTTAATTTCCTTAATTTATTCAACTTTCAAAATTTTGTTCTGTCCAAAATGTTCAGATTCCCCCATTTTTCTTATTTAATCTTCAAATCTGGATCATTACTCCATAATTTGTGCAGACTTGAGCTTGTCTTCACTAAGTGTTTTCATCTTGTCTTCACAAATCTCTAGCTTCCAGGTCTTTCTTTCATTGACTTTTTTCCTACACCTCTGTAAATGTGTCTTTGCATTGATCTAATTATGTGCTGCCACCTGAGCACTCTCTTGTCCTTCCTTTTCTCTACCTCCTTTTCTTTTGCTCACTTTTTCCCCTCTTCTACTCTGTCACTGTGTACTAACTATACCAGTTCAATTAATCCTGAAATGTTTCTTTTTTTTTTTTTTAAATCAACACCTACTAGTAGAAACTGAATAGAAAGATACTCTGTAAGAGATGAGAATAAGAGGGCAATTTAAAAGATACTACCCAACATCTAGAGCATGACAAAAAAACATTGTTGCTTAATAATGTTGTGGGGCTGACATCATGGTTTTAGACAGAGGAAGGGAGTAAAAAAGGTAGCAATGTGATAAGAAACCAAACTGTGTATTAAGGGGAAGGTTAATGAAGTATAATTTGGCTTGGGAACTGATATTTCAGGGCTACTGAACAATGTTCAAATAGATGCCAATGACCCTCAAATCCCTTTACAGTGTCTGTGTAATTGCTGTATGTATGCAGCTTGACTTCCATTAGCCTGAGGGTACGCACGAGAACAAGATTACCTCGTCATACATAAATAAATAGTATTTATTTATCATAGGCACTTAATCATTCTTGAACAAACTCCATAAATCTTTTAAACACATGAAATCCCCCAAGGCATTTTACTCTAGCACAGAGATATATTTTCAGGCATTCTGATAAGTCTTTGATACTAGGGTGAAATTTTGGCATCGCTCAGGTTAATGGGAGACCTCCCACTGGCTTCTAAAAATCCAATTAATAATATATAGTAAATATATATACACACAGGGTTCAGAAACTGATTTTTTTTGTATATAATTTTGAGTAAAAATAATAATTTTCATTCTGTGATACTGTAATTTATTTTTTTAATCTCCTATAGCCACTGGGACATTATAGAGTGTCATATATACATTCTAAATATAACAAAAATTATTTGACCTCTAATGAGATTGTCCATATATGTCCTTTTGGCACATTGTTCTTGAAATAATATGTCAGTTTTAGATGAATGCTAGTGACATATTGTAAACTCTACCATGATGAAACAACTTTATTTTATTTATTATCAGGGTTTCCCTTGCCATGATAGATTTTGCACTTATTTAGTGTGACATCTAAATTGGAAATGGTGAAATTTGAGAAGACACTGCTGAATTTCATCACAGTGTAAACACAATAGAGCTAAAATTGGATGAATGAGGAAAATAAATGGTTTGAATAAGCCAGCTGTGATTTTGAAAACTCAGTTACCAGGCCAGCACTTCAGCTGGTAAAAATCAGCAAAAAAACACTGAAGTCATCTGAGCGAAGCTAATCTATATGAGACAAAGACTTTATCTCCATGTTCTTCTTCTTCTCCATCTCATCCAGAATGAATTTCAACACACAATATTAAATATAATTTTATTGTGTATTTAATTTTCATTATGCTTGAGCAATGTACTGGACATAGCTACATCATACTTACTTGAAATGATCAGAAAAGCGTGTATGATTTAATAGCATAAGTTGGGGTTTGGAAATTCTAAAATCAACTGCAATTTGCAGTCAGGTAATCTTTCAAAGATAGAAAAAATTAAATTTAGCTTACAGTATAATTATTTTTATAAGATTTTAAAATACATTTCCTGTTTCCCTAACATACTCTGAAATTGAGCATGAGAAAAGCAACCAGCTATTAGCACTGTTCCCAACGCAAACAGACAAACCCTCTTCCAGACCAATATCAAATCCACTATAAAGGACCCAGAAATATCCAGTCTGATGATCAGATCAAAGATTAATCATAACCAAAATAAAAGTTGGCTCATATTTTTAATAGTGTGACAATTGAAACACATTTTGTCACATTATTAATAAATTATTTATCTAAGCTTCACAAAAGGTCCATTTTACTTTCCTCTGACCTTGCTTATACAAACATTACTAACAATATTCCTTTATCCATTCTAGCAGTTATTCTGAGAAGTTTTTTTGTGATCAGGAATTTTGTAGGGCAATTAAAATGTTATGTGAGTAATAAAAATTAGATTACGCAACATATAAATGACAGGAGTGCTTATGAAACCTACATATGAAGACAAATTCTAGAGATGAAGTATTAAATGTCATAGGTCACAAAGCTGTTTCAAGGATTTTAATAAATTCCGGATCCATCAAACTATCATTAGTGCAAAGTACATTAATATATTTTTTTCCATGCAATTTTCTATACTGTAGCAGTATACCACATGAATATATGACATACATGGTCAGGATGGTAATTTCTCACACATGCCGCACTGAAGTTTTGCTGTATTAAGCAATTCATTTTTGAAAATGGGAAGAAGATGTATTCTAATGAAAGTGACACTGAGAAGCACTTTAGGAATAAAAAATAAAAAATTCTACTTCTATTACTTCTTACCTACTACAGTCTATTTCAAAACATCTGTCATGATTTAAACTCCAGTTGAATCCAAGTTGTGGATAAACCAAGGACAATAAAAAGTAAAGCTTACTCTTGCCATCACTGAAATAGATGGGAACTTTGCCTATTTGGCTTTAGTAAGTAAATTATTATAAATTAAATGTACTTATTCATACATGCACCTAGCTTTGTATTACAATGCTAAGATAAAAAGCAAAAGCTCCGCTTAAAAGCTTGAGGATTACAAATTATTAAATGATTTGAAGTGTCTAAAAATGTAGACAGAGCTGGTGATTCAAAAGTTCAAAGTTAAGGAGCCAGGAATCTACCAGTTCATTGAAAAACACCAAGAGAACTGTGTGTCTTACAAAGTTGCAATGATCACATTATAGAGAAGCCCTTTGTGTTTCAGACACTGTTCCCCTAAAATGAAACATCCTCTGAAAAACCCCAAATATCGGCCCTTGAAGTCAACAAATACAGGTTTTTGAGGTCAAAGAGGAAGAAACAGCACAAACTGTGGTGATTTGCTTTGATGAAAAGAAGTTATTCCTTTTTCTTCTTTTTTTTCTTTTTCTTTTTTTTTTTGTTCCAGCTCAAGTGACACTATGGCTGTCTCAGTAAGAAAAAGTGGTACAACTCAAACCACTAGATCTCCAACCACTTTAGTCCACTTATACATCTGCTTAAGGAACCACTGTTTCATACTGCACAATTAAGCATTTAAGCTAATAAAGATTGCCAAATAGACTGAAAGGGTTCCTAGAAAGGCTTAAACGACCAAAAAGATCAGGTAAATAGGGCTTAGTATTTACAGAAAACATATTCAAACAGTATTTATTTTGATTACAATAAAGTAGTCAATATTACAACAATATTACCTAAGAGTAACAGGTAAAAATTGAATTTACACCAGAATGTAAGGATGGTGTTTCTTTAGGAGAACTAGGAATTCTTTTTCTAAACATCAGTTCAGAACACATTCTTTTTTTCTATAAATTACCATACCTAATTCACCTTTGCACTAGTAAAAAAAAAAAAAAAAAGCAATTTCAGAAAGTATATTAAAAAAATAAAGTTCTTCCTGCTTTACAGGGTTAGAAGTGTTTTTTATTTTTAGTTAATTTTCTAGATTTTTTATCAAGTCTATAATAATAAATTTAAAGATAATTTTGACAATTTATATGAAAATTATTATTTTGGCAGGAACATTTTCAATTTGTGATGCCATGAATGCAAATTGCAAAAAAATCATACTAAGTATTATAAAACTGACTCTTAGCTAACTTTCCATGCTTTTTTATTTTTTTATTTTTTTTTATTTTTATCAAGCTATCTCAGTGGCTTCATTTTGAGAATATTTAGAATATTAATATTTACTAAAAGAGACAAACTACAAACAAATGTCAAATAAATACTGGATAAATGTTATGCTGAAATTAAATGTTTTTCATTACTGGCTACCTTTCATGGCTTCACTACGTTATTTGTTTGCTTCATAAATCTATCACAGTCCATAATGACACCACTGAAGTATATACATTATTTTACTGATTTAATGAGATTGTGTTGCAGTCTTCCATAACCAAAAGGAGAGTTCCAGACTCCTTACACAGCTGGTATGAATCACTTACCTTCAGTTGCAGCGTATGCACGCAAGTTATGAGAAATAAAATTTGAATTTCTTCATCCTATTATTTATGAAAAATTGTAACTGTATGTGCAACCTATTATTTTGCTAGTATATATATCCATCTAGATTTATGGCCATGATCCATGTGGCCTTTATATCCAGTACATGAAAACTCTCAGTGGAATCTATATAATTATCAACACAGTTGAAGTTTATCACAGCACAAATATTTTGCTAGGTCAGTGCTCATATTACACTTGTGTTGTGAGCCACTCCTGTGTCTCACATGGAGATCCTAATTTGTCTAATCCAGGATTACATCTTCACTTCAACAAATGATAAATAAGATATATAACCTGGCCACTGGAGGAAATTTATTTCCTTTACTGTGCCTGGTGAGAGGTTACAATGCAGGGTGGTCATAAAGAAAATAGATATCTCTGGTTCTGACAAGTCAAATAGAACGGCAAAAAAAAAAAAAAAACAAACACAGCTCATGTCAATGAGCAAATTAAGTAGTGCTGCTTCAGATAACTCATAACACTGATTTAAAATCTTTATGATTTCTCAGTTGCCCAGAAACTATCATGCTATATTAAATTTAAGTTTATCATCTCTACATAAAAATAAAAACATTTATCCTAGGTACAGACGTAAATCTCAGTATTTTCATAAAGTATCTTCCAGAAAAAATAAACCATGATTTATCCTTGTAAAAGTTTCCAAGAT
Source organism: Anseranas semipalmata (assembly GCA_013399115.1). NCBI lineage: Eukaryota > Metazoa > Chordata > Aves > Anseriformes > Anseranatidae > Anseranas > Anseranas semipalmata. The sequence continues at coordinate 177,911 of VXAA01001226.1, read as the reverse complement.
TTCCAAGGAAAGAAAACGTTTATTAATGAAAAAATTATGTTCTTTTGACAAATGAATCTACTGATTAAACAACAACAAAGAGATGTTTTATAACTTATATCACTTTTAAGAAGATTTGGCAGGTCATTCAAGATACAGTCAAAAGATTTATGACTGCAGCTGATTCCGAGCAGAATCTGCTCTTTCACCATTAGTTTAGCATTTATTGTTTCATAATAGATTTCTACTAACTCAAATAAATCTGTTTTTCTAACAAGCTAAAGTTTGATCCTTTGAAGCATCTACCTGACAGCTGTATCTTAAACTCACAAAGCACATAAATTACTAAAATAAATTAAGTACATAAATACATAAATACAACTTTTCATGTATCTTTCCTACCTGGACTCCCATTGGCACTATCACTTACATAGCTTTATCAACTATATACTGTTTTAGGGAAGGGGGTTATTTAAGATGAATCCAGTTGCTTTCATTAGAACGAGTCTTGCATCAGAAATGAACAATTCTCACTGCTAATGGAGTTAAAAAGCATATCTATGAACTTTTTTTAAAAGGAAAGGTGAATGTCAAATCCAAGATTAATGGTGTTTCTGTGGTTGTTTATGTGTGCCCTTTACATTCACACCAGGTTCTATTCACACTTGTCCTGTTTTCCACACCTATAAAGTAGTCTCAAAACCTAAAGAAAAGACAGGAGAAAATTACTGATTTATTAGTTCTAAAAGAGTAGAACTGTTAAGTGGCTGAGCTACCAATCAAAATGTTAATTCTATACCAGTATGTCCTTATTCGTTATTAATATGATGCTTCCTTCTGACTTACATATTCATAGGTAAATTGGACAATTCTCATGGCATATTACAGACCTAGATATGCATTTCTCAAACTACATCAGACTATGTGCAGTCAGAAAAAAATCCCATGTAAGGGAATTGTAAAAATTATAAGAATTTATATGAAAATCTGTTTTTCCTTTGGATATCTTACTTCTTTGAAACTTATGAATTATTTTCCTCTTTTAATTTAGTTGTTTAATACATTTTTAATCTTCCTCAAAATGTCAGTTATAATGCATTTTATAGGATATTTTGAAGGACAAAACATGCAGTGTCAATTAACTATATTTGGAAAGCTTTCATTATTGTTGTAATCTCTTTTGCAGCATAGTATGACTGGACCAAAATTTAGAATTATGGAATATTGTTTTCTTCCAATATTATGTCTTTTTGTTCCTGGCTGCTGCTAAGACAGTGTTTCTGTTTCTGCAATCTGAAGTTGTAGCAAGAATTGTATTGCCTATTTTTTTTTCATCTGGACTGACCTTTGGCAGCCTTCCTCTAGCACTGATACATATGTATATGGGCCATTTTGGACTGGAGGAAATAATTTCCTAAAGGAGAGTTGTAGAATTGGGATGTTGTCTTCCAGAAATATTTGAAAATATACATATTCTGGCTTGTATTTGGCTTTCTCTCATTCTTATGAGCCTGTCCAATACTGCACTATATTTTACAAATTCTGATTTAAATTCTTTCCGTTCAACAGGAAGCCATAGCTTTCCACTTCATCCAGCTGTTGCTTCACTTGGTTACACGTTATCCAGAGAATGTTATTGTGGTTTCATTTTCCAACACAGAAGAAAACTTATTCTATTTGTTTTGGTATACATGATAACATTAAAAATGAAAAACTTTTCTAAATATTTATAGGAGAGATGTGGAACAAGATGTGATTACTCTAGCAGTAATATATGTCTGAAGAGAAAAAGTACTGAGGAAAGGTTTCCAGTTCATGAAAGACACTCAGCAGGGAATACACAGTGCTGGGAATGTGCAGTGCTTTCATGATATGAAATTAAAGGAGTCTGTGAAATACTGGAACTTTTTTCTTAAATCAGTGGATACCAGAATTGTTTCTGATAAAACTTTGCCTGCCTCAGAGTTTTCTGGCAGATATTTGTCAGGTTTCCTAAATCTTACTTACTTGTGTCCCTGTATTTTATGTCTGTATCCTTGGTTTGCTAGCCCCCAAGGTGTCAGCAGTCCACACAGTACATTTAGCGCAGCCAAAGAGACAATCTTTACGGCGCCAGTGATTTCAAGGCTTCCTCATATCTTAGCTCATCAGCAAATCTGGCTCAAAGGTTTCTAAGGAAACATAGTTCAAATGGAAAATGACAGTTCATCATACCTGAATACTGTTTAGAAAAAATAATGTGATTCAGTGAACAACTGACAGCTCACCTTATAGTCCACTGGAAATGCCATACATTTGGGTTGGTGAGTCACAGAATCACCAAATGGTCCGGAGATCATCTGGTCCAAACCCCCTGCTCAGGAAGGGCTGCCAGTTGCCCAGGACCATGTCTAGGATGCTTCTGAATAACTCCAAGGAGAGAGACACCACAACCTCTCTGGGCAACCTGCGCCAGTCACCCTCATGGTAAAGAAGTACTTCCTGTGTTTCGGCCAGTGCCCGTTGCCTCTTGTCTTGTCACTGGGCACCACTGAAAAGAGCCTGGCTCCATCGCCTTTATTCCCTCCCTTCGGATATTTATTATATTGACAAGATCACCTCCGGAGCCTTCTCTTCTCCACGCTAAACAGTCCTAGCTCTCTCAGCCTTTCCTTACAGGAGAGATGCTCCAGTCCCTTATTCATCTTTGTGATCCTTTGCTGGACTCTCTCCACTATGTCCATGTCTGTTCTGTACTGTGGAGTCCAGCAATCAACACGTTACTCCAGGTGGGTACCAATTCTGTGTAGAGGGGAAGGATTACCTCTCTTGACCTGCTGCCAACTCTCCTCCTAATACAGACAGAAGGTCAACCCCCAGAAGGTATTGGTGCATGTTTTAGTTTCTCCCCAGGACTTTGCACTTCTCTTTGTTGAACTACAGAAGGATCCTGCAAGCCCATTTCTCCAGCCTGTCACGGTCCCTCTTGATGGCAGCATGTCCCTCTAGTATATCAGCTATTCCTCCTAGTTTTGTATCATCTGCAGACTTGGTGAGGTTACACTCTGCCCCATCATCCAGATCATTAACGAAGATGTTGAACATGACTGGACCCAGTATTGACCCCGGGGGTACAGCACTAGTTACTGGCCTCCAACTATTAAACATATTAAAGACTGACATAGAAGGTAGTGTTTTTTTGGGGGGGGGAGGTTGTTGTTGTTGCTGTTGTTTGCTTTGTTTTGTTTTGTTTTGTTTTGTTTTGTTTTGTTTGAAGAAGTTCCTTATGTATACTAATTGATTCCTTTTGTTAGAAATTTCTCCTCTGCTTATGTATTCAGTACTTATAGCTGGTTGGTTCTCATTAGCCGTTGCAAACCTCCCTGAAGACCATTAGAACTCACGTGTTGCTGCCACTGTCTCGTTACATGCAAGGAAGCCTCTCTGCTGCTTATCACCAGAAGGATCTCTTCCATACAGACACCTTACATTAACTACCTTCCAAACTGTCTCACTAGTTTTAGTGGAGTAATACTTCATAATATACCTTTATATATACCTTTTGGATGACTCCAAAATTTAACTACTGTGTTGGCACTGAGAGGACAGTCCCACTCCTATGGTTTAAGAAAAGCTAGAGTTGTAGGAATGTAATGACATACCATTTTCTTGAATGACTTTATCCTACACTGACAATAAGATAAAAGTAAAGAATTTGTTTACAATAGAAATAAAGAGAAAATGATGCTTACTCTACTGATGTTTTGATTCTTTGATTTTTTTCCCTGCATGTTCCCAGCTATCTAGACACTTACTCAAAAAATAGAGATTTAGTCCTTATGAAATCCCTATATCCTTAAACTTGCCCTTATGAAAGAAGATAAGTATTTGGAGATATGAGAAATTTTGTTCAGAAGTCTTTCCTTAGCTTCCATTCAGATTAAACCCACTCTGCTTCTTCACCTCAAATTTCTGTGAACCAGAAGTTAACATCCTGATACAGATTATCTTTTCCTCTGGACTTATCTCTTGCCTCAGTCAAACTTCTACAGATTGTGCCTTGGTATGTGGACCAATTTCCTACTCTTATAGGCCTCTTAATTGTCCTTCTAACAATTCCTACTGTGAGGAAGACACAGGTTGGGTTCAGCTCTCAGTTTGCAGTTTCTTTATGCAATGAAAATATCAAGGACAAACTGTACATTATGCAAGAACATATATGCGTCTAGTGCATGCAGTTGATACCTAGACTTAGTCAAGCACTAGCAAGGAAGGTAATCAAACACCAGGCTGACAGTGCAGTTGGGGAAGAAAAAAGTTAGTTCAACTCTAACCTTTATGAATACTATGATAACAGTAGAGATGTTCAGAATCATATTTAGGTGCTCCCAAAAGGCTACAGGGGGCTCTTTAAAGTCTGCATTCAGAGAAAACTAGTTATTTACAATGACTAATCTCAGAGACTCAAGAGGAATACTATTTCTGAATAAAGCTATGATTTTAATTTCATGTTTAATATACAGAATTATTAGTTATCTTAACTCCTGTTCAAATATTTTAAAATACCAGAGTCACATTCTGTCTTAAACAAAGCCACTGAATATTGCTGCAATCAACTTTCCAGTTTCAAAATCTGTGTGGCAACAGTATGTTCTATGGTGACACATAGAAGCATGATGCTTTCCACATGAATGTGATGCTTTTCGCTTTAATTATGATATTTTCTCCAGACTGTGGAAAAGTGTCACATTTATTATTAATCAAATAATTTCATTATTAATCTACAATATAGTTCCAAAGATATCATTGGATAAAAGATCACTACTGTACAATGTAAGCCACTGGATGATAGTTATAAATGTATCTTTGTGCCTACCTTTGCAAATCAGAACTGTTGAGGATAATGCTATGATAATGTCACTAATACAGCAAACACATAAGAACTTATACAACAAACTTAGTGTAACAAGCTTTCATGGTTGCAGCCATGAAGTTACCACAAAAAAAACAAAAAAACAAAAACATGTATTCTTGATTTGAATTTGGCATACTGAGGCATTATTTTAGAAGAATAATTACTAAGGAACAGTCCTTCCAATGGTTTATAAATAACAGAATATTTTTAATAAAGTTACTGAAAATGTATGTTATATGTCTGGACATAAGTTATAATTTTAAACACATCAGCAGACCCAAATCATCTGTCCAAATATCTACCTCTAGACCCTCTAAAGAGAATTCTGACTTCTGCTACTTCAGAAGTTTCAGAGGATATAATAAAACTAAGAGATGAAAGCTTGAACTGGTATCATAGCAACTCTGGTAGATAAGTTTATATTTTCTCTTTAGTACTGGGCTAGGCTGAAAAGTCCTAAAGATAGCAAACAATCTGTTCAGAGTTCTGCAGGAATCAGATGCTTGAACAACAAAGTGTGAATATTTGATGAAAAATGACACCAAATTAGATCTAGTCCATCTGAATAGACAACTAGAATTTACAATGGGAAGAAATTCAGCAGAAAAGCTTAAAGCCAGCCTCAGTCAGAATATTTGAGCTACAAGGAAAAAGGGAGTTGTGTCTGTCCTCACCCTGCCCTGAGTCATATTACCTAAATTCAGCACAGGAATGTTAAGCACATTGCTCTGGAGTAACCGATTGCACAATATTTATATTCCACCAAAAGCTGAATAGACAGACAGCAGGGTTATTTTGAATTCTTTTACAACTCTGAAAATGGAAACTTTGTTTTATTTTTACAACAGTTATTACTTAACAGCACAAGCCAACTCATTTCACAGAGGTCTTTTGCATAGCTGATTTCTAAACGAGGTACCTGTGCTATCTTTCAGCTGACTAGCTGGAGTGTGGGCTAGCAGCAAAGCTATTGTAGCACAGAGCTCAAATACAGCTGTGCCCAAGCCAGCTTACTTTTGACCACATTTTGATGCTCTCATGGGATTCAAACTACCACGCATTGACTAATTCATCCTGACATTGGTGGAAACTTAGGGAAAAACTAGCAAGGATCTACTGGAAGACTAAAGTTTATTTTGAAAATCACTGTAGGTCATTGTTGGTGTCTGTTCAGCTCTATTAAACTTGGTGTCAGAGCTCATGATTCCTAACTGTTTGTGCAACAAATGTTAATCTATGAACATACGGAGATTACCTCGATGAGTTTAAATTGAAATATATAATACAATTTAATATAATCTATAACTCTATTTTTGTTGCCACTTGTAGCAGCAAACTATGTTAACTCTTTTAATACACCCACAAACTCTGAGAAATCAAAAAAACCTAAGCCTTGCTAGTAAAACTTTGGAGTCTTTTAGGCAAAACTTTTTACTTAGTTAGCAAAGAAAGGAGATAAATGTATGACTAGCAGTAATGTAGCAACTTTCAGTTTGTTAGGAATTGTAAGGACAATAAACAAGTAAAAAAACCACCCTTTCCTTATTAAGATGAAAGTAAATTCACACTCTAAGGATCACTGAAAACCAGTTTGAATAAGTTCTAGGAAGAAGTCCATGAGTAAGAAACCCTAATGTAATCAAAGAAAAAAAAAATGTTTATCATGTAAAATGTTAAAAGAAATGGGAGTAATAAGTCCAGTTAAAGTGTAGTGGGGGCTACATCTTAAAAGAGTAGGAAAAAGTGAAAAGGTGAGGAGCTATCATGGAGTTTCAGAAAATGCCTCTGACTGTAGCCTAGGTGAGGGATTCTGAGTATTATCAGTAAATCTGGATGCATTTGACCACCTCTCTCTTTCCCAGTGTGCTGCCAGGGCACAGAGGGCACCACTGTAGGCAGGCCCTACTGCCCCTGCCTGGCCCTACTGGGGTGGTGAGATGGGACGGCTGCCAGGCTCTGCCCTGCCACCCCACTGGGGAGTCCCCAGCCTGTGCCCTTGCAGCAAGCAAGGAGTGCAGGCTCAGGGCTGACCTAAATGGGGCTCCTCTGCCAATGGGCTGGGGTATGGTATGAGGCTGGCCAGGGTCATTAAGGCCTATTAGGGCACTTAGGACCCTGACACCTTCTTGGATGAAAAGCTCTTAAAGCAAAGAAAAATGCCCCAAAGCAGTTAAATCCCAGCTTGCCACTTTTAAGCTAATTTAAGTATTTCTAGAGTATGCTACAAGACACAAACTAGTCAGATGGAAAGATTCCTTAAGTTAGTTCAGAAATATCAGTTTAATGTGATGATGCACAGCTTAACATCCTAAGTTTTCTAAAAGGGGTAAAAATAGTTAAAAAAATATATTGATGTTATTGGCAATTCTAGTGAACATCAACCTGTAGTTTAGGAGTAAAGGTTCATTTATTTTCACTTTCAGGATGCTATATAAAGAATGGATTATAACTGTGATTATATGTTTTGACAACTGAAAAAAAGAAAAAGCAACAAAACTCTTGTCCTTGCTAGCTACGACTTTCAAAAGCCTAAACAGAGACTCCTGTACCATTAGATATTTTTCTTCTTTTAGTGCACCACTGCTGCTATTGCTTTTCTCTCAACCAATTGTACTGTAGTTGGACATTTAAAAATCATTACTATTTCACCCTTTATAACTATTATCATTAGGGTGTTATTTCCTACATTGGCATATTCCAATCACATAGAAAATCACAGATGGGAAACCTGAATCTAATTTGCACCACATATCAAAAATACGTGGCTTATTAAAGATCCTTTCTAAACTCCAATGACTACAGAGAGAGGGACAAAAAGTAAAAATTTTCTAGTCATTTTCATTTTGGTGGTATTTTATTATTCACTTTTCAAGCTCATGGTTTCTGATCGGATGTTCATGTCTACTACATCTACAATACGCTTGTAGATGCTGAAGATTACTGAATAATTCAGAATTTTTCCAGGATTTGAGACTGACTGCGGTTGTTTTGGTTTCTGGACATCAGTTGAATCAACTCCAACAGGCTGGAATCATGCCCAGTGAAAGTCTTTCAAGTTGGTACCAAAGAAATGCAAGCATCTAAAATCATTAAATGTTTTTGAAAATAATTGCTTATGCCTACATGCAGAATAAACAAAGCAATAAATGTAATCAAAATCTCACTGAACAATTTTAATACATACAGTCTAAATTCTTTGGGCAATAAGGCATAAATTAATCCACAGTGCTGTGAAGGGCATTAACAAATTTAAAGAATGGAAAACAAAAGCATATGTTTCAGAACTATGCAAGACAGTGAAAAACCTAGAATCTACGATATGGTCTATGTTTGGGTAGCATTTAGAGAAACTACCTGCACAACAAGCATTTAGTTAGAAGGAAACGTGATTACTTTGAGGTAAATTGTTTTTGTTGTTTGTTTTAACAGAGCTAAGTGTTATTCACCTCCACCTTTCCTTGTAGAAAATGGTACAATTTTCTTATTTTCTTGTAGAGACTGGTGGCATTATAAACATATTTGGGTAGATATTCGGAAGGTATCAATAATTAGAAGTACCTTTGTGGTTTTGTTGCACATCATTTGTGAGAAATGAAGAAATGTGTGGATATCATAACAGAAGAGCATAAATTTTCTTCATGATTCTGTAAAAGATACTTTTCAATATTCTCATGAACATTGTGCATATGAATATAGCATTCTTCAAACAAATACATCTTGTAAATAGATACTGCAACACTAGTATTAGTCACTGTTTGACAGAAACTAGGCAGATTGTTTATGAATTTTAAATTGTGATGAACGCAGTGAACTTCAATGAAATACAATAGAAAGTAGTTCAGTTTAAAGACCTACTGAAGAGCTGAAGAAACAATTGTTTGCAGCTTTCAATCAGTAACAACTAAAAGCATTTGGCACAAAGGATATACCACTTCAGAAGCTTCTATCCACAGAAATGTGCAGGAAAGCTTCCTAGTAATTCAGCCTGGTCACTTTAGATTAGGACCACAATTTATTTAGCTGTTTGATTGCCAGCTGGGTATGATTTCAATCACATGTGACAACAGTTCAGGGTCTGTATCTGAAAAAGGATTTTGGCATCTAAAATCTGTATCCAAAAAATGTAGTCTAAAATACCATACTGACAGAGCATCTAGACACTTTTATCCCACTTGAGCCTGTCTGGGACATAGCAAGTATGGAGTGTTGTATGTTTCTGGGGATGCCTGATCTGGTTCCAATGAAAATGTAGTCGTGCATTCCTTATGGTACAAATTGATCACAGAAGGAAATTTTAGTTAACAATGTAATGGTGAGAGCACTTGCCCAGACAAGAAGAAACTAAGCACCAAGACATCTCACCACCTCAGCACCCCAGTCACTGGATTTCAGAATCATTTCTCTTTCAACACTTTTCTTTACTGGTAGAATGCATCTTTTGTTGTTGTTGTTGATGTTGTTGTTGTACACTTCACTATGAGAGGAAGAGAAGTTAAATAACCTCTTTGATGCTAATTTTGCATTACATTTTACCCAGGTTGATCTCAGAGAGCAGAGATAGACAAATTTAGTCATTCACTTCCTTGTGCGTGGATGATCCCTGCAGGAAGAGAGTGTTTCTCAGAAACACAGGGAATCTTATGGTTGCCTGATAATCAGATGTAAATACTCAAATTCAGAGTTAATGGAGCATCACTACTGCATGTACAAGACCTCTGGGGAAGAAGTCTTGGGTCAGAGTAATAGTTCAGCTGTTTGATTTCTATTAAATTATTTTATTGGAAGGGTGTTATTGAATACCTCTAGCACTTTAATAAATGGCCTGACCATATAATCAGCACAGTATCATTCCTCTCTCAGCTGTCCATATCATAATGTTAAATGATAAAGGCTAGTGTACTCGTGAATCTTATGTTGAATATGAAAAATTATTTTCTTTTGATGGTAATGTACAAATAACCACTCCTGGCAGTTTTTCATGTACAAATTGTAAAACAGTCTTATTTTAAGTTTTATATGACACCAAGTACATTTTTCCAGCAAATAAAATCCATTAGGCTAATAACTATGCTGTGAAATACTAACAGTGTAGTATCTGGGACTTTGCACTGTATCAGTTTATAAATATTTGCTATGTGAAATTTAGTTCGTTTCTGGTAAACTGCCTTGACTTGGGGAGCACTAAAGCATCAGCTGCATAAGTTCAATGTTAATGGAAGTCTTTGACCTCTAAAATATCTCTCACTGTTGGCAATAAATTAGTGAATTTTACCATAATAATTTTGTCATATTGTAAATTTCTCCAATGATATGGAACCACTGCTGTTTAACAGGAAGGGAAGTATACAGTTAGGTCAGGAAGAGAGCAGACTATGTGAATTAGGTTGCGGTGGGAGGATGTCTAGGTTCTCTGTTGTAGGCTTTGCCCCAAACCATGATGTGGGAGCTATCAGCATGACATATGATACATTTCTTTCTTTACTGAAAAATTAAAGAGCTTTATTAACTTGTAAAGTTTTTCAGATTACTCTGACAGATTCTATATGCAGGAACAGAAGCTCTGTATATTTTTGAAGGTAACCAAAACCCATCCCATTAAAAGATCTTATTTTAAGTTGTTTACAGACTGGGATAAAAGATATGAGTTGGAAGAAAAATGGTTGCTTAAAGAATGTGAAGGAAACAGTGGCAAAGAGAAACGTACTTGACAAGGAATCAGTGAGCAGTGTAGGAATTTGAAGCTAGCTAGGCAAATTCACCATAGCAAGGAGGTAAGAAAGTAAGAACACAAGCTGAAGAATGAGCTCAAGCACATACATGTGACTAAGAGGCAGTAAGGATTGACAATATTGACTGTTAAAAGAAATTAGAGATAGATTGAATGCACTGACTGTAGAAAACAGCCTGGGATATTAAACTGGCAATAGAAAGGGAAATCTTTTTTTTGATTTTAATGGGAAACTGAAGGATTAGAACAGCTAGTTCAAAGCATTAATACTATAGAAGAAAATGGAAGGAAATTACGTGGAAAGAAAGATGATCATGACCAGAGTGAACAGTCTGATGACCACAAAGTGGGTTATGTAGCTAGTGTTCCAGAGTCTCATCCATTCTTCAAATGACTAGTAGCATTTATGAAACTCACAGGCTAGTGAATACAATTTCGTAAGTATGAGCATACATCTAGAATTAGAATAGAATGGAATAGAATAGAATAGAACAGAACAGAACAGAACAGAACAGAACAGAACAGAACAGAATAGTTGGAAGGGATGTACAAAGATCATCAAGTCCAACTGCCAGGCTACTTCGGGGCTGACCTGAAGTTAAAACATATCATTAAGAGCATTATCCAAATGCCTCTTAAACACAGACAGGCATTGGGCATCAGCCGCCTATCTAGGAAGCCTGTTACAGTGTTTGACCGCCCTCACAGTAAAGAAGTTTTTCCTAATATCTTGTCTGAACAAATGTCTCCCATGACGCAGCTTTGAGCCATCCCCACATGTCCTGTCACTAGATACCATGGAGAAAAGATGAGCATCTCCCTTTCTACTTCTCCTCAGAAAGCTGTAGAGGTCATCCCTCCATCTCCTTTTCTCCAAGCTTAACAAACTTGTCCTCAGCCTCACCTCACAGGACATGCCTTCCAGCCCTTTAACCAGCTTTATTGCTCTCCTCAAGTATCTTAATATCATTTTTAAATTATGGAGCACAGAACTGCACATAATACTGGTAAGGCTGCATCAATGATAAATACATTGTGAGAATCTCCTCTTTTGACCAGCTGGCTATATGTTGTGTTTAATGCATGCGAAAATGCAGTTTTCCCTCTTGGCTTGCTAGTCACGCTGCTGGCTCATGTTGAGCCTGTTGTCAACCAGCACCCCCAGATCCCTCTCTGCAGGGCTGCTCTCCAGCCACTCATCTCCCAGTCTGTAATCCAGCATTAGTCTGTCCCAAATGCAGAATCTGGCGTTTGTTCTTGTTAAATTTCATGCCATTGCTGATGGCCCAATGCTCCAATCTATCTAGATCTCTCTGCAAAGTCTCTCATCCCTTAATAGAGGCAACAGCACCTCCCAGTTTAGTAACATCAGCAAATTTACCAAGGATGCATTCAACTCCTGCATCCAGATTGTTGATAAAAATATTGAACAGAACTGGCCCCAAGATTGAGCTCTGAAGAACATGGCTAGTGACTGACTGCCAGCCAGATGTAGCCCCGTTCACTACAACCTTTTGAGACCTACTGTTCAGCCAGTTCTTTGCCCAGCGTACTGTGTACCTGTTCATCTCACAATTGCACAATCTAGGAATCTGTCAATATCTTAGAGTTATTTTCTGTTCTCTCTACAGTGCTGGAACTCTTGTGCTATGAAATTAAAGGTTCCCAAGTAACTGTACTAGATAATGGAATTCCTATTCTTGCCTTGTTTCTAAAGAAAACTAAGGTTATACTGTTGCCTTGTCTGTCTCATACCTTTTTTAACCAACTGGTCATTGCCCACCAAATTTTTGTCCACCAAATTTTTCAGAGAGCAAGTGGTCTTGTTTTGCTATGTATTTTGTGAAGTACAATGGCTGATTGAGAATACAGAACCCATCAGTGATCTGCTGGGGAAAAAAAAGAAAACAGGGAGCCTTGCTGGTGGTACTGTGCTTGCCTAAGTAGATCCTGCTAATCAGCAGGATCTGTAATCATGCAGCTCTGTACTGTTGAGTGTGTTATTTTTCTATTTAACGGGGCAACTTAAAAAATAATAATAATGGAAGTAGGTAGAGCTACTATTTCATGAGAGTAACTATACAGAATTGGAGTGTCACTAGGAAGCAGCAAAAGGCTAGGGATATTGGAGGACCTGAAGGCAGGAATCGGAGCTACAGGACACTAAAGGTAATGGAAACTAATGGTAAGATGATCATCTTACCCTGATGAGCTCCAGCATGCAGTACATTGTTCCCTCCAGCCCATAAATTCTGAAGCCAAGCTTCACTGAATTCCTGTATCACTGAAAGCTAAAACACTTCTTTTCCAGCTCCTAAGAAATGGCTCACATTCACACTCAAAACTGTACAGTGAAGGAGTATGAATTTAGAACGTATTAGAACTAGCCTCCCAACCTCAGTTTGTCCCTTTGTACACTGGGCAGTGGATGCCCAGTGGCATTTCCAAAGTATATTCCAAAGTATATATACCTAAAGACCTATGAGACTCAGTTTCTCTTTTTCTAAGCATTGTTCAATTTAATTTCATAATTCTGTATTCTGTAGATGAGCAAAGAAATACTAATAAAAAAGAAAACATTAAAAGGTTCTCTGCACGATAATGAATTGTACTCCTCATGTTATGCAAAAGTGCATTCCTCACCTGCATAGTGATTAAAATGTTTCAATATTTAAATACTTTGCAGGCTTCTATTATAGAACCTGCTACTTAGGCTTTAACCAGATAGCTGTGGGGATCCAGTTATTTCTTGGCAGTGGACTAATAATTCTTTACCTAAATTCTTTAAGACAGTCAGTGAAATAATTTGCCTCCTTTTATGTGGTTTACAAAGGCCTAAAATATAATGTAGCAACAGAGAAGTGTGAATAAGAAAAGTAAGAAGGAAGTATGCAAGTTGGAAAAGTGAATGTAGTCAAATAGTTGCCTACTTTTTTCTTCATTTTTCACAAAATATTGATTTCATACTTAATAAACTGCTTTTCTACTTCTTAAACTTTGTTTATTTCTTGTCTCTCTCTTAGACTAGGATTACAGGGAATGGGTTGCTTGGCAGAAGTCTTCTCCTGTTATAGTTTATCTCACAATTCTAGTAACACTTGGTTCTTGGCTAACTGAAAATATGTTTCCCTACAGTTGAGAAAAGCATTATGCAAGTTATAGAAAAATCAGCTCTGTGCTCTCCTGCTGTCTTGAAGATCTGTTTGGTATTATTCCCAGGAGCACGGAGTGATTTGTATCAAATGTATTCACTTCAGACCACCACAGAGTGTAATAAATGTTTTTCAACAAAGTAGTGCTATCACTTTGTAGTCTCCTATGTAAACAACAATTGATTTGTTCAAATATTACTTTGCACTGACTATGCAGTTGTCACATTAAACATCTTTCCTCACAAATTATATAACTCACATCTGGTCTCTTAACCTTGGGATCTCTGCCATGTACTGCTATATCTATGATTACTTTTTTGGCAGAAACCTTTTCTTCTACCAGCTTTCAAACTTCAATGCATACTTTTTACATGTTGTGATAAATATGCACTTTAATTCTCGTCTTGTGCCAAGGTCAGAGAAAAAACAGTTAACTTTTGCTCTGTCTTTGACAACTCTTTAAAGACTTAGTAATACAATTCAGCACCACCAAAATTTCTGAAGGTTTCTTTTACTTTTGCATGGCATCCATGAAAAATTTTGGAAAATAAAAAATTAAATGTTATTTTTTGCAAGTTAGGAATGTTACTTAATATAGCAATGTGTATAAATGATATTTGTAACTCAAGAGATGTGTTTCAATTTCTCAATGGGCTTATAGTGAATATTTTCTATGTGATTTTTAAGGACAAAATAAGTATAGAGCATTTTAGACCTATACATATCTCATCCAATAACAGTGGGACAGATTCTCTCCCACTCTGCATACTTTGTAATCATTTTCCCCCGTCTGAACTGAATGCAAAGCACTGCTAGTCTGACTATGTTTACCTCTAAAAATGCAAATAGCTATGTAAGGCACTGGAGAATATTGTCTACTCTTTTGTTCTATATTATCATAATTTGTTTCATTTTTTTATGCTGAAATATGTCAAAATATACATTTCTCCATTTTTTTACACTAGTTCTGAACTAGTGCTCAGTTAGACTCCTATTAAATTCAATAGCTCTCACCAGCCTACATTAAACATTCACTTATTTTTCTGTATCAGAATCTTTATAACAGTGAACTTGCCATACAGGTAACATTGGAAACTGATATAGAGAGATATAAAAGCGACTTTCAGTCAAAAGCTTCAGAAGATCAATAACAATTGTCAAAATATGCTGAAACTTTTTTGAGTGTAAAATGTGAAGTCAGTCTTGTGTGCCTGTGATCACTAAGGTTTTGCTCTGATGAACTGTAAATAACAGAACTTCTCAGATCTGAAATCCAAATGCTATTATTTTGAAATGTTTCCTCTTTAAGGTAAGAAAAAAAAAAAAAAAGGTTTTGCCAGTGGAAACGTTAGAGAAATTTCAGAGTTGAATTTTGGAAATGTCATAATGAGTTATTTAAAACTGAAAAGCTTCCTTTTGACCAATCCAGCAAAATCTGATGACTCAATTGCATTGCTTTGACCAGCTGTAATATCCTGTGCCCCCCTACAACTGCCATATTTTTGAAAAACAGACTATGTCAAATTATCTGGTGTAGCTTGAGCAAGCAATCCATCACAAGGCTCAATACAGACAGAATGACAATGACAGAGCTCATTTGGTAGCTCAGGTAAACAAAAAGCTGTGTGGAAATAATAAATTTCACTTAAATTCATTAAACTAAAGTGTTTGGAACTGTGTTTCTCTGATCAAAATGAAATACTTCATTTAATTTCTGAACAGAAAATAAATTAATTTTTAGGAAACAGGCACTTAACTAAGCAAAAAAAAGGAAAAGTCAAAAGAGCCAGTAAAATAGGAACTACTTCTGTTATATGCAATCTGTCCCATTACGTATGTTATATAACACTGAAGTTTTGATATTAAAATGACAATTCTACCCTTATTTAGAAAAGAAAACATGCTACTTCTCAATATTTCAATGCAGTAAAAAAGCTTAGTAGTAGTGTTATTAAATGTATTATTTTATTATCTAACAATATCCATATACTGCCAAAATACTCAGAACAACTAAAACATATAAAAATAAACTTCTTTGAGAAGAATAGAAGCTTCCATAATCTTTACTCAGAGAAGGAAACAGACCAAGAAGTTTCTTAAAAGTCCAGGCTATAAAAATGAATCATCTTTCTTTCTTTCTTTTTTTTTTTTTTATAACTGGTAAAATAGATATTTTAAGATAGATATTTATTAATTAAACAAAAATAGTTTTGTTGCAATGATATGTTATTTAATTTATGTTTGGTGCTTCAAGTTCAAAACATCAACAGGTTTGTTTAGTTGTTTGTTTTCCATATGGAATACATCGATCATCTTTCCCCACCTGTCCTGAGAGAAATTGAGAGAAAACCTTGTTAAAATAAGAAATAGAGTTTGACAAATGAACCCAAAGGAGTTTTGTGGCTGTGGGACTTCATCTTGAGAAATTTAGAATACTACAACATTTTCTGTGAACCAAGATTAAAAAAAAAAAAAAACTTATAAAAAGAAAGAAAATAGTAAATAAGGTCTGGGGATCAGGTTAATGCTCAGGTAGAGCGAAACAATCCTAATTCAACTGTTGGAGAAAATTACCGTTTTCTTTCCTTACAGTTAAAACAATAAGGAAAGAGATATATAGAACAGTAAAGTGAACAGGGTAGAAAGGCCAATTACTTCTGCAAGGGAAAATTATCCTATAGCATCTATTAGAATTGCTTTAATGTAAGTCATTTGCTCACAGAAACAAACAAACAAAAACCCGAGTCACAATCAGACATCTGCTAAGAAGTGCCTAAATTAGGTATGACTCCTTTATCGTAGTGAGCTGATATCTGACAGATATCACCACTCAAGAACACTAATGCCACAGTAAAATTCTGATGTTTAAGACAAGAATGTCTCTTAGGTGATTGGAATCCGGCAAACTCTTTCTTTTTTAGGCATTCTAACCATTTTGCTCAACAGTTTATTAAGAGAAGACAATTGCTGTGCCAAAACAAAGAAGAAAGCACTTCTTAGAAAGTGCTGGAAGTGCTTTACTATTCCAACATAGAATAGTCTATTTTTGGAAATCAAGTAAGTAGAATTACTTCCATTGCCTTTTTTTTTTTTTACTAGAACTGTATTCATGTCTTAAATAAAATAAGAACAAGCATCAACAATTCCAAATAGTTGCCACTTACTACTGATGGATATGTATGCCTTTCTAATTTACCAGTTACAGCTTTTACCTGCCTTCTAGATTATCAAAGTACTCCCTCCAAAGGCAGCTTTTTCACAGAAAAAAAAAAAAAAAAAAAAGAAAATCTTCACAAAGCTAAAATTTAG
>VXAA01001226.1:115771-160819 GCA_013399115.1 Anseranas semipalmata | reverse complement strand
ATGCATCTGACCTTACACTCTAGGTTGAAACCTTGCCCTGCCTGGAAAAAAAAAAAAAAAAAAGGCAAAAAAATCAGTAATTATCCCAACTCGATGATTTTTTATGTTAGCTTTTTCTTGCACTGGCGAATTTGGAAATACAATTCATACTCTCTTATAGCTGCTCCAGTAAGTCACTTTTTAAAGCAAATTTATGTTTCTGTTAAAACAAATATAGCATTTTTTCTTCTAAACAACAGAAACAAACCCTTGATATAGAGTTAAGATGATAAGATGATAAGTTTATTTTCTACTTATAGTAAACAAGAAGGACAAAAAGCTTCCATAACAATAAAGGATATTTTAAGTAGTTTTTAGTAACATATGCGGAATAATTGTAAAAGGGTTTACTTAAATCAGAAGGACCTCAGAGAAGTGATATTTATGACACTAATTGATTCATTATACAAACAGCAGTGATTCTTTGGCTTTTCAACATAAATAAGTTATAGGAATCCTTGTATTTAGAACCACAAGGCTCTGGCCAAGTGCTGCATGTATGCTGTGTAATTTGGAAATGTCATTCATAGGAAAAAGACTCAGTATAATCTAACAAAAACCTCATATACGTATTTTGCAGATTCAGTGGGCAGGAGGAGATGATCATTCTTCTCAAAGCACTTCACGGTGCTTTGAGATCTCTCCATGCACTGCACTTTGTCTTCAAGAAATATCTTGATAGCTTTGCTGATACTGGTACTTCAGAATTCAATCTGATTTGATTTGTATCAGAAAAATACTGTTTGTAAGAAAGTATCTCAGTACAGACTTTCTTATAAACTTTCTTACAGTTTCTTGCACTAAAGATTTTAGAATGAAAAAAAGAATTCAAGATGCTTTATGAGAAGGCAGCTCTTTCCTAAGTAGGTGTGATAAAAGCATTAAGACTTTTACAAAACAACTCCTTATCGCACTCATTGCCTTTCCTACTGTTTGTAAAAAACAGAAAATGTAGCACTTCATTCAACTGTCTCAACATAAAGCAGCCCATAATTTGGGTACTTAGTGATCATACACTAATATCTATTTCAGTTTAGCAATGCAGTTTCCACTTAATTTCATTACTATTTATATTGGTAGACCAAGGAGCAGTTCCTCCACCAAGAAACAAGTAAGCATGAATTACTACCAGGTAGTCTGGGTTTCCCATCAAGCAAAGGCACAAAGTCACTATTTGAAAGAAAATCTTTCGAGTAAGCTCAGGACCCTGAGGGAACGACCAGCCCTTACTGCTCCTGCCTGGCCTCCTCCAGGGCCTCCCCCTTCCCCTGCCCACAGCCCACACAAATATTTGTTTGGGGACAGTAAATGACTGTATGTGTTTAGGAAGCCTCATAAAAATCAATTGTGTAATTGAAGCTGTTGTTGTAACTACAAGTGATAATTTCACCAGAAATTTGCAAACACAGTGCTGAAAGGATCTAACCAAATTTTGTTCAGATCCTCATTTGCTATGATGCAAGAGTACTAGATGTCTGTAGATAACAAGCAAGAATAAAGTGTGAAGATGTGAAAATCATCAACCTGTAGGAACTTTCAAGCTATGAACATATCATTATCTTTAAACATATTATCTTGAAAAAATATTTGGCTAGGAAAGAAAATTTGGCTGCTATATTTTTTTCACTGAAAAAAAACAGTAAGTTGCTATAGGTCCCTATGTTAGCTTAAGCATCCTTTTTAAAAACCTCTCAAAAAGAGGTTGTATGTGTGATTTGTTTTCTCATAGGAAAGTATCCATTGTTATATTCTAGCATCCCATCCGTTTTTTTTCCCACAAACAAGCTATAAATACATTAATACAATTTATTTTAATTACTTGTAGATGATAGAATCTAAAACCTGCATTATCATGGCCCTCTTTGAACAACCTGAAGTGAAGTCACTGCTCATTTATCCAGGAAAAAAAAAAACAGGATTTCTACCAGATAAAAAAAATACAGACTCAATAAACATACAATACGGTTGTACAAAATATTAGTAGAAAAGAGGAAAATAACCATTGTTCTGGAATTCCAAAACTTTCTCAAGGTGCTTACACCACCTGCAGGCTCCAAAAATGAATAAAAGGCACTCCGTATTTTCCTCTGTTTAACATTACTTCATATTGTATTTTCCCTTATATTTATAGCTTTCTTCTTTTAACTAAGCTTATCATTGTTACAAGGAATCCTCTCATCTTTATGTATGTCTTTCCATTTTACTTCCCTATAGTGTAAAAAAGTTGAATTTAAGATAAAATAATACAGTAGATACTGCAGAATATTCTGATATTACTTATATAACCTCTTTAAGCTACAGTTACTTCAACATTCATCGTGGGAAAAGCAAAAATGGCATTTCAACAATTTACTCAACTGAGATTTATTTCTTATGTTTATCTTGATTTGCATTAAAATATTACTGGATTTTGTTGAAAACCTATGTGATTTCTGGACAGCTCTTTTGGCTCTGCATTTCAGTATGGCCAGAAATACATATCAAAATAAACTATTTGTTATACAAAAGCCACTGAACTCCTGTCATTGAAAATGGAATTTATTTATTTTTCCTTTCTATGAGAACATCATTTGACAAATGCAAATGTCTTTTTCCAAATAGATCATTTATGTTTGTATAACAATTAGAGAGCATCCACATATCGTATGTAGATATGTAGATAAATTACATGCACTGAGAATGCCCTGTCCCTACTTTCCAAAAGCCTCATTTTTCAGTAGACATAATATCCTCATTAATTCCAGCTGCTGGAGAAATAGAGATAGTCTCTAAAACAGCTAGACGCTAAGCCAGATTCATGTACAAGTTAATTCCAGATAGGTGATACTGAGGGGTGTATGTGGGATATGACAAAGAAACTTCTGGAAAGAGAATGACAAGAAAAATCTAAGACAATAGGACTCAGAATCTTACTACACACTGAATAGGCTAAAACTTCCACCCTACTGCAAGAAAAGCACATTGTATAAACACAGAAGCAATGTAATAAACCTTTTTACTGTGAAAGTTACACGAAAATCTAGTAGTAGATGGTGAAAATTGCTGTATAGGTGTACCTGCAGCAAACAGTTATTTAAAATAGTGCTAGGAGTACCAAAGATAATACAGGACTTAGTCTGCTCCTGACATCCAATTAGAAATCCAAAGATCCTCAGTTTTTTAATGCAAACCCTAGATTCCTTCTGCCACTCCTGGTAAAGAGATGTGATGAAACAACATTTTTAAAAGTGAAAGTTGTTCTCGTAGCCAAAAGAAGTGTAGCAGAACTGCCGGTGTGGATCCCAGGAGTTATTTGCCAAAAGTAGGGTAATTTGTTAAGGTACTTTGTAACTGTAATTATTAAGCTATGAAATATTTATGTGCAGTGCATTTCAATGGGAAATTACTATTTAAAACATTCATATGGAATAGTAGCCAACAAATCGGTAAATAAAGATTTCCTGTCACACTATTTCAGGACATCTAAAGTCGCATGCATGAAACAAAGCAGTATTTCATAAACCATCTATCTGGGCATGTCTGGAGAGTGTACGACATTGGGTTTCCCACATCTATTTACAGAGCTAATTTTCTTTGGGTTTGGAGTTCTTCCAGAGTTCACATTTTGTTTTGTAAAAAGTAGGTATGGTACTGTCCCATTCAGCCTCATTTCTGTCACCCTGATTTCAGCAACATACGTGCTTAGGAAAGTGATTCAAATGGTGCTGTTTAATTCCAGAAGCTGGAAGTCCATAAGAGTAGATAATAAATGCTATGTTTTCTAAGCTAGATATTCTTTATATTTATTTATTTAATCCATTATTTAATTTTGAGTGCCTGTAAGTACGCTTACCACAGCTAGAGACAAGCATGTATCTTAGAATGAACAAAATCACTTTTCAAAATACTTAAATAACTTTTGTTGCAAATTCACAGAAATTCAGTCCCCTTAGAGGCAAATGAAAGCAGTCTAATTTTGTTATATACCTGATAAATAGCCATCGAGCTACACCTGGACTTTTTTATATACCTGATAAACACCCATCAGGCTACACCTAGACCCAAACATAATAGAGTAAATGTATACAATTCTCATTAATATGCAAATTAGTCCATATTCCATATGATTTGGTGTTGAAACAGAATCTGGTAATTCAGAAATCAGTTTAATTCCATCTATATTTGCAGGAACTGATGTTAAACTAAAGCAGTTTTCTATGTTACTATTTTCAAAAGTATGTGAGCATGGTTTTAAAAGATGGCCACAAGGTAATGAGTATTACCTTCCATGTGCAAAGTGCTCCAACACTTTTGAATAGCAAAAAAGGATTTAATTTCTGTATAGAAATGCAACTGACTAAATCTAATCATTAGCCTGTTGAAAATGGGCTGAAAATAACCTGAAATATCCCAGCTCTGTTGGGTTTGGAATCTATTTTTTAAGTCTTGTATGGCATCATGGTTTTCATGACTTCATAAGTAAAAGTTAAAGTAGTAGCCACTTTAAAAATACAAGGTGCAGTTTAAATATTTTTGATGAAGACAGACATGAAATATTTCTCACTTCTGTTTCATACAGTTAAGGAAGTATGACAGTTCTAGATATATCTTTCCATTAGTTCAATAAAAAAAAAAAAAGGATTATTCGTTGTATCGTAAATACCACTGCACAGATCCAGTAAATGACAACCGTAATTCACAGAGCAGGGATGGACTTTCTTTATCAATTCTGAGGCATATCCTTCCTACTTGAACAGTCTTTCCCTATTGGGAACATGAAACACTAGCTAACCATTTGTTGCTTTTTGCAGCAGCAGCAGCAGCAGATTCAAAGATATTGTTGCTATTTGCTTGTTTGGCAAAAAGCCATTACAGCATATACCAACATTGCCTTTATTTTGTGACGGAGCTCTATTGTAATGTAGAGAAATAAACTGACAACCAAATCTTTTCTTCGGGCTCTGAAAAGCTCTTCATACAGTAAAACTATCCCCATATTAAGGGCTTTTCTACTTCACAGCAATTGCTCCATCAGTCCAGTTAGGAGGTCATTTGGGAGTCTTAAAACTATGTTGTGCAACCCGAATAGCCTGTAAGCATAACACACATTTCCCATTCACACAGTTCAGAAAACAGTATTTAGTCATCAGTAACCAGGTCTGCCTCAGTGATGAATTCCGATCAGAAGTCGAGGAGGTGGTATACATTTCTGATACTCCTCTGCTGTTATCACAGAGTCTTGCATAACTAAGGCTCCAGACATCTGTCTGAAACTCACTATTTGCTTATACACTGAAATGAACTTGGGAGATTTTGTGTCATATTGCCCCCTGGTGAAACTTTTTGTAATATTTCTATTTGAAAACAAAATGCATTTTAATCTCTGTTATTATCATATTACTGTATTCTTCTTGATGACTAAATGTAATTCTTTTAATAAATCTGTACTCATTTAAAGAAAAAATCCTCATACTGTGTTAAATACGAAAAGCTACAATATTCTTAAATTATTGTTTCTCAATCTCGTCAGTGAGATTTTCACGGTAGATTGGCAATAGGCCTGGCTTCCAAACACACAGTCACTTTCATACTTAAGGTCATATCAGTAATAAATTTTAAACTTACGCATATTTTTATATACTATTGGACATGGCATAAAACTTAGCACCTCATTTACCAGACCACAATAAAATAAAAAGAATAAGTAGTTCTATTGAAGAAAACACAATTAAATAGAACACTCTGTGTAAAATATAAGCTGAATTTTGGCAGGACATAAAACACTGCAGCTGTAATTCTGCATACAATAGTTAAGGTCATGCTAACTGCTTTGAGGAGGATTATGCACTGCAGTGGGAGTTACCTTGAATTCCATTCACTGCCTATAAAAGATTACTGCTAGGCTTTTGGTGACATTGACTCCATCAGAACTATTAAGGCAGGGACAGATATTTCAGAAGTGTTTGGAACCCAGTATTGTGTAAGTGTTTGGTCACCTGTATTTTTCAAAGAATTTCCTGGGGCAGAAAGAATCAGTCTCTTCAGATACTTTAATGCAATTCCCTAAGTCATTTTGTCTTGGGTGTTGCTGCTAAATATTCTGAACTATTCCTTTCTCTATACCAATGTGAAATCTATAGATCACTTGCCTGGTTAATGCCAAATTCTTGAAGTCTTTTTGAAGATGAGCAACTGCAGTCACCTGCCACAACAGGAAACAAAAGTGATTTTACATATAAATTTATCTATAAAGATATAAAATATATATATATATATATAAAGCCATGTCATTACAAGTTTACTTGAAAAGTTAAACAAGTTTGTCATTTGATTACATTCATCTTTTTTTCTGCATTTTAAATATTATTTTGATTTCTACCTAAAAATGGAAGCCACTGTGAAAAGTCATTTGGCACCCAGGTGGCAGTACTGTCATAGAGGAGGCAGAGTCTATATCCCAAAGATCTTGCTCGAGACTCAGCTGCTGAGTGGGCACCCTGCCAGTCTAACAGATGGGCATCAGTAATGGCAGTAATGTGCCCTTGCCAGTGTCTGTGCAACTACTGCATTTGCCTAGGGAAAGGCTTTCATCCAAGATTGTCCAAACAGCTGTTCATTCTGAGTTCCTATTTGCGTTGTTAAGAAGAGATGTCAACACTAATCCATTTTTGAACTAGATTAATTATTTTTAAAAAGAAAAGAAAAGCAGCTTTTTAGCTGGTAGAGTGTGAACATTGAGAAGTCAGTATCTTTACACAAGTACATCATCTTCATAAGGCTCTCAACTCCATCTTTCAAATGAAAGAAAAGCTGAAAAGGCATGATTAAGCATGATAAAACAAGGCAGCAAAGCTATTTCATCATGAACAAACCCAAATACAGACAAGACTTGGTTTAGCATGATACTACAGCTGGATCCTAGTACAATTTTGTTTCTGTGACCACATTTTGGCTATTTGGACTACCACTGTTCCATACAACAGTTCTTAGAGGGATCATGTTCCCCTTCAGGTGGTTTCTTTGTTATATCCTTTTCCTAAATATGCCACAATGTTAAGGGAGAGGAGGCAAAAGAGGAGGCAATAATCAGACAGTGACAAACAATTATGTGCCTCACACTGCTGTACTAAGACTAATCCTACCTCCACTGCAGTGATGGGAAGAAAATGAATACACCGACAAAGTTTTTCGGTACTCCAGAATCTGCTTTCTACAGTCTTTCCCTTTGCTATTAAATCAGTACTTACAATCCCACCAGTCCTATATGTCCATCACCATACAGATGAGAGGGTTGTGAACCTTCCAGATCTTGGGGCTTTCAGACTATCCGTTCATACAGCTAGACAGCTGACAAATAACAGCTCTGAAGTTACTGACCTAGTACCACCACTCTGTTGGCAACACAAGCGATCAGGCTTGCTGGCTGGGCAGCTCTAACAGGGTTGGCAGAATGAGTGGATACATCCATGCATTGCGGTATCCAGCGATTGCTACATGATCTTTCCAAGTCTTTGGGCTGACAACAAAATGTAGGCTCCCAGGGCTGACTCAGCACACTTAGCCTGAGGGGCTGATGTGAAAATGTTGATTTCTGAAAATTGGTGGGGTTCCCCTTTGGATTGCAGGGCCTGTATAAAAACCCTGTCTAGTTATGTGGACCTCATTTGTGATTATGTATCTCAACTCCTTCTCTTTTTTATATGTTTTTATATATAACATTTTTATTAGATGCGTAAGAAGGTGAAAATATCACTGAGCTAAGGAGTAAAAATCTGTTGTAAACATATTTCTGTACCTCAATAATATTTTTTCTCCTAATTTGTACATATTGCCTTCCAGCAGTATTTATTCTCTCTATTGAACCTGTGTTCTTTACATTCACAAACCATATCTGATACGCAAAAAAAAAGGTCCTATACAGTTATTTTTCAAAGATGGATTGAAAAAAGAATAGTATGTTTCAGTCAGAAGATATGCTTCTAGCCCAGGCTCCAATCTAACCCTTCCTTCCTTCTAATGCTAATCTTTTAGGGGGGTAGTATATAATCTACACTAAAAACTAAAACGAAAAGAAGCATAAAACTGATAGTGTTTTCATTAAAACAAAAACAACTCTTTGGGGAAATGAAGGTTTTATTCTTATCTTTTACAGCAATAGAATATCCTTTGCGTACTGGTGACAGTATGTTAGCTACCAGTTGGAAGATATGGGTTCCATTCTGCCCCAGTGCAATGGAAATGATATTTCTTGTAGTTTACTAGCCTACCAATAGCTCTTATGATGAGTAGTTAAACAAAACAAACCAAAAAATCCTCTTCCAGAACTGCATTACTAAATAAGCTCATGCTAATAGGCAGGAACTTTTCAGGTGAAAGAAAGAGGGAGATACTTCCAAGTTCCCTTTGTATCAATGTTAAATTGTTTGCTTTGTTAAACATTTGAATCCCAATGTATGATATAATCACATCATAAATTTTGATGTAATTAAACAGTGACCTTGCCTGGGAAACTAATGGACTTCTGGAAAATATCCGTCAATAAGATAAAAGATATGTTCCTTTCCCATTGAATTAATTCATGTGGCCTTCATTGAATTGCCATATGATCACATTCCAGTTTGGACTGAAAAAAAAAAAAAGGTTCTTCATATGATATTATTGCTTTTAAAAAAAATCTTTAATGTGTGTAGAAAAGACCCAGGCAGATATCTGGAACACATTTCAGAAAATGATTGTACTCCTTTCTACATGATGTCAAAACAGTCTTTGCCACCTATCATTTTCAATGTTCCTTGGAAACTCATTAAAGCATTTACAAATAAACTTTCCACATCAAAACCTAGGGTATCCATGTAGTGTTTTGTTCTATTGTGAAAGCCACAGCAATTACAGATTAGTCTAGCAGATCTTTGGCTCCCATCTCCCCAGTTTTCTAAAGGCAACATTTTCTATTGTAACTCATCATTGTTTGTTTCCTTGACAATCTTTCTCATCTAGCCTTCACGGCACAAATGACTACAGGCTTGGCAGCATTAACAGATTTCTCATAAAAAAAAATCTGCAGAACTTTTTGTTAATTCTCTCCATGTTGGTGTGAACACAAGCAAGCAGAAAAAAAAAATAAAAAAGGTGGCAGGAAGAACTTTTTACTCTTCTCCTGCTGCTTGATGAAAGGAAGTGCAAAAGTATCTATATACACACCTGTAAATATTGCTCTATGTGTACATAGCATGAAATATTCTGTGTCGTTCTTGGGGCAGTATATTGCTAGGACTTTGCTCCCCAGATCTCTGCTCCCTCACTCCTCCTAGCATGGCAGTGAGATTTTTCACTCTGCTGAAATTGCTTCCTGTATTTAAATGGTGCTACTTCTAGGAAGGCAGAATAATGTTTGATCCTCTAAATTATATTCAATTTGACTTAAAGGCGACTGAATAAAGTTGTTTAGACTATTTCAATAAGTCTTCAAAGAGTGTTTTAGGCCAAGTGAAACTTTTGACTGTATGTACAGCATTGTATCTTACATTTTTGTGCATGCACCAGCAGACTCAAAGGCATTTATCCAGACAGTCTCGTGTCTGGATATTCTACACTCACACCACACAGTTTTATTTTAGTTCCCAAAATGAAACCATGATGATCAAGAATACCTGGTGGAAAAAAAAAAAAAAGTCCTATAGGCATAAGAAATTTACTGAGAGTCCAAACAACAAACATAGATTGGTTTTATCGTAATATAATCACTAGTCATTACTTTCATGTCTAAGAAATAAAAAAAACTTGCTGTTTTTCATGAGCAGCCTGTTGTCAACGCCAAACTCTTGGCTTGTGGTTGATATTAAGAGACTAAATGCACTGGATGCTGTGGCTATTGTGAGAAGGCCAATTCCCAATAATAGCAACACTTGATACCATTTTCAGGAGCTACAAGGAGCCTAATTCACTGCACTCCAGTCCTCCCTCCTGTGCCTTTGCTCTGACTTTTTTTCTACCCTTATGAGAGAAGTAACAGCTCCTCATTGATTGCTCCTGCTCACCTTCAGGAGACACTCCTGAGAAGCTATAAGCCACCTCTGCTTGCCAATGCAAGCTTTGATTCTAGGCACTGTGAAAGCACACACAGAAAGACAGGTTTGTTTCTAGAATATACCATAAGGGAATAGATGAAAACAAAGCAGAAGAGAAAAGATACATGATCTATGTCTTGCAAGGGAAGAACTGAAGTGCACTGTGATTTACTTGCTACAAGGGAAAGCAAATAATCACAGCCTAGATTTCCTGAATCACTTTTGCCACAAGACCATCATCTCTGAATTGTTTGCTGCCATACGTTAAAAAGGCTTATAGACATACAGGTCTTCTTGAACTCAGCATCACTCTGACACTGACGCAGGATTTTTGGTGAGGGTGAACTTCACCTGGGTCTGTTCTACAGAGCAAGAATGGGACCTGAAGAAGGTGGGGAAAAAGAAAGGGAAAGGGAGGAAAAATGGTAGAGACTGCACACTTCTCTTAATTAGAGATGTATTTGGAACATGCTCCAGCCCAGCCTTCATGTTTTGAAAAGGCAAACAATACCAGGCTTTTGATTTCAACATGAAAAGCATACACAAACAACATGCTACCCCCTCTCTTGGTACGCACTCGGAGAAATGGGGAGCAGAGATGTATGAGGAAAGTTTTATAAATTACAGAAAAGAGCACTTCTTTTACTTCACTCTTCTACTTTTCCTAAAAAGGTATTAGAGAAACATACAATACAAAGTATTTTCTCAACGGAATAATTTCAATAATATGTGTTTCACAACAAACACTTGTCATGGGACCTTTGTTTAAAAGTCAACCACATGTTACCATATTGGTAAAAAGGCAATTTTATACTCCATCTAGATAACAACATGATAGTGGAAGACATTATTGGTCTCTTCTCCCACGTGCCTGGTGACAGGACGAGGGGGAATGGGCTAAAGTTGCGTCAGGGGAGGTTTAGGTTGAATATTAGGAAAAACTTCTATACCGAAAGGGTAGTTAGGCATTGGAATGGGCTGCCCAGGGAAGTGGTTGAGTCACCATCCCTGGAGGTCTTTAAAAGACGTTTAGATGTTGAGCTTAGAGATATGGTTTAGTGTGGGCCTTGTTAGAGTTAGGTCAGAGGTTGGACTAGGTGATCTTGGAGGTCTCTTCCAACCTGAACGATTCTGTGATTCTGTGATTCTGTGATTACTCTCATTTTTGAATTTCAAATTCAAAATTCAAATTAATTTATTAAGATGAATTAAAAAATATAGATTTATTTCAGTTTTCCTTTGGTTTTCATAGTAAGAAAAAACGTTAATAATTGATTTGAACTGTTTTTTAACATCTACTTAGAGACACAACATTAAGTATTGCAAACATTCAATTTACAGCATGCATTTTCCTTGGGTTCCCTTTCCAGTTGTGTCTACAATATTATATTATATTCTGGATGACAGAGAAAACAGGTGTAATATACCATATACGCCATATACATGTTACTTTTATGAAATGGTAACTCTGAAAGCTTTCCAAACTGTCATGCTAACTACAATAGGCAGATAGTAACTGGTTTTCAAAAATGTTTTACTTGGGGACTACTGAAGATATATGTTTATTACTGACTGCAAAAGATTTCATATGGTGCAGTTAAAAATGTAATCCAAAATTCTTTAACAATGTTTTAGCTCAAACATCGGACTGTCAACTGGAATTTGGAAAACCTGAAACTCAAGTTTTTGTTTTGAATTATTATAGTAAAGCTCATCTGGATTCTTGCACCCTTTTGCTAGGGCATGTCTCTTTTTGACAAGAAATCCCCCGCTCTGATCTTTTCAATAACACACAAAGCATCGTTGAGACTAACTAGAAGTTTGCTGGCTTTTACAAGTTGACATTTTCAAAATAAAGAATGTTCCACACAGCTCTAGTTTCTAGTACTCTTTTTTACTTCTGTGCTTTTTTAATGATGTTTTGTTAGTTATTTATGGAGAAATACTACTAGAGGTTTTTTTTGTTTGTTTTGATTTTTTATAGGGTTTAAAAAGCATTTATTTATGTTGCTTAGACCTTGAAGTAGTTTTCTTTTATGTTTATGATAATGAAAAGAAAGTAGAATAAATCTTTTATTAAAGTATTTACTTATAATTGTAAGCAATGCAAGCCCTACAAAATATTATCCATGGAAGTTTATAAATCAGAATCCCCAGTGAAATGCAAAAGTCTTCTTAAAAATCAACAGCAAATTATAACTGAATGAGATTGGTCTGTTGTGATGCTTGTGATGCAGCAGGCAGATATTCATACTCTCTTAAAGCTATTGTCCAATCTAAAGAAGAAATCCTATAAAAATTGGTGAGGGGTTTGATTTTGGATCAGTTTTGGAGTCCTTACCTGAGTCCAATCTCTGTTATGCCAAACTTATAACAAAAAATTCTAATGACCAAATGACTTCTTCACTATTTATTTCACAAACCAAATTGTTCCTTTCTATTTAATCAGTGAATTTTCATTCACTAGTATTCAAAGCTGGATATGCACTTCATCCCAGGTCTCTAGCTAAACTCAAAAATCTACGCAAGGTTTAAATGCCTCATCTTTTACAACAATGTTTAAATCTAGCCATTTTTGTCTGTAGCAATGAGCAAGACCTTCGATAACTAAAAACTTCTCCTGATGCTATTAAGCCAGTATGTTACAGCTAGTAATTTATCCAGGATAGTGCCTCCTAAAAACATCATGTATGTGCTCCATGAAGTAAAAAGACAAACACTAGGCTTTCCTTACATTACTTGATTTTTTAAACCCATCTGCATTCGTTATTACTTGTTTTTCAATTAATTTTCAGTATTTTTCCTGGCACATTTATCGTGTATGTATATGTGTGTGTATGTGCACGTGCACATCCACATATGTCTATATATATACAGTACAATATATACAAGGTACAATATTATCTTGCTCAATGGAACTAATAAAGAAATTTAGGATTAAGTTACATAAACTATAAGTGGAACATCTAACAAAAGCTTTCTCCTCCAACCTTTTAAGACTTATGTTATTTATGTAAAGGAGACTTCTGGACATAATAATGTTAATTTGTGAGTCCATAGCATTCAGTGTTGGGTTTCTTAACATCATCCTGATGACACTCAACAACTGTGTTGACGAGAGTCAGAGTGAAGCACATAAAGGAACAAATTACTATGAACAAGGACTAGATCTACAAGATCTGGACGTTGGTCTACATTACAGTTTTCAAAGATCTTGGATTTAACTTAGGATGAGTATATAGGTAGGTAGGAAACTGACAGATAAATCTGGGCTCCTCACTGAAATACACATTTCCTCGCCACTTATGCTCTAAGTAGCATTTTGCTTCATTTTCACATAACTTCAAAGTTTCCTGTGATGCAACGAACTAAATGTACTGGAAGTATCTTTTCCCAAAACAACTGCCAACAGTGTTCAGAAGGCAAATTTTAGACATCTTACTCCTTTTTAAATTATAAAAGAGGTAACATTCCCTTTACCCTCTTTGTTAATGCCTCAGTTTCATTTAACAAATTGCTCAAATAAATTCCTTCACTTAAGCTTCTGTATCCAAGACACCGATGTTTTTTATCCCCAAGAGCTGACCCTGAGGACTATGAGGTAATGACAGTAATAACTAACACCTTTTATCTTTATGAGGATTATAATCATATCCTCTACTTGTTTTGGATAGTTTGCTTTTCACAAGAGACAAGAGAATTCTGAACCCAAAAGTGCTTCCCAACTCCTGGAAGAAGACCTGTGAATGCTTTTTCCCCTGCATTCCTCCAAGATATGAATATATTCTGCTTTCCCTAAAAAAATTAGACCATGTGTATTCTAAAGATGTCATAAGGTGTTCCAGTCAGGCACCTGGTACAGCAAATAAGGAGAAAAGGACCACTGCATGCAGTGCCAAGTGCTCCTGCCTGGCATATTAGGCACTGTCAGCAAGGGCTTCCCTAGAGCAATTCAGAGTGCCTGAATGCTTACAGTGAGGTTGTCAATGGCCTGCCCAGGGTGTCCAAATGAAATGATCTAAAGCAAAAGCATATGTTTAACAGCTTTACCAGGGCTGCAATTCTTTTCAGGCAGATTATTCCTAACTTTCTGTTTACTGGCAGCTATTCTTTCCTCATTTGTTTACACAAATCAGAACATAAAAATGAACATTTATCCATTTCCAAAACATTTTCTGCTTAGACCCATATACTCTCTGAAAATAAACAGCAATTTCTTTTTAATTTTCATTACATAGCCATGTAAATCTCTGGAAGGCAGCTAGAAAAAGGAGTACGTGTAGCTTTAGATTATAACACAAATACTTATTTACCAAACACTATTTGAAAGTGATCACTGCAAAGATAGAGATAGGCTATTCGAATAATCTGGATTTTAATCAGAACTGCTTTGTATGTGCTACCTGGGTGTTTAATATGACTCCATGGATTCCCCTTACTGCAAAGCGCACTTAAAATTATGAGAATAAAGTTTGCAAATAAGAAAACAGGAAACTTCTTTCCTGTTTTTTTTTCCTTTTTCTTCTTTTTTAGAAAGGTAGGCTCTTTCTGTCTCATAATCTTTGCATAGCTTCTAAGATGATGTACACAATCATTTCTAAAATGGCTGTAAATTATATCTAAAGGTCTACTGTACTATCTCTTGGAATCTGAGTTTAAATGAGGGTTTCATCCTGCTTGTATATTCATTTCCTCTTCAGTTGAACAGATTATTTTGGTTGTCTTCAATTAGTTTTCATGCTCTAGAGTTCAGACCTTAGAAGGTTCCCTCTCTCTTTTCTGTTTGCGAATACAGATGATGTAGCAAATATTTGGCCCTTCTATTTTCAAGAAAATATTTCTTAGGGTAATATGAAGTGGACTCCAATTCTGTTGACTACGTTGACTAATAGCCATTGACAATGAAAAGAGCTTCACATGACTGACTAAGATGTGGACATGCAAATGCTAGGGATAATTAATCTCATTTTCTTTGTTTGTGTGACACAAAACACACAAACATATTTCTGTCCAGGAACTCCAAGAAAGACATATGGGTGCTCTAAACTTCCAGCAAACTCTGTTTAGCCCTTCTACTGCTTGCCCTCTAACCTTGCAATTAACATGGCTCAACTAGGAATCAATTCTCAACGGCCTCTGTATTAAACAACACACCCAACAAGTGTGTGAAATACACCTTGTTCATACTTTTGATCGTATGCATAAAAATGATGAAGCAGAATATGTAGATTTATATCTAAATTCTTCTCTGATTGTACATTCACTGAAATACAGCTTTAAGTTCCCAAAGCATATGGTATATGTACTTTGAGTAACTGCATTCTTAATAATGAACTTCCACATGCTTGCACTTTCAGCTTCATGTTTGTGTGTTGAGCTTAGAATATATAATAGCCTAATGCGATAAAGATAACACAGTTAACTAAAACTTGCAAATTAAAATTATCTCATGTTTAGTATATAAAATACATGTCGTGAATGTGAAGTATACTGGTGTTCATTTTGCCAAGATTAAGTAAACTTGAAAATCTAGAATAATTTTGGAGTTTATACTTAGGTATCTAGAGATATTATAATTGCATGCTATTTCATATCATGTAGCTCGTTTACCTGATATCATGTGAGGAAAAACTTTCACATGCTCAGCTTAAAAGATTCTCTGCACTGTAAATGCTCTTTTGTGCATGCAGCTTTTTCCAGTTCAATTTCCGCATTTACATTCGGTTCTGATATTTTACTCAGAAAGCATTCTGGATGGTTTCTTTGTAGGAAAACTATCCTCAGAATTCACAGACGGTCTACATGCGTGTAGGTATTCAATTTAGTCACTTCTCCATTTCTTAGACCTATTTCTTGTGTGTATAAATAAAGCTTTTACAACTCAAAAAGGCATTATTTTTAATCCCAGTATATCAATTACATTGACCAAAGTAAATAGAAAAAAAAAGGAAATGTAAATCATAGCAAATTTACAGTGATTTAGAAGTTAGTCTGGAACGTTATTTCATTATCTCCTTTCATTGTACTTGCTTGTACTGACAATTTTTGCAATTGAATGTTTGTAATTACCAGATTGGTTTATTTATGTATAATTTAAATACAGAAAATCACAATTTTTAACACACAAAAGCATTAAATATGCAGCCTTTGTCTATAAGAAGAGTTTAATAGAAAAATATTGACTGTTTTTGGAAGTGGAGCTTGCAAGATATGTATAAAAACTACATTTTCTTTCTTAAGGAGCCTACACTGGTGCTGGTTTGATTACCCAGGACAGATTTTAATTAATATTTCTAGTATTAAACTATGCACTTTTCTATCTTACTCTGATGAGAGTTCAACAACAACAACAAAACGCTCAGAATTAAATAAAATAAAAATAATTATGTTCATAGAAGATCAATATAGATCTATCAATTTGTCAAGATTATTTTGAAAGCATACCAATTTATTTACTGAAAAGTGTATTAAGACTAGATTCTGCTTCTGTTCTACTTTAGCCAGTTTGATAGCATTTTGACCTTCCTTTTATTTCTCTTTATCAATAGTCTGAAATTTCTAACAGATTTTTTTTGCACGATAATGGTCTTCCAACTAGTGCTTGTATTACAAGTTAGAGACAGTAAAGATCTCAGAAATTATACTGCAGGAGTTAAAGCCATATGAAATGGGCCTTTGGTTCTTGGACCAATTTTCATTTTCATTAAGCAGAAATCACATCATTTTCCAAGTTGCTGAAAATGAAGTATGTACGGAAATTGATTTGGCATCAGTTACATCTGGTTTGGATTTGGAATATTTACACAACATTAGAAGAAAATAATACTTTGAAAACATGTTTTTATTATTAATTCAATTTCTCCAGCAATAATATTCTATTCCAGACAGTTCTATAGGCTCTGCAGACTGGGAATATTCAGACTTCTGACTTCTTTGGTGGCTGTAAATCACCTTTTCTTTCTCTTAACGGAGTGCTATTTTATTAGTGATTTTTTAAAAGTCTGTTGGAATAACAGAACGCCAAACTTGGCATTCACCAAAAATGTTTAGAGATATAAGGGCTAGAGTAGAAAGGTTGTATTAATAATCTGACATGACATAAAATCATACATATATATGTTCTTCTTGCAGAAAATACTGCAGGCTGAAAAGTGTACTAAGCACACCTGATATGCACACATGAACTTGTGCCACCATTTCACTGTATTAAATTATTTAATCACCTATTCAGTCTTAATTTTGTTGCACAATATAATATTATGTTGCACAATATAGCCTCTGAAATATGAAAAAGCACGAAGTATTGATTAACTGATGGAAACCATGAATAAACAAAGTAGTTTGGGCTACACAAACAATTCTGTGCTAATATTCAGGCAGTTCTGCATGTCTGATACTTGTTAGTCATTCAGACTCATCACCCCTGTACAAAATACCTGCTGTGACATCGTAAAGGGGTTTTTGGCACACTAGATTTCTTTAATCACATTCTGGAAATATTTGATTGACTCTGACCTTGCCTTCTTATACTTCCACTTTTGCATAATTTGGACACAAGAATGTAGAAAAGCTGTGCCAGGCAGGACTCCTGGCAAAAGACAGCTATCAGATTTACTTTCAATATATGCTTGTTAGAGCAAACCCTAAGCTGTTCTAACCTGGAACAAGAAATCAGAGCCCTAACCAGATCCTGGATAACTTCTTACACTGCTGCAAACAGCAGAAAAATCTGGTCTATTGACCCGCACAGACCACAATGGCTTGTATTCTAAAGGGTAACTAGATATTGTTGTGCATGATGTATGATAAACTGTAAAAGAGACAGAAAAGTGTTACTGGAGCGCATTTGCAATGAATGAAATAATCATCTGCGGCGTTGCCAGTACAGCAAAGAAAACAGAATTGCCTAAATCACGAGGAATAGATACAGATAATGATAAACGGGAACAAAAAAACAGTTTAGAGAGAGCTAATTCATAGGGATTTTCATGACTGAATTAAGCTGCTTGAAATACAATGCCAGCAATCTTGCAGTGAACAGGATGGGTGCATTTTTTGTTAGTGATTTGGTTTTCATATGTTAGCCAACCAACCCACACTTGCTGTCATTTCAAAATAAATGAAAGTAGGCAGCCAAATCTATCACTCACACTTGCTCTAACTCTGAAACAAATGACAGGTTTCATTACGCTACAAAGAAAATTGCAATCAAAATGCTGGAATATTTTTAATGAATAAATATAAATCACCGGAGTGTGTATGCAAAAATTTAAACTTATGGCATGCGTCACAAGAATTTTAAAGTATTAAGGCACCGTGTTCATGCAACAGGAAGAGATTTGCCTGTCATTGCTGTGCAGTGGAAGACTTGCTGTTCTGCAACGCTCACTACTCCTGTCTGCCCGCTGCCAAGCACTGCAGAGATGATATTGCCAGTCATCACCTTCCTCTGTTGATTACCCTTAATCAAAGCCAATATGCGTAAGGGCTGCATTGAAGATGCAATCCTCATACCATCACTATCATGACTCAGAACCAAATAACTGATTATTAGAAATAAATAAAAATATTATTTGCATTTATATGTATTTATTTAAATAAAACGTAATGAAAAATAGATAACAATGGATTTGGAAAATTTAATAATAAAATCTTCTAACACAAAGTTTTGTATTTCCATCACTTTAAGCAGCTGCTTTGAAAAATACTGCAGAGGTCCAGTATGTCATGGCTTGGACTGGAATAACAAACATGTAAAGTAAAATTTGTTCAAGATATGCCACAAGGAATTCTTTAAACTGTACCTCTGTTTCTAAGCAGATTAAAACACATCTTTTAAAAAGAGGCAAATAGATTTTATAAAGCTGCTTCTGATCATGATGTGTTTTATGGACTGCCAAACGACTGCCATACGCATGTGAAAGAATGAAAAAAAAATTCCTTCTTCAGTAAAAAAATGCAAAAAAACACACTGTCTAGAAAGCCATCAATATCATTTTAAAATGTCATTTTAAGGTGAGGATAAGGTTAGTTCTACACTCTGCTGGACACAGCTGAGGTTTTCACAACCTTCTTTAGTGTTTCATACTTCTTAAACTACCAAGAATTACTGAGTACAAAACTGTCACTATCTACTGTTTTTCTTTGTATACAGAAGCAACACTAAACATTCACTGAAAGAAATTTGATGGGTAAATTTAGGGCATTATCATATACTGCATGGAATGACTTGTTTGTGGTTACTTCTAATCTCCTAATAAATATATTTGGTATTCAGTTATAGTGATCTAAGATTCTCATGAAAATCATGCCAATATAACTAGACACAGTTTCTCCTGAATTTTAAGGACATCCATATCCATATTCAAATCTAAATCTGAAATATAGATCTGTTTCTAATTTAAAAAGAAAAAACATTCTCTATTTACATTTTTCTGAATAAATAAGCATTCTTTTCACAAGAATCTTACCCTTTTTGGAGAGGAGCAGGTTTCTAGACTTCTATACCTACCTTAAAGCTGTATCATCACTAATTCCTATGAACCCTATGCTCTGGCTTGTACATTGTGGATGTTTTAAATACTAGCACTGAAACACCATTCATCCTGAATGGATACAACATTACATTTTGCAGAGTTAATTTTTAATTAAATCAGAAGGAAGGATCTCCTGCTTTCTGATATGCATAATAGCCATTATATACATTTTATAGAAAGCTTGACTGGAAATAAATCTTAGACTATCATAAAATGGAAAAAAGCCCTGTCAACCCTTTTCTTTTGACTTATACATTCTCCTGAAATATTCTACTGAAGAAGCATAACAGGAAGACAGTGGGCACAATCACAGCAATGTTATCAGGCATATGCTGGCATTTTGGTCAAAGTGAGCCTTCAGTACCTCAGTAAGCACAAGAAAAGAAAGGTCTGGATAAGGAAGATATTTTATACCATTTTATGAACCTTATCTGGGGCACTGAGCAGAGCTACAACTCTGATTTTCTTAAATAGACCACAAGAATTTCTGAAAGTCAACTCTGGACAGATCTGTTGTAATGACAAGGCATTCCCAAATGTAGCGACATTGGCAGCCAACTCAATTCCCACATTCCCCAGAAAATCCCAGTTAGGAATGAAAGCAGTACTGGTGATCACACCTAAGGTATGATTAAGAAAAAAGAAGAGCCGTATATCTACCTCTGTATCTAGAAATTAGACAATTTGCAATAGAAATTAACATTAACCTTTTATGCCTTAATAGAGCGCTGTGCTTCCATTAAGAATATATTAGTTAAAAATGGAAGAGTCCTAGCTATACTTAATGCTGAGAGAAATGGACTTTTCTGTTTTGATATTTACTAATAGGAAGTTTATTTCAATCCTACCTCATGACTTTTCTAAAGATTTTTAAAGCTACAAATATTTTTAAAGCTCCAAATCCAAAAGTTAAGCATCCCATTTCTTTGGTGCCAAATTCTGCCTTAATATTTGAATATCATTTTATTTTGTTTCAGTGTATGTGAATTCGGCATATGAGAGACACAATTTGGGACTGAACGCTTCCTCCTGAAGCATTTAAAACTATGCTAACTTCTAAGCATTAGTTATTTTGACTTCAAAGGTCTAAATATTAACTAAAATGCTAAACTACTTTAAAACAGACTGGCACACTTAATGACTAGAAAAGAAATTGTAGCACTATTGAGCTATGTATAGTTAAAACTTTTAATATACAAATTCTGCCCAACTACCTTGTCAAGGAAAATATGCCTGATTTTCAGCAATCAAGTAACAGCCTCAATAAATAAATAAATGAAGTGCCATTCCCCCACTCAGTGCTTGTATTTCAGTAACTTAGTGGTACTTGCATCACTTCACTGAGGAAAAAAAAATGCAGAAAGGACCAAAACATGGAAGTGAAACGATTTTGAGCATATAAGTCATCAAAACACTACGGCTACTTAGATCCCTGTGCTCTAGCTACCAACTACTGTAAGGAAGAAGGGAGCCTGCACCCATGGCTGCTCATGAGGCCAAAAACAAAGGCAGGGAGCTCAACTGCACGCTACAGAAGCTCTAATACACTCATGAAAAAATGAGTTGGAATTAGACGCTCTTAATTCAGCGTTCCCTCACAGGAAAACCTGTAGCAAAGAAAAGTGTAACTTACTGTCAACACACAGCAGTGATTTCTGCAGCTTCTATGCTATTGTGAAATCTTGCTGGGGCTCCATGACCTACACTCTGCCAAGGCCTCCCGGGATCCCTGGGAGGCCATTGATCATGGGACATTTTCTTTGTTTCCAGCACACGCTGCCTTCCAGCCTGTGCTCTTGCTTTAGGCATGAACTTCTACCCCCATCTTAGCCAAAAACAAGCAGAAAGGTTGTGAGACTTCTACTGTCCTGCAAATGTGACTGCTAGGCAGGCGAGATGTTGCTGTTAGCTTGAATGCAGGGAAGTGTGAGGCAGAGTATAAAATAACAAATGTTAGGTTACACACAATCTGACTAGTAGTTATGTAGCTTTTACACACCACTTGCCATCTGTAGACCATGTGACATTGTGCAGAAAAGGTTATGTTTATCCTCACTTTGCAGATGGGGGAAAAAAAATTACAAAGGGTTTCCCAGGACCACAACACAGTTTAAACAAGAGCCGGAACAGAAGTTAGACCTTGATTGCCAAACCTATGTCCTGGAGACCAAGTAGCTACTCCTGCAATTTCTGGACAAGCCAGTTTTGATGAGATGTTGAGTAAGAGTTATTTGATTTGTTTTTCAGATTAACTAAACAGTATTTTGAGATAATGGCATTTTTATATTGCCCTACACAGACTGTAAAAAATCAGTCTTTGCCAAAATAACTTGTAATACCGTAATGAAATACTCTGTGGCACAGTTTCTTCAAACTGACAGTTGCCTGGATACTGCAGTAAGTAACACATACTCAGAAAAGTCTCAGCAATTACAAAGTATAGTGTTAATTTTATACAGACAACATGAATAATGCTGAAAACAATAAGGGCTGAATTTTTGTAAGTTTGATAATATATCCAGTGTCAAAGGCTGGACACAAAGATATATATCAAATTGCAGGGAATGTTCTTTTGCCTTACAAAAAAATGATGAGGGAGACATATTTTAACCTTAAGATGAGAAATACAGCCAGCAAGATGCTTGTATACAATAAGAGCTGTCATAAAGATATTGTCAAAAATCAATAAGCTTCAAGAAACAAGAGTATGGTTGCAAATATTTTGTGCTGTTTGGAGATCAAGTAGCATGGTAGTGGGCAAAATAGAGAGTATACTGCAGTGGGAGTTCCATTGATCTAACCAGCCATTTTGGCAGCACAAAACTATCAGAGGAGTTACAGATTTGCTTTATAAAGGAAGTAACCTGACTTTGTAAAGGAAATAACATTCCTATGTGAATCCAAATAAAAGGACAGGTATTCAAGCCACTGAGATGACAGTTTCAGAAGAGGAGCGTAGGAGTTATTTTTCCTAATGAAGGAAGGAGGGTGGATGAGAGCTCAAGAGAAAACTAAGCAGTTCACATTCTGTCATAACACATTGATGCTGATGTTACAGCATGCATAAGGAGTGGGACAAAACAAATGGACATAGATTTGAGTCCAAAAAGAGTAGTAGGTTTGGCGTGTATTTCAGAATTGGTGATGGCAAGTGTATTTGAAACAAAATATGAACCAGAAGTGTCAAGTAAAGCTCAAGAATTAGCCAAGAAATACAGCAATACATGATGCTAGAATTGAATGTAATTGGGATTTTACAACTGAGAGGAATGTAATTTTTTGACTGAGAAAAAATTTCAGACTTTGGAAATCATTTGGAAACACCAAGTCACAGATGCAAATAAAGCTACTGCGAAAAGTTTTAATTTGATGTTACCTTTTCCAACATTTTTATTTAATACCTGATCAATTATAAGACTGAAAGAAAAAAAAAACTGCAGGAAATGATTGCAAACTAAAGCTACTCTTGAAAGACTTTATGTGATTTATTGCTTGTAAATAGTATAGAAAGTGTGAGATGGATACTGAAGTGCTCTTGATCGGTTCGGCATGGTTCACTTCGTAACTGAGATTTCAAACAAACATGTAGGTGATCAAAACTGGCACTGAAAAAATGTCAGACAGGGTATTGATCTTCCTTATGTTATGAGCTGTACATGAATTATAAACTACAGTCCAGCAAGTGACATGCGACATATGCCTGATCCCTCTTTTATGTCTGACATATCGTTTTCTAATTTGTGTTCCATAAGTCAAGTTCTTCCCCTAGCTATGCCGTGGAATTCATGTTCCCTTAACATAGAAGGTAAAAGAAAGTCAAACATAGCAAAAAGCTATACAGTTTAAAAGCTACTGACTTGGGATAATGAAAGGCAAGAAAAATATTCCTAAATTTATGTGGCAATCTTTCTCACTAGGACTGATTTAATTCCAGTTCTCATTTAATTCCAGACACATTTAAAACTAAATAATATTTCTTGCTAGAAAGTCCTTACAGGATTTTACAAGAAAATTAATTCTGTTGTATGCATGAAATTGTGAGCAGATTTAATTTTATATAGCATGTCTGGTGTGTCTTTTGTACAGTTAGTCCTTAAAACCTTTTCTTCCAATGTGCTAATGAAAGTAAGATCTGTGTGCTGAATGTAGGCACAAATTTAACAGCTTTCTTGAATGGCACCTTTAGCTGTGCCCCTCACATAAGTGATTAAATGCTAATTTTACTGATACTGTGAGTATCAATACATTCTTTCTTGTTGAGTACTTTAAGACTTCTCACTTATTACGGCAAAAATTGCTATACATCATTATCTCTATTATAATCCATGAGCAACTCAAGTTTAAGAACTTCGAACTGCAGAGAATTTTAATACAGAAGGCAGGAACCTCAAGCTATAGCTCCTGTTTGAAGTTTCCATTATACTGAACCCAGCTGATGTTCTTGAGGAAAAAAATATATTTAGGAACTTTGTTTCAAAATGCTAATTTTACTTTGAGAGATAGTTACAATTTCCATTAAGTTCAGATCTCTAATTTAACTACCTATTAATTTCTTATATTTGCAAAAAGTTTTTTTTTTTAAAGCAACAAACAACAGATCATTTAGAACAAATAACAAAAATATATCTTGATTACTTCTATCCAACATGTTCTTCATCTGAAATATTGCAAAAAGAGAAATACCAACAGGATGCTTTGATACTATACACAAATGCAAACAAGTAAGATGCAATAAAGTTTTCCAGTAATTCTACTGGCTTTTCTTTCCTCCTTTTCTATGGTACAGTCTCAAGAATTCTCCTCCAACTTGCTTTCATTCTTTAAATATATTTCTTAAAAAATTGTTAAGAAAAGTTTTTTTCACTTAGAAAGCAGCGTAATAACTGTTTGCTTCAATTAAATAAGATTCATTTAAGACATTAACATAAGTTTACATTTTGACTTACAGCTGAATCATTTTAGAAGTAAAAGGAGAAAAAAAAAAAAAGATAATCTACAAGAGATTCAGAGATAATCTACAAAAAATCAGAGATAATCTACACGGTCTCTGGCGAGACTTATTGAGGCCTTCCAGTACCTAAAGGGGGCTACAGGAAAGCTGAGGAGGGACTCTTTGTCAGGGAGTGTAGTGATAGGACAAGGAGTAATGGCTTTAAACTGAAAGAGCGGAGATTTAGATTAGATGTTAGGAGGAAATTCTTCACTATGAGGGTGGTGAGGCACTGGAACAGGTTGCCCAGAGAAGCTGTGGATGCCCCATCCCTGGAAGTGCTCAAGGCCAAGCTGGATGGGGCTTTGGGCAACCTGGTCTGGTGGAAGGTGTCCCTGCCCATGGCAGGGGGGTGGAACTGGATGTTCTTTAAGGTTCCTTCCAACCCAAACCATTCTGTGATTCTATGTATTCATTTATTCTCCATATCCACTACCTGAGTTTCAATGCTCCTCTGTCATTTTACTTGCATGATCAATATTCTCCACAGACTGCAAAGTGCCATCATCACCAGCTTAGAGAGAAACATATGTATACTTGAAAATCCTGCCTTCCAGAAAATAATGCTCTGCTCATCAGGCTAATGTTGCAGTATTCCCTCCTGCACAGCAGGATTAATGGTGCCGGAAATTAAGTTTTGCAAGAAAGAGTACATGACTCTGTCTTAACAGCAAATGATCCTGTTCCTGCATGGAAAGAAGATGCCACTGTGTCCTTATAGGCTGCTGTTATAGAAGCAGGAGGACATAGGAACCTTTCAGGTGAAGCCTGCTAAGAAATATATTAGTCTATCTTGATGTCCAGCAAGACTTGCACAACAATAGAAGAGTAACCTATGTGGCTTATGTCATGATGGCTACCTCAGTGGCAGCTTCATCCACTCATACTATTTAAAGGAGAAGAATTTAGAAGATA
Organism: Anseranas semipalmata; assembly: GCA_013399115.1. Taxonomy (NCBI): domain Eukaryota; kingdom Metazoa; phylum Chordata; class Aves; order Anseriformes; family Anseranatidae; genus Anseranas; species Anseranas semipalmata. The sequence continues at coordinate 135,293 of VXAA01001226.1, read as the reverse complement.
GTCTTGGAAACCTTGATCACTTCTTTTCCTGAAAGTGAATTTGGCTATCTCACATTCACTGTTCATCAGGAGGCATGAGTTGTAAAGCACTGTAGGAAGACAGCTACTCTTCTGGACACGGATTCTTGGATCTGGAGCCAGGATAAAAATAAATAATTTGAAACTAGTCTACGGAATCCTACTCATTTTTATTCTATTTTGGTTTGGTGAATCTTTAATTCTTTGTAGTTGCACAACTTTCACAGGACAGTTACTAGTATATAGATCCATGTGATAAGGGCACTCTTGAAAAAGGTAGAAATTTAAGGAATCTAAACTCTTCTCTACACATTACCCCATTCATTAATGGGAAATAATTGAACCTAGGTCAATTTGATGAGATCTCTAATTATGAGGATGAAAGGAGAAAATATCACCTATGTAAATATGAGCTTGCCTGTACCACCACTACCTGTTTATACCAACATTACTCATCCTGGAAGAAAGGAAGGGCATGAGCACTTGTTAACAGGAGAAAATCGCACACTGTGACTCCCACACCATGGGAGGCACTTAACTCATCTTAGAGCTTGATCTATATCCTTTGGATAGGATATCTGCTCAAGTAGAGAGGTCTGACCTGGGCACATTTATGTTAAGTGTTCAGTAACTTGCCTGTCCAAGATGGACTGATTCCACTTTGAAACATCTAATTTTGTCCGTATCAAATAAATAGGCTCAGCATCTAACTCTTGCAAACTGGGTTGCAGAGCAGGTGCCTAAAAGAGAAGTGGTATAACACACAGCACTGAACCACAGAAATCCTTTTGTGAATACATTCCAGAGTCTTATGAGTTAAAACAATTCAAACATTGCTTATGTACGGCAGTATTTGCTGAACAGAGCTCTGAGTAGGTGTTGAATAATAATAATTCTCCATCTTATTTTCAATAATGCCTGGAAATTCACTGGAAATTGTGAAGCTTGGTATCGTATTGAGTGGGGGAGTACTGGGCTTTAATCTGACTACAGACAATTCAATTTCTGGATTATTTGTACACAATATTTACACAATGATTGTTTCTCTTTTTCACTTGCACTCATAGTAAGCAGTACTGACAAAATTATCTACATTTGTTCTGAAAGATTTCAAGTTATAGTTTCAGTAAGACTGATCTCCATCAACAACTAATTTATCACAATCATTCAGAAATTGTAAGGTGAGAGTACAGAGGTGAAGGTTATTTGACCTCACCTAACCAAAACAGAAATGTAACTTGAGTACATCATTTGATCTTTTAAATCAATAGATAAGAAGCATATTGCTTTATCAGCAGAGGCTTTTCATCAGTACTAAATATCTTCTGTTTACTTTCCCTTATCTCTTCACACCACAAAATTTTCATGACAAAATTTGATTATTTGGGGAAAAGAAAACTTAGAGTGATTTTTGAAAGAACTACAAGCATCAAAGCAATAAACTACTACAGTTGTTAACCTTTACAATTGTATAAATAAAGTAAAATTAAGTTGTTTGCAAATGGGCTCATTTCCAGGCATTTATAGACTGGAAATAGTGTTTTCTTTCCATGTATCTCAAGCCTCAAATTAAATTAAAACAAAGAGAAGTATGCAAGAATTGCTCAATTGACAGGGATGAATGAGAATTTCACCTGGGCAAAAATTGAGTAAATGGTCAGTATCCAGTTCAAGATTTTCTAACAATATCTTTCATAACATTACTATTTATCCATACAGGGTTATGACAAAATACAGCCAAGTATCTCCCACTTATGTATTATAAATTGATTAGCAGAAGCAACTTAGACAATCAATCCATGGATTACTGTACTTCAGAAAGAGAGAATTCCTATTCCTCCTTGGTGCTCAATAAGATTGCACTTCTAGAAAGATTACTCTGTTATTCACCCTTAAAAGCCAAACAGCCAATCCAGGTGGGGCTGCAGTATGACTTTGCTTTTCTCTTGCTGCTTTCATGCCTTGAAAGAAGCTAGCTAGTACCCCAGGGGACTTCACAAAGCTGGGGCTGTAATTTTGATAAATTACAAATTAGGAGAAACCGGTTTGCAGACACTATAATCTATCTCTTCTTCTATAATGTTTGACAGATAATCCGGCTAAAGATCCGCTCATACAGCGAATATCTCCCTAGTTCTCACAGCAATAATTTAGTGTTTCTTGTTAGAGTTTCCCTTACTTCTGCATTGTATCTAGCTTCTCCTAGAAACAAGTTATATTAGAGTAGTTTGCATTGTTTATAATCATAAACTGCTACTGTCTCAGGTAGAGATGTCACAAGAACACAAGAATGCCCTGAAGATCTAATTAGCTCCTTACCTTTCCACAGGTAGTAACCACAAACACATACCCAGAGGAAAACACGGGTAGAGCAAACATGGTTCTCTCAATTGCACTTCTAACTTCCAACAACTTGTAACCTCTGCTACATCACCCTGCAGTTGTCTGCTTTCCAGGTGGAAAAACCTTCTCTTCTTCAGCCTTTCTGTAACTTTGTGAATGTCTTCTATACTTTTGATTTTCCGTACTGCCTTTCTCCTTTTTTAATACTACTGTTTTAGCAGAAAACATGGTGGGAGAGCAAGGGGGTGAGGGAACTAGAACCACACGCAATACTCGATAACATAATGCTCAGTAACATAACAGCATAGTCATAGGCTTGTTTTTTTTTTTTCCCTTGTTCCATTCCTAATAACTCATAATAATAATATTCTAACTACTAGTAAGAAATGGACTTTGAGCTGGTATTGTCACAGAACTATCAGTTATAAGCCCAAATGTTAGAGCAGCATCCACCATTTTATATGCAAAATTAGAATGTTTTTTTCTAAAGTGCATCACTTAACATTTATTTACACTTTAATCCTTGGCAGTTCTTCATGGTTGGCTTTCTATTGGGTAAAGTCCATCATCAAGTTTATTTGCCTTACTATCCCTTACTTTTCAGACCATTTTTAAATTTGCAGATGTGTAGATCACTCTAATGCCACAGAAGTTCAGTTAAGGAAATCGGTCAATGCTGAACACCATGAAAAAGAAAAGGACTGAAGAATTGCTAAGAACTACAGGTAATAATATAAATTTCATTGTATTTTATGAAACAGCATGGTATGTATCATACAAGACATGCTCACACAAAACTGTACAGACTATGTAACTTATCCTTGGAGAGCTCTCAAATTATTCATCTTTCCCCTCCTAAAAAACAAGGGAATTGTGCATCTTTTTTCCTGTGAAGTCAATGCATATTAATAAAAGCTAGTGATAATATGGAAAATGGACTTGCTACACTAACTTAAGAGGCAGACTCAAGAATAAAACTTTTCAATACTGTCTTAGCAAATATCTCATGTTCTGTTCCCACAAGGGAGCATCGGTGAATCAAAATAAGACTTAAAAGGTGCTTAAGAAGGTGACCTGGTATCATGCACAGATATAACTTTATGTGGGAGATGCAATGCAAAGACCTTAAACAAGTCACTAGTTAGGATTCATGCTAATGTAAGCTGATTTTCCTTTAAAACAGCAGTTTGTAAACTTAGCACCTAATTTTTGTTTGATAGTGAGCCTCTAGTGTGCCATCCAACAGCCTTAGAGAAATTATATAATTTTTTTTTATCTCACTAAAATTGCAGAAGTGATTTGGCTTCCTTCTTTACACAAAAGAGAACAAGGTTCAAACACTCAATTGTATAACAACATAGTTATTGTGCTGTTAGAGCAAACATTCAGGTTTGTCTTCAGGTGCCTAAAACACTCCTTGTTCTGTTTTTATCAAAATCATTGGATAATTGTGTAAGGAAGTCTTGGTCTTAGTCTCTAGTGCTCTTAGTGCTCTGGGTCCACATTTTCTCAAAAACAACCTTAAACAGTGACTCACATCCCCAACTTTACTGTATTTACGTGGCCTAAGTGACTTGCTTTCCATCAGAAAGTGACTACCTGCCTTCACCACACTTCTGCATCTTTTGCAGGCATCTGACTCATCTTACTAAAGGCAGTTTCACACTTTTCAAATCTGAAGTGGAACTCATCTAAAATGCATGCGCAATACCAGAGGATCAAAAGGGCACACAATAGCTCAAAAAGACAACAGGTGGGTTTCCGGTCTTCAGTAACCTCCGATAACCTTCAGTAACCTGGCCTTACCAATATCTTTTTTTAGGAGCTAGTACAAGAAGGCTGCTCGCTCTGCAAAAATGATGTGGGCTGTCTTCAGCTGGGGTTGGTCCTGACTTTCACACATGACATCAGTAGCAAAACAGGATTAACAGAGATGACAGCAGTTTGTTAAGCCTTTGATGTTCAGTGATATATTTACATGCACATTGCAATTTCCCACATGAAAAAAAAGGTCAGTCTTAACTGAAACTAATTGGGAAGGTTTGGAGCTAATTGGAATTCTTTTGGTTTGCTACAGAGAAAATAAAACAGAAGAGGCATTGAGATTAGCAATACTTTCATACTTAGAGGCAATCCCTTTAGGTTAAGGAATACAAGAAAAGCTTATGCTTATTTACATGTGTTATGCCTCTTCAATTGATAAATTTGTTTCATGGTTATGTATTTCAGTTTTATTCCTGATATTCCTCACAGTCACTAACCAAATCCTTTCCTATAGTTTAAAGAAAAAGCAAACTCCTATGCCAACATCTTTAAATATAGCAGCAGAGAAGTGTTTACATTTCTAAAAAGTGAGAGAACATGGATAAAACACTTGATTTCTTTCAGATTTGATGTCTACTTGTGTGTTATTAACACAACACAGTGACTAGAGCAGTCATTTAATAATCTGTGATTATTAAATCAGTGCTGAACCAGTTTGGATTTCTTCCATAGAATTCCATGAGATCCAAGCTAAGGACTTTCACAGATTGCTTTAATTAGACACTTGAGGCCGGTTTTTCTAAGGAATACTCCACAACTGACTGTACATTATAAATGTTTGCCTGGTTATTCGCTTTCCTATGTCCTTAACAAGTGACTTATTTGTTGTCTTCTTAAATGATGTTCTCAGCAGCAGAGGTCATAATCTCAAAAGAAAAAGCATTCCCAGAAGTTAATCACCTTAGATTAGAAACAGTCAAATGGCCCATTTGTTCCTAATTTTAGACTCCTAATTCACTATGGTATTTCTGCCACCTAAACAAGAAACAGGTACTTTCGCTCTAAGCAGAACACTGAAGACACTTCTTCAGCTAACAAATATTACATATAAATTTGCATACTTTATCTATTTTCTTGTAGGCAGAGAGGTTTCTAAGAATTTGTTTTTCAGGCACTTAATTTTTTTATAATTTTCTCAGAGTTCTGTTTTGTAAATGGATTTTATTCTCACTAGCTTATTTTCTGTGTCATAGCTCTCACTGGTGAGATTCAGCCAATAGGTTACAGATAATGGCTGTTTAAATTGAAAAAGATGATGCTACTAGCATATTTGCAGATTCAGGTGAGGAAGGTGGAAACACATTGTGCTATATACATCCAGGACAACAAAGCATACTGGATCAACCTTCTTTTGATCCTGGTATTATGGACTGGTTAGAAACATGGCAAACAGTATGCTCCTCCTCTATTCTTAAAGAGAATTCTGTCTGTGAGAGACTGTGATGTTTTGTTGTGTAGGTAATCATATAATGACACTACAGCAGAAGAGGAATTAGGAAGACTGAAGGCTTATATGTACTGTTCATATGCTTGACTACTAAGCATCTGTTCAAAACACTAACTGATTGGCTTTAAAATGGAAAAAATAGACCTGAAGATAGGATGGAATATAGCTGTGTGTTAAAATTTTATCTTGATACTTGAACACTATGAATATAAGGGAAATTATTTTTACTGAACATTAGCTGCTGTTCAGTCATTTTCTTTCATGTACTATCTATGTTCTGCCCCGCTGTCACAAACTATACCATTAACGCTAAGGCTCCCCACATCTCCTCCATATTCCTGCCATCCACTGCTCAACTGGATGTCTTGACCTTCATCTTTCCCCTTTTTACATAATTAAGTTGAAAAAAGAAACATTAGTAAATTGACTAAATTCTTTAGATAATTCTGTGTATCGTCTGGTACACTTTTCAGCAGAGTAGATGTAAAAATAAAATAAAAAAAACCCACAAACATGCAGCAGCTAAGCTACAGACTGAGCACCAATTTTGTCTTTCATATGCAAAGACATAACCTAATAGGGAAGATGGACTGTCTTTGGCACATTCATCTGTGCCATAAATTGGAAGGAATATCTCATGCTCTGTTTCTAGAATTAGACAGTTATGTGTTTTTTTTCTCAGTGTTCAAAAAGAGAATTATGCCTTCTGAACACAGCTTTGGCCCTGTGCTGAGTGTAGAAGCATAATTCTATAAGAAAGTTTACTTATCTCAAAGCTCATTACAGATAGTGCATGCATTATGCCCTTGCTTCTTATAGCATGCTTTCATTAACCTTATATTATTTGAATAGGTATCTCATACTCATTATGCAGTTGATTCTACCTCTTATTTCAATTTTCAACCAGTGCAGCCTTATTTAAACATTTGTGTAGAAAATAACCAATTTTCAGATATGTCAAGGGATGCTTCTTTCATTAGAGAGTCTAAGTTTCATCTTATCTACACACCAAATTTTATTATGTAAAGGCAAGGGTTAACAAACATCCACAGAAATAGTCATTTTCCATGGGTGAAAGTAGAATCAGATGTTCACAGAAGATGATTCCAGCAGCCAGAAAATGCATGTAATGTCTCATCTAAATGTCTGCTTAGTCTTTCTGAAAAGCAATTATTACATTTAAAAGTACATGGATTTAAACTTGTCTCGAGCATAACTCAATGGCACTAAAAATATGAAAAAGAGCACAGCCTCTGGAAAATGCTGGTACCCATATCCCGAAATATGAGTTCTCCTGAAATATCCCAAAATGGAGATGATAAAAGTATTAGTCACTGTACCAACAAAGGTGCCCAACATTGGAATGCTGCATTTGTTTTCAAGCTAGCGGAGTCTCTGGACACCTCTAGATTGCGCATGGCACACATCTACACTGATATACTTGAGATTTAATTAATTGCACTAGAAAACATCCAAAACATGACTTACATTTTGCCACAGCTTTATACCTCACCAGACAAACGTTTTCTGTCTGCAGCAACATTTTAGAAAACATAAAGGAAGAGTCTGGTCATGAAGAAGACTTCTAACACCTATGTTGGACATTGTTAGGTTATACGATAAAAGCTCATCTGCACACCCACAAAGGAGCAGGGAGAGACAATGGCAGGGATGAGGGCTGGGGGGAGCCCAAATAATGCCCTTCTGGGCTTCTCCCAGGCCCATCACAGGAGCCATCAGCCCATCAAAGACCTATCTCCATGAGCCAAGTACAGCACAGGGGCACAGTAGTAGGTAGGAACCCAAATTAAGGACTCCCAAGGAAGGAACAACTTCTCTGGGCCGCTTCCAGGGCTGTCCCTGCAAAGGCACAGCCCCATTGTACAGGCATGAAACCCATCAAGATGAGTGATGAGGAGAAGCTCTCCAGATCTCCTTTCTGTTTAAGGGTGGTTGTTACCTACGATTATGGGACACATTATGGGGAAGAGCATTTTGGGATTGCACAGGATTTGTTATAGGATGTTTAGGGAAGAAAATGAAGGTGGGGAAAAGGGGGGGAGGAGGTCTAGTTGATTTGGGGAGGAACAAGTGTACGAAAAGAAAGGAGTAAGAGGCTAAAAAAGGCCAGTCATGTAAACAGTTGGCTGGTCAGCACCTGGCTGTGCCCTGAGCCTGATCAGTGCAGTCTGTCCTGTTGTCTTATAAAATTCCTTCCTAACTCTTTCCTGAGTGAGAGGCTCTCTGTTCTGTGTCCATGTGTGTGTATGGGGCTCTGAGTGCCAGCAACGGGAGTCATACCACGGGTCAGAGGGCCCATGTGTCCATGGTGCAGCAAGTGGAGCAAGTGCCAGTGTGATCGCTAGTGAAGATCAAGCCAGACAAGCCAGTGAGCAGGTGAAGTGGCCCAGGAGCTATAGGGATGTGGGAGTCTCTAAGGGACAACTCTGGGTGTGAGTGCCTGTGTGTCCCTAAGGGTGAGAGCACAGGGGGATTGGCTACTGAGACCTGGGAAACCTTGGCCAGCTGTGTGTGATGGTCTGTACTGGCAACTGCAGCAGGGCTGCAAACTCAGGGGCTGGCATGTCCAGGTGCCAGCAACTGGGATCCAGGGGCAGCTACTGGCCAGACTGGGTGTCTAAGCCCAGCTGCTGAAGGGATCCACGTTGTACATATACATATATATAAACATACACATAAATATATTCTTACTAGTGGCCCTTCATCCTCCTCAGCCAGAGAGGGGAGCAGGATGAGGCCATTGGTGCTGTCTGTGTTCATGTGAGTAATCTGAGGCTCGGCGACTGGCCATGCACATATGTGGTGTATACGTGTGCTCTGTGTGCATGTGCCTACTGGGAATACATCTTCAGCCTCACTATTGGTTGGACCTGGGGACCTGGAGCTGCAGCAGCCTCTTCTCTCTCAGGATGTTGAATCCAGCCAGGTACATTTTCCTCTATCAGACTTAAAGATTTAGGATGTGGGGGCATGGCACAAAGCTGCGCCAGGGGAGAGTCAGACTGGACATTAGAAAAAACTTTAATGTGAGGGTGCTCAAACACTGGAACAGGCTTCCTAGAGAGGTGGTTGATGCCCCATGCCTGTCAGCATTCAAGAGGCATTTCGATAATGCCCTTAATAACATGCTTTAACTTCTGTTTAGCCCTGAAGTAGTCAGGCAGTTGTACTTGATGATCTTTGTAGGTCCCTTCCAACTGAACTATTTCCTTCCCTTCTTTTCTCTTTTTTCTCTTCTCTTCTAAAGGCATTACAACATCATCTAGTAACTGTATTGATTTGGAAAGTGATGTAATGACAAAAAAAATATATTTAGAAGTCATTAATGAGTCCTGCACCAACTTAGGTGAAAGGAAAAGACAATTTTACGGGCAAGTAGTCTTTCTTGTTATTTATTTAGTACCATAGAAATATCTTTTTTTTTTTTCCTCATTGAAACCACAAAAATCTTAGCAGGGTTTTAGCCTTCACTGTATCCTTCTTTCATTTCGAAAAAAAAACAAAAAACAAAAAACAAGCAAGTTATCACATTGATAGTCTCTTTTTCATGGTTAAAGAAAAATGAAGTAGAAAATATTAGAGAACATGAGAACATTAAAAAAAATAGAGAAATAAGATAAACGTTACCTGCCATTTCAGATAACAAAACAGAAAGGAGTTCACTACATTACTTACTAAAACTTTTGCATAGAAATAATCATAGAGGACTGGAGGAAAGCTGGAGGATAAATCTGGCATAGTACTCTCAGTACTCTTTTGCACCTGTGTCGTGGTTTAACCCGGCAGGCAGCTAAGCACCACACAGCTGTTTGCTCCCTCCCTCCATCCCCACAGTGAGGTGGGGAGAGAATCAGAAAAAAATGGGCAAAAGCTCGTGGGTTTAGATAAAGGCAGTTTAACAGGACAGAAAAGGAAGGGATAATAATAATAATAATAATAATAATGATAAAAGAATATACAAAACAAGTGAAGCACAATGCAATGGCTCACTGTTGACCCATGCCCAGCCCATCACCAAGCAACTCCCCCCACAAACTCTCCCCATATTTACTGCTGAGCACAACCCAGGCGGTGTGGGACATCCCTTTGGCCAGCCTGGGCCAGCTGTGCTGGCTGTGTCCCCTCCAGCTGCTGGGGCACCCCCAGCCTCCTGCTGGCCGGGCAGCGCCAGGGGCAGGAGAGGCCTTGCCTCTGTGCCAGCGCTGCTCTGCAGCAGCTACAGCATCGCGGGGTTATCAGCTTTGTTCTCATCCTAAATCCAAAATGTGGCACCATACCACAGATACTAGGAAAAAAATGAACTCTATCTCAGCCATACCAGGACAGCCTGGTACTTCGGAAGGGCAAAGTAACTTCAGACAAAGTAACTTTGAACAAAACTAAGTTTAAGAAGTAATTTTGGCCTATGGAAACAGAGAGTATAATAAAATATACTGCCACATACATTGCTTATTCAGGTCTCTGATGTTTCTCATTTGGCAACAAGTGTTAGGGGCAATAAGTGTTACAGAATCACTGTCTATTGTGATTCTGTAACCTGATTCTGCAGCTTGATTCCCATAAAACAGGAACAGCAATATCATCTCATGTCACGTAGCCTACATTTAAAATAAATGCATGAGTGCTTGTGAAACATTCAACTATTGTAAGGAAATAAGTAATTCAAAAGTCCACGGAGAAACCTATGATGCTTTCCTCAAGTGGGGTTTGAACGAAACTAGCAAATAAAGCACTGGAGCACTTCTAATGACAAGATTTAAACAAATACTGAGTATCTGTGTACTGAATGAGATTTGGGATTATTTTTAAGGAAAACTAGCACAAGTCTCTGTAATTAAGATCTGTATCATAATGTATGTGCAGCTCCACTGCAGTTGCACGAGAAACCCAACTGCTAATCTTCTAATTCTTGGCTTTGCAACATTAATAGCTCTACTGTAACGTTTTTCAAACTAGCAGATTAATCCCTGCTCCTCTACCCCCCAGCAATTCTCTCATTATATTTTTAAACACATGGATTACAGATCAGGACTTTTTACTCTACCATACATGTTTTCCTTTTCCATCTAGGGAGACGGTACACAAAGAATGTAATGATTATGCCAGTTGGAATAGATGTCATGAAACAGATCATCTGCCATGGTACAAGCACTGATCATTTACTCAAAGTAGGGTCTAGGAGCAGAATTTTTTCTTAAAAGAATACGTCAAAGCTGATCAAATACAAACCTAAACAAAGAATAAAATATTTGAGATTTGATCTAACCAGTTCGCCCTACTTGCGCTGTCTCTCCTTCAAGAATTCAGTTTTTAACCTGGTATCAGAGAGCAAATCCATGTCAATTAATTCTTATGTGCCTATTAGATACATTGCAATAGTGGGTATTTGTTTTTTGCAACCATAGTGATGAAATGTGTTTTTTGGCTAAGGTCTTAAGAATTCTAAGCAAGTATCTGCCTTTGTTTAATTTCAGAAAATCTGAACAGTCCTCTAACACCAAATAACAGGGATTTGGGGAATAGAACTACAAAATAAGTTTTGCAACATTTTTCAGACACCAGTCTACCAATGTGATTTTTTGATTAATTGAAAAATATATACATGTATTATGAAATATGCAAAGACAAGACAAATCTGATTATCTCACAGGTTCTTTATGTAGTGCTGTATTATGGATGAATTTTTTTGAAATGCTTCAAATTCTTATTCTTGAAGACACATTTTATTTCTGTTAACCGCTTAAGGTCCTACATTTATAATTTTTAGATCAGTTTTATCAAAAGTTAACAGAAATTACCAGATAAAGTTTTGTTATTTCATTTAGCTGTTAATGTTGTGATCCAGCAAAGTTGAAACTATAAATGCTTAAGGGAATTTAAGAGTTGGAGTGTTTGTTCCTACTTGACAATCCAGAGCTCATGATCCATCAAAGTCAATAAGACTCTATTAGCTCAGTTGGTCAGGCTTGTAATGAATGGCAGATGCTGCATAGATCAACACTGAAAAGATGATATCACTCAAGAAGGACTGCCAAAGATTTTCAGCATCTTTGTATAGATTTGTATATAAGAAAATATAAGTATTGTGTATTTTAAGACTGTTAAAGAATGTAAAATGCCACAACTCTATACTGAAAAATAATAAGAATGCAACAGTCTATGCATGATGCCAAAGTTACTAGAGCATAGACTGAATTCACTGGCAAAAGTCTTTTCAGTCTAGTCCAAATGGAAAAACAAACAAAAACAAAAGAAAACAAACAAACAAACAAAAAACACCAAACCAAACCAAACCAAAACCCCTTCCTATTCTAGCATTGTTTAAAATGTTTGGGGATACAGAAATTTTAATCATGGTATCAACTAGAAACACAATGGCATCTGCAGATTCCTTGAATTCAGTGATTTCCATTTCAGTGACTTGTATTATTTCCACTCCTCAAAAATGTTAACACCTACCTCTTGCACAGTTATGGAAACAATTTAAACATTTTCTATGGTACACAGCATAATCTGGCTTTCAAGACAAAGGCAACAAAGCAGAAACTCTAAAGGGATACAATTATATTGTAGTTTATTCATTCGATACTTGTTTTACAAAATCTCTTACAGACATGAAACCACACAAAATAAAACAGTATGGTTCAGGAATTAAAAATACACTTAATATCTTCTTACTGGATTAAATCCAGTTGACTAAAACAATGGAGTAGCTCTTGATTTATGAAAATGTGACTGAAAATAGAACATATTTCTTTCACTATTGAAAGAATAATCCCCTTCAAAAAAGCAAATGAAAAAACAGCCCCTCCTTTTCCCCAACTGCTATACAGAATCCAGTAAAATTCTTATCACAACACTTCTCAGCTGAGCTTTTAGATGAAATCTTTTAAATGTGTTGGGTATCCTTGTTTTTACATGGTTTGAGCTGCAAGGAAGTAGACGTAAAGGTTCAGTGGAGGAACTCAAGGTGACAGAAACTTTAGAGAGAGACTTGACATGTAAGAGACTTCATTATTCTATGTACTCCAGAAACTGTACTGAGGGGTCAAAATTCAAATGACTGGAATTACACTGCCCAGCTGATATTTCTCATGTGTCAAAGAAATGCAAAGACTTTAACGAGTGAAGAGCTAGCAATATGATCAACTAATATTTCAGTTTAACCTATGACGTGATAAACTATGTAGCGTATAAACTATATGGCATACAAAACATTTCTGGGACATCTACAGCCATAATATTTTGACATGTAAAACAAACACTAAATACTGTCAGTGGAGAAAAATTACTTTTTACCACCACTAGATCCTATTCCTAATTACTTTGAACTTTATGTCTCACATGCTAGTTTCACATTCTTTTGTGGCAAGAGTCCTCTGCCTGTTGAGAAATAAAAGGTGTTTTGCCATTTAGCTGTGTAAATATTCTTCTGTTCTAGTCCTGACTTCCCCTTTGAGGAGAAGGCCCAGCATATTCACAGCAAGACTATTGCTAATGGCTTGTCCATGCCAGTATGAGCTCCCAGTAGAATTTCTAGAGAAAATATTGCTCTTTGTCTGTCTGTCTGAAATAGTGAATATGTGTTTTAAATAGATGAGTCTCTTCTGGCTAGATAAACTAAACTGGCATTGCATAAGGCCGATGATATCAGATAATAGCAATTATTATTTTAAATGTTATAATAATTTCCCTTTGTAACTTCTGTTTTGAGTACTGAAACAAAGTTTCAAAAGTCACCCATCATCAAAATCAAAGAAAACCAAATGTTCAGAGAAAATGAAGTAACTGACCTTGATGGCTAAGTGATAACTTCAAATGAAATTGTCCTTATCAGTTACTCTTTACCACAGTATCCCTTTAGGAAACCACTATAATACCACTATACAAGCAATATGATCTTATACCTCATCCCTCACATTTCTAAACACAAATTTTGTCTGTTATGTAACTCCATTATAGTCACAGAAATGTGCTGTGTCTCAGCAATTGAATTTGGCTTGTCCACCAGTTCTCTGTTCAACATTCAATTTACCCTGTACTCTCAAACAAATGTGTGACCTATTAGATTTGGCACTGAACTGCAAGAGGTAAACACAAGCTCCTTGTTTCCTCACTATGCTTAAACACAGTATGTTACAGATTTTCAAAAGGACTCCTGAAAAAGCAGAAGGGACAGAGGGTGTTAACTATCTTGAAGCAGTTTTTAACTCCTGTAATAAGAAAAATGAGAAAATCCTTTTAAAAAGTAACCTGTTTTTAACCCTCATAGCGAATATAGTGTTAAAATATGATTCTCAAAAGTTAAAAATCAACATGGACAATCAGAACATTGAAAGACATTTTTAAGATGATCTCACCATTTTGGAAGACCTATCTTTGTTTTAACATTCCTAACGGTAACAATTACGAGTAAAGAGTTTCGATGTTAACTCGCCAGTTACAAATACAAAAGCTGAATGTTCAGCTTTTGACTGTTTATTCTTACAACAATGCTTTTTCAGTTTAAGACAGTTTTTAGCTAGAAAATATTTAAATGTGAATTTTAAAGACCCCAAAATTTTGTTTGTGGAAGTTGGATTTCTATGAACAAAAATGTCCCTTACTATAGTCTTCATTTATCTTGTCTTCTAAGAATTTACTCTGAATTTATTAACTTGCCATATAGTTATGAAAGCACTGTATCAAAAAGCAGAAACATTAGTGAAGGTTCTGATTTGAATAAGTTCACAACAACTGTACTCACTGTATGTGTAAGAAACACTTTTTTGTTATACCTAGATTACTTAATGCAGTTCCCTGCATGTGATACACAGCCTGATTATTAACCAGTTTTCAAAAAAATAACAGCTTAGGCAACTCCAAGCTGATTAGTTGCACTTAAAACAACTCTCCAAAATAGCCCTATGAAGCTATAAAGTGTTTTAGTAAGAATAATCTATCCAACGTCAGAGATATACAAGAGCCTGTATTAGGCTTGTCTTCAGCTTTACGGATCTCAGACTTCAATGTGATTTTCTTCTGACTAAGAAGTGTCCAGAATATGCATGTAATCCCTCCAAGAGTTTACCTAATTGGGTCAGTCTTTGTGACTTTAAATTGACCCTACATTGAGCTATATTGTAAGGCAAGTTAAACATCAAGGTTTCCTTACATTAGGCAAGTTTGTAAGAGAGCCATGTTAACCAAGTGGCATGAACTACATTAAAATCAACAGTCTATTTTTGCATAAGGTTCCCAGCAGCAATGAAATGATATATAAAATGATAAATAGTTATATTTTAGTAAGAAAGAAAGCTTATAATTATTGTGAAGCACCTTTCCAATCATTAAGTTATAACCATATAAAGCAATATATTAGGTCCAGTTAACCGCAGACTAAACCCAAGTCACCTGAACAAGTGCTCAGAGGGCTCAGAGGCATCTGGGCAAAATATTTGCAATGCTATTAGAATTTCCCAGAGCTGATAGGGCAGATTAGTGAGACGCACATTGTGTTAGTACATACTGCAGCCATAATTGCAGAAATCAACTGAAGATATTTGTAATACGGTCTTTATAACTTCATTGTGTATGCACCGCTTAGTAAAAATACTAGGATCCTATTATACTAGGGCATTGGCATATTAGGGATACTTATCCCAGTGCAAAAACTGTCACTGGGAGAATTGTTGATGTTATAGAAGTTGCTTCTAATTCAGAGAGCACAGTTGAACTGTTTTCATTTATTTTAATCAGCAATCTAATCAATGTATTTGTTAAAGAAGTATTGCATTTTTCATATCTTTTCAGAAAAAAAAAAAGAATAAATAGAAAAAAAAGCCAGAAGAAAACCCAGCAACCCAACTCTGCTCTTTTGAAGCTGTATAGCATTAGATTAACAGCAAATACACTCTCCCAAAGATGAAGGATATTTTCTTTCAAAGGTACAGAAGTTATTTTCACTGAGCACTGCACATTGTTACCATATCTGCTAAACAGATTCCTATTAAATGTATTCTATTGAATGATACTAGAATTACTACAGGAAGTATTACCTGAAATGCTTTCTATGACCATTGAATAATTTGATAAAGAAATTTAAAGAATTTTATAAAGTTCCTGTACTGACAATGCTACAATTTCTAAATACTGAAATGGTCATCAGGGTGCAGGACAAGTGTATGAATGATCATATATCCCAGCTAACACAGGGTGCTGGAAACTTCATACATATCTTTTAACTTTTTTTTAATTTATATTTCTATTTCTTTGGAAAAAAACAAGTGTCTGTATTTTGGGTGCAAAGAGTGGATCTTTTGGAAAAGCTCATTTGTACTAAGAACATGAAGCAGATCTCACATTTATGCTCTTTAAAAGTGTTTTACAGACAACATTGGGACTATGCAAAAGCCTAATAATTATTCATATGATTTTTTCCTTGATCATATAGACTCTGTCTCTAATAAAGTACAACAAAGCTTGTATTCTTTTATTATACTGATTTTTTTTAGTGCCCTTTGAACAGTTATACTTCATTCTGAGTCTTTCGTCATGGCTCTTATACTTGCTTTGTAATTGAATAACTAAAAAATACATATTGTAGGGATGTATCAACCAAAAATATTATGCTACCAAAAAATGGACTGCAGAAAACAACTCAACTTTACATTATGATCTTCCCAGCAACTACTTTATATATACATAAGAGCATCAATCTATATATTTATTTATGTATGTATTTTGAATACCAAAAGATTACCTTATTAAAATGACAACTCAATGATCTAGAAAATGCTTTATAGTATATACCTCTCTGGTCTACTTCTTAATTTGATTCTAACTTTTCCAGTGGTCAGGGTTTTGACAATTGCAAAATGCTGTAAAGACATTCATTGCTGATTAATCATAGTTAAAACCCGTACGTATTATTAGCTCCACTTTGCCATTACAGAAATGCAGACAAGATGTGTTGTCAGTGTTTTAGTGAGTCTTTGAGTATTTCTTTCCAGACCTATGGTAAGCACTGCATACTGGGGTGAGACAGAGTAGGAGTGGGAATCTATTCATTTATTTTTCCTATTTGTTGAAAAAAACCTTCGCATACTATACTGTTAGGCTAACAAACTTAAGCGCAATGTATCACCTGTAACTAGATTAACAGAACACACCAAATGTCACATGCATACAGGCAAAAGCAAACATTATAGATGGGAAAAGCACATTTTTCTATTATCCCCCTGCAGCCTTCTTGATTTGTTTTCTTTGCTTTCTTTGCTTTCCTCTTTTATTTATTTTTTTTATTATTTTTTTGAGTGACAGCTGACACATGGTACATGAATAAATAATTTACTTTCCATACATAATAATTTTCGAGCTTCTGGGATGTTATCTCAGGAAGAGGTTAACCAGCAGTATCCAGAGAGAATATAAAACTTGCTGGCTTGGAAATGAAGCTAGAAGTATTATGACCTTCTCTGACAGACCACTAAGAATTTATCCAAAGTTGGAGCTAGCAGGAAGAGTTAAATTTCTCTTTAAGCATGTAGTTTCCAAGCCACATTGTTTAATTAGGCAATGTTGCCTCTACTGTTTTATAAAACAAAAAAAAAAAATTAACATGGGTAATATATCAGCAAAAAATATTTCTGTCACCCTGAAAAAATTGAGTAACTACAGCAAAAAGTATTAGAGATGTCAAATAAACACATTATGTTTTTAAAAGGTTGTGTAAGAACCATGTCGTATATGTACAAATCAGCACTGCCAATGGAATCAGAAAAAGCAGAGAAAGCAGTATATTACTCCCAAACTGTTGAATATGGCTGAGAATATCTGATCTGAACATATCTTTATGCATACATCCTGATTTTATACAGATGGTTTTCACAAACAAATTGTGTCTTTCAATCTCCCATTACAGGTCACGACATGTGTGGATCTTAAGTGATTGCTTAATTGATTTACCAGATAAAGATTAGGTTCTTATAAACAATGAATGTTCCATGTGTCTAATACATTAGTAGATTAGACATTTGTCTGTAAAGTGATCTCTTCAATGACTAAAAATAGTTATAATTACAGTAATAATAAAATGCATTATTATACTTCCTCTGCCAAACAAGCTTATGAAAAATAAAATAAACAGATGGTGACATTTTATATGAAATCGCAAACATATAAAAAACCCTGTATCTCTCACCTCTAAACATACTCTGCAAAAGAAAACAAAAGTTCTCTTCCATGCTAAAAATCTCAAAGAGAATGTCATATATTTGTCTACTAGCCATCTGTATCTCTTCTCAAATAGTACCTACGCCCGAAATAAGTCTTTACACAGAAATATATATACAGGCAGATTTAAACAGGTGAGCTTGTAAAGGACCTTGTAATAATATGTTCTCTTTTACTATGCACTTTTGTTAAGTGATAGAGTTTACAAATAATGCATTGTAGTATATTTGAAAGGATATTTCTAACTACTGATATGTTAGTGAAAACATGTCAGTTGATATGTAATTTTATTTAAATTTGGAAGGATCTTAAAATGCTATTTAGAGCTCTCAAAATGATTACTGATCATGTATTAAACCTTTACAGTGCTTGTATCTAAAGACTTGCTTCAGAAGTAATGTTTCATCTGCTCCGTAGAGCAATTTCTCACAACACTCAAACATTACCACGTTAATACATAGGTTAAGATCATGTGCTCATGTCTCCCTCTAGTGCCTGTATCTGTTCTGTATAGTTTTAACTAGATTTTAGAGGTCTGTAGAGCCTTGAAGTTTGGTAATGTCATCACGGAGTTCAAGCAAGGAGAAATAGGTTAGAAGTGAGATATTTGCTATATACCTATAAATATTTACTAATTCGTTTCTTTGCTTTTGGGAGGGGCGAGGTTTAAGGTAAGAGGCAAATAAAGCAAACATGAACCTAATTCATATTTTATTTTAGTCTTGATGATTCTTTTGATCTCTCTTCAGACTTTATTTTACATTTACTAACTTCTTCCTTCAGTGGCAAAGTATACTACTAAGATCTTTCATCCAAACCTTTTCAGTGTGCAAAAACAGTCACCATAAAATGTAGAAATGACTTGAAAAGTTCATGTTTCGATTAAAAAAAAAAAATCATAAAAACTTGGTTTTAGGAGACTTTCCAAACAAGTGGCCTCCTGCAAAATGACAGACGCATGGATATGAAGAAGTTTAGGGTATTTTTCTTTTCTTCTACTCCCTTTTATTACTGTGTAAGATCTTACTGGTAGGAAAACAGGTAATTATGTTTGCAGTACACCACATCAGTCATATCTCACGTCTACTGTTATCAGATACTGCAGATTCTACTTATTGCTGTTTAATGTTGTATTATAAGACAATGGGAAGAGGACAAATACATTCATTTGATTTAGCCTGAAAGATTACTTCAATATTCACCTTTCTACAGTAAATTGCATTTGCAGATGTAACTGTATGCAGCTGCACAATTTCTTTCTGTTTGCAGCCTGAAACATAAAGGGCTCATGACCCATAGAGCCAGCATGGAATCACTGCAGTACTCTGACATCTTTTGTAATGAAAATGTTAGTATTTACTATACAGCCTATAATACTAAGTCATTTTATCTCTGTCAGAGTAAATAGAAGTATATCTGACATCTGAATGTATGAATGTTCATTTTCTTAAGTTGTTTATTACACCTAATAAAAGACACTTTTGTACCAGTATTGAATTCTGCAAGACACCCTCCCCTAGATTTCATGCACAGAAAAACATCCTGCTTAGCAGTATCATTCATCTTATTTTCCATAATTGAAAATAAATAAATAAATAAATTTCTTACCAGTCAAACACGAGGTAATACTTTTTAATCATATTTTCCTAGGTATAT
>VXAA01001226.1:83711-111535 GCA_013399115.1 Anseranas semipalmata | reverse complement strand
GCAATGTTTTTTCCTTGTATTACTAGAGAAATGCATACATTGCTATGATGTTTTATTGACTGTGCTTACGGAAAATCTTATGATAAGGAGACACAGTTATACAAATTGTTCTTCACTAGCACTCAGCACAAAATCCCTAGGTTTCCTAAAACCATGGATTCAGAAAAGCCCATGTGTAGACTACATGGGAGGACAAAAGTGAGGTCTTCCAGAGTCCTGAAGGATCTGCAGGAGCGCACAGGCTGAATTAAAGGTGAGCACATCTGGGCTTTGGAGTCTTGTATTTCTTAAATATGACTCCATGAACTCTAAAATCACTCACTCTCTTTTTTTTTTTTTTTTTTCCCCCCAAAGGAGGGGTCAACTTTTTTTTTTTTAACTAATAACTTTTATAGTTTCATTTAGGACTGCAAGTATATCAAATTTTGAAATCTCAAGTAAATAGGATTATCATTCCCTAAACAAAATGAAATTCCCGTTTCAGAAAGAGTTTTTTCTTTCTATTAATTGGTAGTCAGCTGTTATGACATTACACAACCCGCTGATACATTTCTAATATGGGATTATGTACTTCAAATGTAGTTCAAAGCAGATAATTGCTAGATTAAAAGCAGTTCACATGGGCAAAACATACTTGCTGATATTCAAATCGTTCCAAATTATTATTTAATTTTTTTAAAAAGGAAAAGGTTTAGTAGGTAGTCTCAAAAAGAGAAGTCTTATGCAGAGCATATTCTTACACAGGACATAAAAGAAGCAAGGGCAGTTCAGCTGTGCCTTCGGAGTCCTTCCCTCTATGTTGTACCAGTTCCGCACTACAGTCAATGGTGTAATTCCTTGCCAAATACTGTCACGTGAAGTAGATGACAAACTAAGACAGCTTGGATTGAAAATTCTGCTCATCATGCAAAGGCAAGATGCTTGCAATTTTGTGACAGATTTTCCTACATTGAACTCATGTCTACAGATATTTAGGTTTGAGGATGCTTTAAAGTCCAGGTTACTTTTTGACCAGTACTTTGACTTAATTAACGCTTTGCTGACTATAAAACGAGTAAAATCCAGTTCTTTGTAAACTGCACTAGCAGTTACACTTCAGTACCGGATATCTGTACAATACACATAGTATTTATACTCTAAAAAAAGAAGTCTTAAAACAAAGGAATGCTGACAGATAGAAGATTAATGAAATATTCTTTTTTTTCTCCTGGCAACAGAATTCTTTCTTTTGCTAAAAATATTTTAAATGATGAATGTATTTTTGTCATATTCATATAATTTTTTTGTAGAGAAGAAAAAACAGAAATTTCAAAGAGCAAGAATCAGTCATACTGAATGAATATGTCACAAAAAATAAGTCAGAAATTCTGCCCAGCTCAGGTGATGATACTTCTAGTATCAACCTGTATTAAACTGATACACATGCAAGTGATTCAGATCAGTCCATAAGTTGTCAAAGTTATCACTCCTGAACTTCATATATAAAGTCAGTTGAAATGTATTTCTTTAAATAAGAATACAACAAAAAAAAAAATATTTTTCATTTTAAAGTAGATTTACAAAATTTGTAGGAAGCATTTGAAAGAGAAACAAACAAGTAATTTCAAACAAAACAACTTAAGCCTGAAGAAAAAAATATTCTGACACGACAAAAGAATAGGTTTTGCTTTCAGTTAGAGTCGCTAGAATATTGAATTTATTCAGCCATGAATGATAGGACACTCAGGCACGAAGTCGTTATGCTCAGTAACAAGCCAGTTTTTGCCTATATATTCATTTTGGAGAAAAGATTTGCATGTTCTCATTCTCACTGAACACTCTTGAGAAAGCAGAAAGCAAGCAGACTGTCCCCACAGCTTACATGAGGAAAGATTTCTGTTTATCATAATGATCTCTCAAATAACAACTTTTTAATCCTCTGTTAAGAGGAGCAAGACAGCTGCATTTGAAGCCCTTCCTCCAGCTGTGTATTGCTCAGTTGTTGGTTTTTCAAGGAATTCAGGGACTGGTGTAATTAGACTGAAGGGACGTTGGGTCATGCTTAACAGTTAATTCTGCTAATATAGCTGATGTGTCCAAATGTTCCTTTTGGGTATGTGTGTAAACATCTTCTCTTGATAATCCTCTTCGCTAGACTTCTTACCATAATGGTAAGAAGGACTTGGCAGTTCCTTCCAATATCTACAGTCCATGTTTATCAACTTTTAAGGTAAATATATTACGATGCAATTTCTTCTTTATTAATAAACAGTGCAAATAATATTATGAGAAGGATAGCAGATTATGAATTTACAGTACTGCAGAGTGGACAAAAATTTATAACCACCCATCAGGAAAGATTAGGAATTCTACACTGCTGAATACTATGGTAGATTCTTATGGGAAGCAACTACCACTGGCAAGAGAATCACCACTCCTTCCCTCCCTGTTCCTCATCTCTTGTTTTGTAAATTTTAGTTAGTGTTAAAGAAAATCAAAACATAGGGTGCAACAGAGTAGATAATAGCTATTTAAATTTTCAGGAAATATTATTCAATAACATTATCAACCTATCAGAGAGCAACATTTCCACCTATTTAGCATACTCCAATCATTGTTAATAGTGTCAGAAACAAGAACAATCAATAGGGAGTTTAAGCAAATCCTCACAAAAATTATATAGTACTAGAGGAACAGCATGGCATAAAATTGTCATCGTCTTCATTTCATCATCACCACTTGCAGCACTCTTTTTCTCCTGAAATATTTTCCACTATTTAAGCCAATGTGTGCCATCAGCTACAGACCCCACCAAGAAACCCTGTGCCTGTCTCTGTAAGTCTGTCTCAACATCCTATGTGCAACAACGTCCTCCTTGCCTTCCACAATGTATTCTGTTGCTTTCTTTCCACACACTAAGATAGGGAAGAGTGCTTCTGGGGTTGCAAACTAAAACAAAACAAAACAAATTAGAAAGAGGAAAAAAAAACAAGGCACCAGTGAGATCTTCTTGCTCTGTTAACACAAAATCTTACAATTCACCACTATCAATGAAGGCAGTTCTATTGTACTAATGTACTAATTACAGACAAAAAGTCCTTTCCTGCTATTAGCTCATAATGAAAGAGGCCCTGCCCATCTAACAGTGTTCTCACAGTGCATGGGAACTTTCTTCAACTCTTGAATCTTTCTAGACATGCTGTGAATAGCTCTCTGTCTTCATGAACTAGAGGACGGAACTGTGACGTGGAAGAGGAAGATAAGGCTCCTCTGGAATAGCTCAGATTCTGCCTGTCTGGCCCATAAAAATCTAGGAACATTCTTACTTCCTTTCCCATGGTCATAAACTCTGGATAGAATGTGGAACTTGTGTCAAAGGGGAAGACTACTTAGTTAATGAGTTATGTTGCTTATCCTTATTTAAGAATTTGTCTGAATCAGATGATTGCTATCAGAAACATCCTCCTCTGCTAAGAACCATGGGGGTATTTTTGTCTTGTAGGTTTTTTCTGAGATGGGGAAAATCCTAATTTAAGACTTCCTGGACTCCTTTTCTTCTTTGTCTCCCATATACAATCTTGGCTCTTGGACAGTTGTGGTAAGGCCTCTCATATTTCAGTGCTCAAAAGGACCAAGCTCAAACTGAACTGTGTAATGATATTCCATATAAGTTGATAAAGAGTTGTACGTTACAGGAAAATCAAATGAACAATGAGAAAATCATTGCTGGACAGAAAGAACAATATAAAAGCAAACTAGAAAACAACATAGCGTAACAGATGAGTAGAGAGTTAAAACTTCCTCTGACTGATTCTTCTACTTCTGCCTCTGAAACCTCAGTTAGCAAGACAGTCTTCTCTTGGAGTCCATTGATTGCCACTAAACCACAATAAAATACGAAGAAAAAGCAATTCAACTTACCGAAGTTGGTTGTACAAACATTCTCTTCCCTTCTGTTCCTGGGAAAGTAGCTATTATGGATGGCAGTGTATGGGTCACTACTCCCTTAGGGACACTGAATACTAGCAAGAGAGACTGGTTTTATACTGGCAGTATACTGGCAGCATTTAGTATTTGTCTACATTTGGATAGATTCCAGCCATTGTTCAGTTTTGAATAAGTAAGTGTTGGGGCATTGGGTATGTAACAGATTATTTTTATAGTATCTTTTATGGACATGAGCCTACCTATTTT
The DNA here is from genome assembly GCA_013399115.1 of Anseranas semipalmata. NCBI lineage: Eukaryota > Metazoa > Chordata > Aves > Anseriformes > Anseranatidae > Anseranas > Anseranas semipalmata. The sequence goes on along the minus strand of VXAA01001226.1, from coordinate 107,362 downwards.
GGATTTATATATAGTTTAATTTTTTACTGCATGAAAAAGTTGTATCAATTTATAAAATGTACATCAATTAAATTACATTCAGCCTGTAACTATATGTAACTGGAACTTTAAATGAAATGGAAGCAAGAAAATAAAAGGAATACCTTGGGATAATTAGAATTATCTCAGTCCAGCATTTTGTGTTTTATTCTTCACGCAAATTAGTAAATTCAAGAGAGAACATTCAAAAGCTTGAACAAAAACTAAGACAAATTAGAGGGAAGACTCATGGTACACACCAGTAACTCAATGACTGTTGTAATTACCTCCAATAACATGTCATTACTATAGGACAGAGTTGCAGTTTTTGGATTGCTCAGCCAGGCAGCTTAGTGTCAACTGGTCAAAAAATACCATCTCTTAAATCTTCATGTTCAAGAAAGCATCCTTTTTTTCCTCCAGGAATAATGTTATTATTAGTACTATTCTCTGCAAGTTATTGTTACTTTGTTACAGTAATACATAAGGGCAACACTCAGGGAAACTACAGTGTACAGTAGCAGAAATGAAAGACAGACTCTAAGTTTACCTAGAGAATAAATATGATATAAGCAAATCAAAAGAAAATCTCACATTTTTTTCAGAAGTAGAAGACTTTTAGTACTGACATTCTACAGATCTAACCGTGTTGATGACAAGTATCTTCAATTTTACATTTAGTGCTATTATTGCAAAATGTAAAGACTAGTTGGGGAACATAATGTTAGACTCAGCTAAACCCAGAAATTTCACTGCGCTGGTCGAAATGTTGCTAAACTTTTTACCAACTGGAGATCTGATTTTGACAAAAAAAAATTGCAGGAATGCTTTCATTTTTTATTACTCCTTTATTACTCACCTTTCATTTTTGCAGTTTACCAGAAATGAAATCCCACATTTTCCAATAGTCCCATTTAACAAATTATTTTTCTTCCAAATTTTTTCAGGGGTATTACAATATAGAAAAAATACATGAGCTGAAATTTTATCCCTGGTATTTTTCCTTTTAGCTAGTGATGGTGACTATGTCCACATGGTTCCCAAGGGTCATTCTAGTAAAGGCATCTCTACTTGCACCTCTCCATAAAGTGTCCTTCCTGCAGACACATAGCAGAGCTTCTAAGATATGTTCGAATTTCAACTTTTCTACACCATAGCTATTCTACAAACTTCTTAGACAGTACTACATAAGGAGCTCTACCTTACCCCCTCAGTGTGTCATAGCAAAAGTGGTAGTGCCTCTGCATTAGCAGTCTTCTCTACTGTCCTCCCAGGGCCCTTCTACACCCTGGAAGCTATCCGCCTACACTGGGTAGAGTGGCCTGTATCTGTCTTCATAGGGTTGGCTTGCTGGAGTATTTACAACAAACAGGACAGTTTTTCCCATCCCCATCCCAAGCTGGCCTCATGTCCTGCAGAGGCAGGGCATGCCCGAATGCCTCACATGCAGACTCTCTTCATCACCTGACAGGCTGTACGATCCTGTGCCTTAAAGAGAATCTGTAGCCCTAACCTGGACTCTATGGAGCTTAACACCATTGGGGTACAGAGCAAGCCACCTGCAAGGAACAAGCAGGAAGAAATTCTTCTTCAGTTTATGCCACAATATACTGCATTCCTCCCCCCCCCAAAAAAAAAAGCCAAACAAAGAACTGGACAAGGGGACACTGTCTCTTGCCCCATCCTGGGATACCCTGCAATTAGGTGGCCCAGGATACTGCGCTCTTATTCCAAAAAGATGAAGACACTTTCTAATACAAGAAACATCAAAAGGAGCCTCTTCAGCCACAGCTATCAGTGAACCTTCAACCTTCAAGAACACTGATTCCTACCAATGATGCTGCAAGATCAGTTAGAGCTTCAGATTGTTGCCATTACAGTAAACATGTAATTAAAGTACCCATAGAATATTTTAAAGAGATATACAAGTGCAGGCATGTTTATTGTAAACTTATGTAAACAGGTGAAGTAGTGAATCTACATTCTAGGAGTTTTAAACCCCTCAATATGACAAGAATTCTGCTCTCTAAAATATTTTAAAAGACATTGCAATAGATTTTCACCTCTATAAACCAGACAAGTTTCACTGACCTTATTGAAATTATCTTAATTTATTCTAGATTTCTGTTAAATCTTTCATGCTCTACAGATTTACTAGAATAACTTGGGGGGAATGGTGACATGAGAGAATGCTATGCACCTGCACCTCACAACACATTTAGTAGAACTTCGTACAGCATCTTGTCTGAGCAGCCAGCTTATTTAGCCCTTTGTGATTGACGGTCAGACAATTCCTATAGCTATTCTACCTTATCAATCAAACAAACAAACAAAGCATGCTGAACTGAAAAGAATTTCAAAGCTTGTAGGTATTATACATTATTATTTCATAAACTATGCTGTATTTGGCAGGTGCCATTTTCTAAAAAACTGCTGTGTAACTAACAGCTATTTAAAGTACTTCATCTAACTTGCAGACTGTAAATAACTGTAAGATGAATACAATGATGGATAGAAAATTGGTACATAAAAGAGGTCAGCCACTTTTAGAAGATCACACCAATTAGAGCACATGCTTTGTTAGTACATGCAGCCTAAGATTCTGGTTTCTCTTTTCCTTGCACAGAACTCTGTATGCTATCCCAAGGGCCTATGAAGCCTGTTCTCCTTTCTGATTCCCTACAGAAGAAAATGTTTTCACATTATCTGTGATAAAAATGAATTTTCAAGTTCCCATATAAGTAACAAGGAAGGAAACCTCATTCTTTCTAGTGTTTGTTTAGCAGCTAGACTTCAAACATTCTCTGAAAAGCAAACAACTGCAGGAAAAGGAAAATTGAAACACAACAAGCACACTGAACAGATGAAAGGTTCTTAACTGCATCTACAGATTACATAACAGGTTAACAATGATGGGAACCAAATACGTGGTTACAAATTCAAGATAAAGAGGGGAACGAAACTACACAAGGTTCATGACAAGTATTAATTCTTTCACAGTTAATTTCATAGGGTTACTGTTCTTATTTTATACAACCTAGAATAAGAAATTTCTTCTTTGAGCACTGGGGATCATGAAGATTCACTATCACACAGAGTTTATTCTTTTAATGTCTGTATATGAAACAAATAGCTGCTGAAAACATTTGCATTTTGAGAAACGCTAATTATCGTGTATCAGACAAACGAGAAAGTCAGCTATTGCTTTAACCTATAACAACTCATCTTCATTCTGACTCAAACTGATTCATTGTCCAGAAATATTTCTTTGCATTTCTGCATCGAAAAAACAAAGCAAGAGCTCCCTCTATGTAACTCCGGATGTATGACTTTTCTGTATTCTGTATTATAGATATGTTTGTTCTATATACTAAAAGTCTTATTGTGCGACTAAGTGATGTATATAAGAAAACAGCAAAAATAATCAGACTCCCCAGCACTAGATTGATTTTTCTTTCCAGTAAAATTATAAAGAACAATTATAACCTAAACATGTAAGGTTGTTATACCAAATGAGTTGGTACAAAAGGTCCACCGAAGGTACAGGGCCAGAATTTCAGATGAAGTATGCCTACTTTCTGATACACAAACACCTCTGCTTCAAAGTAAGATAAACTAGACTACTAAGAAAGATCTGAGGAGGCTCATTATTACTGCTACAGTTGGATGGCAATAGAATTTACCATTCTCGGCTGTCTTCCCTGCCTCTCTCTCTAAAGCTTCTGATCTGACAGCAAGAATGACCACCACAGATGGTTTACCTTCTCACACAGCTCACCATACCAAATTATACTAGCACTACTTAGGGTTACTTTAATATCCTGGGTAGTAAACTGCAGTTGTTTAGAACATGTTTCATGTGTGGATATTACTGCAGCAGAAGCAATAATCTTGCAGAAGATGCCAGGCAGACAAGCAGTAATTGCTTCATCCAAACAAATTCCAATCATTTGTGTTTGTAAATTAAAACACTGAATACAAAGGTGATTCTTTAGTGATGTGTTATAGAAATGGGAACCATTACAACAATTCCAGCCTGTCTTTGCAAGGATACTTCTGCCTTATGTAAACAAGTCCTACAGCTATTTGTAATTTTTCACAGAATGTTGGCAGACAACTCCACAACTAAAGGGGAAAAAAATGTTTTCTTCATGAAAAAGAATCAATAATGCATGATGGTACTGAGCACTGATAGCATATAATTACTGTAGATATTATTTACTGCCTTAAAGCTGTACAAAATGATTCCAAATTTCATTGCATTTTCTAAATAAGACAAAGCCATCCCTTACCCATTCTTTCAATTCAGAATCAAAATTTTTGTCAGCACATTTCAAATTTAAGATGGAAAATTTTCTTCTGTCTTGAAGTTTGTATCAGCTCTATTTTACGTTTAACAAGCTCTGGGACTGATGTGATTAATGGTAAAGGTAACTCCCATGTTAGCAGTATGAAAGTCTTACTGTTTACTTTGAGGTTTCCTCCCCTTCTCTTCAGTGGCTAGGCTGACCAGCATTGTGCACAGAGCTGTGAAAAGGAGAATGCTGAATGTGAATGCTTGTAGCTCACTGACTTCACAAATTCCTTCCTCATACCCTGAGGAAAGCAAAAAGTTTTCTTACCTAGCAGAAATATTTATTGCCTCAACACCAAACCTTCCGTCAAAATTCAGCACTTTGACCAGGGCACTGTTTTCTTGTCAACCTATGCTGTTGAGACACTTGCAACCTAATCTGTGAAGAGATCCTCCAAGACTACTCTCAGAACTTTCAGACACAGGGTATCCTAAAAAGGCTGCCTCAGGAGTCTCAGGACTTAATCACCATGAGAGCGATAGCATCCAGCCTGGATCATTCGATTGCAGACTCTTTCCGTGCTTGTATTTTGTATAGCATATCAGTCTCCTGAAGGATGGATTGTGAGAGGCTAGGTGCCTTCCAAATTAACAAATGTCTTATCCAGATCTTCATATCAGTGGTTCATTGCTGAGATATTAACGTGTCTCTGGCTTATACTCTAAGTAGCTTTGTGGAACTCTTTATGTTGACACATTCCCAGTACTGAATGTTGGTTCAATAACTGCTCATCTGAATAACCCACTACCATCCTAGTGGCTTTTCTGGTAAACTAGTAATATATAAATGAGAACAACAATACGACGTGAAAGATACTTCTCTAGATACTACTGATAACTCTGAAGATGTAACAAGTAATAAATTAGATTTTAAATATACTGTTGTAAAGCACAATCCAGGTATGACTGCAAGACAGGTGGGCGTACCTCTGATAACTTCAAGCTGGCCAGTACTACTAATTTGCTGGCAACCACGATATAAGACCTCTGGCAACTCTGTGCACGTTTTTGGGTTGCTTAAGCCCGTGCAGTAGTATCTTCACTGTCTTTGTGGGACTAATTACACCAAATTTACCTGTGATGTGATCACACAGTTATTTGGGCAGCCAGGCCTAATACAATGATATTAATCTTCCCAACCAATAGCTGAAGCAGTGTGGGGAGGGACAGCCAACATAGTTGAATCCTCCTTGGCTGCCAGAACGGTAGGAGGTAGACCACTGACGTCTGTGGCATGCTAGAGGAAGTAGCCTTTCATTATAAAATTAAGCATTTTCTTCGGGGTCTAAAAGTGTATACCAAGAAATTCAATCCAGTAATGAAACTTTTAGAAGAAATACATTGTGTTGATTTCTCTCTACTGAAGAAGGACATCTTAATACTGAATTGCATCTTTTTTTCATATTTAAAGATGGGTCAGGCAACACCAGCGTGAATTTGCGTTCATAATTCCTTTCTGAAAAGATAATTTGACATGCTCTCCTTTTTCACTTTGCTGTGTATTCAGCTTTAGCTGCAAAGATCATTTACTCTGCTAATGCCTTTCCCCTTCAAAAATGTCTGTGCATGCCATGTCTCATGATGAATACCCATTTGTAAACAAAGTAGTGATTCATTATTATAGCTGAAGGGCATCGTTTTACCTGGATGTAAATTCATCATTTTTTAATGCCTCACAGCTTGATGCTTGAAATCTCATCAAGCACTCTGAAAGCTTTGTTGACATAGACTGATGATCCAAACAATTAACTTAATAATGGCATCAGCAACTGGAGGTTGGTATCAACCAGAGAAAGTGAGCCAAGTTCATTCCTACTGTAAGCCTAATAAAGTCAAAGGAGGTACGCTAGGGTTCTATTTATTGCAAACAATGTATTTGACCTCCTTTTTTGCTGTTCTTAACTAATTTTATGAGTCTAGCTATACTTCATTAAGTACTCTGTAGATAACAAATTGAAACAGTTTTTTAACATGTTGGGTCCTAGACACTATAAACAACCCTACATTCTCAGAATGGTTTCAGAAAAGCTAATCATCTGTGAATATTCTGTTTGAGCTCAGCTGAGAAGTGGCTATCTCCAGCTGTTAATTACTACCCCTCACCTGAGATACGGACATGTGGTAGCTGCCCATATATGTATTTCTGGTCTGCTCTGATGCACAGTAAAATAGCATTCAGTAAAACCCTCACTCTGTTGCTTTCCTGGCTTATGGATTGTCTACCTCAGTGCATCTCTACGTGACGTGGGAATCCACTGATGAATGTAAGGCGTCATTTGAATTCAGGTTGAACAAATCACAGTTGTCTTAAGGAAGACAACTTCTGCTATGGTCTTTGAGGGATCTTTGAAAAGATTGCAATCATGACAGCCACCTCATTATTATATCCTTTGCTATGAATCTTTCTAAAATGTACATTATATTAACCTCAGACTTTAAAGAAATCCAAAGTACTAACTCTTAAAATTAGGGAACTAAGTTCTTCCCTAGAACTCTATGATAGTTTTAAGAGCCATAGTTCAACAGTGAGCCTGATGTCTTGTGTCAACTGATGTAATTGTACCTGGCAAACAGTGCCTGGGAACTGCCAGTTTCAAGCTGGAGACTGACAGATGAATAGCTTTTCTTTCTGAAGAGAGCCAGGTGCTTGAAGTTAGATGTAAAGGGATTAGGTATTGTCTTGAAGCTAAGCTGTTTCATCCTCTCTTTGATAGTAATAAATGGGAGAAATTCATGGGTCGTACAGAAGTACTCAGATTCCAAAGATGACACCTGCCACCACCTGTCTGCCCCCCTTTTTTTTTTCGGAAGTTTTTGTCATTTTTTATGATATTGATAATTTCCACAGCCTTGTCACTACTTTCATCTATCAGAGTTATTTTAACTCAGATTTAGAACAAATTCTTCAGGTATTTCTCAGCAGTTGATATGTCTTTAATGGTACAGTTAAGGTTCCCATGTTAATACCAATCCTTTTCCACTTGTACATCTGGCCTTACAGACAAAGCGTGAGTGCTTAGCTAAGTAGTTTTTCTATCTGTGAGAATTCAGGCGCAACTACACACAGACAGCTGCTTGTATTTGCCAGGTCAGTTGCACACATCAGTGACCTTGCAGTTGCAATTTAGTTGCAGAAACAGCTAAAGCATATGTTAGATATGAAGATACTATTCAATAGTTTAGGAGTAATGATTTGTAGTAATTTTAGTACAGTTATTAATGCAGTAAAACAAGCACCGTGTAGCTGTACTGAACTTTCTTGTAATAAGACGCTGGGTACATTCAATACGAGGTTGTTTTCACAAGAAGCAAATGTTATATTAAAGTAATTCTACAGAAAGACTATTAGGGACAACATAGGATATAAATGGAGATTATGATATTGGCAAAAAAGTACCTATTAAAGTACCTATTTGTTTGCTAGAGTCTAATGCATAAAAAGTAAGTACTGAGGATGGTGATTAGAGCAGGGACAAAAAGAAAAGGAACTATCAGGGAGCATACTAACATGCAACCAAGTCAATTGTAGATCAACTCATGTTCCTAAAGCATAATAGGCTGTAGGAAGGACAAGAAGGCATACGCTTGCATATATTTTAAAGTCATTACTCCAAAATTTTTCAGTTGTAGATGAAATTCTTTGCTACTACTCATAATTTCTGAAAAGCAATGAATCTAAGTTGAAGCTGATGAGGTAAATCTGTTCATTCTCTTTCAAACAATACAAGAACAAGGAACCATTCAAGAAAATTGAAAGACAACATGCATGACATTAAAAGATAATATTTTGTAACACACTTATTTAATACATTGAGCTCTCCACCACAAGATAATAATTATGTGTTAGCAGCAGAAAAAGCATACTTTTAATGAAGATATTATTACACTAGACAGAATATGAAAATACATCTTCATAGATGTAAAGCAGTTAGCATATTGCTAGATACAACAGATGTTATGACAAAATGATGAAAGCAAGGAAGTGAAAGCAGAATAATACTATATATTCCCTTATTCAAACTTCACTGTTATCACAACTCTTCTACAAACCAAATCATGCACCAAAACTTAAATTCTGATGGCTTCAGTTTTTACCATGTACGTCAAGATCTCCCCCTCCTTTCATCCTTATTCCTTTTTCTAAGACAAATGTGTACAATTATGTTTTTTTTTGTTTCTTTCTTTGTTCAGTTCTGCTGTCTATATTAGTCTGTTGAAGATTTGTAAATACAGAATGGATAAGAGAAGGTGGTGTATCTGACAGGCAAAATTAATGTTGTAGTGCCTGGTCTGCAATGCACAACTGTTCTAACACCAAAAGAGTATTTTCTTCAAACATTGCTTAAATTGGAGGAAACAGTAGCATAGTGGCTAAATATTTTGCCCATCAATACTTCCACATGAACTTTTTCCTTTTGTTTGATGAAAATATGATGAAAAAATAACCTTACAAAGAAGGTTAAGAGTGTATATGCGTATGCCCAGCCCTCATTCAGCAGATTGGCACAGCCCAAGTACTACCAGTCAAGAGGGTATGCCTTACAGGCTTTACTGTAAAGCATCTCCTTTGCCCATGAAGTATCTATAGAAAACTGTAGTAGAAAAAGATTATTTTTAAGTGACCTAAATATGAAGTGATCTCAAATTCATCATCATCATCAAAAAAATAAAAAAAATAAAAAAAATAAATCCCATGTATTAAAGTTCTTAGGCCTGAGTTTTCTAGCACTGACACTTGTAAAGAGGTATCAGGCAATGTTAAAAGGTAATTTCAGCCTTAGCGTAACTAAAATCTTTCCTTTGATATTTTTTCTTATCAAAATGATTTTTTTTTTGAAAAGTATGTCCCCATTGCAGAATCTGTTTCAACTTTGCTTCAGTATTTGATGTTGGCCATTGTCAGTTACTTTAAAATACCAGATAAATAGACCATAAATTTGGCTTGGGATAGTAATTCCTATGACAGGCTAGCCCATTTTACTTCTGTAGCTCTATTCCTCTGAGATTAGTGTAGGTGTGATTATCAGTTTTTAATAGATGCTCACTGGGAAACCTGTCTTTTCTGCGTATAGTATAAAGGGAATACATATAATGGTACATCTACTGATAGACAAACACAGTAAAGGACATGACTACTTCTGCATTTCCAAAGTAACTAGTTCTTAATCTTAAAACAGAGCTGCAGTATAGGACTATGCTGTTGAAAAGCAGTAGGTTATTTTATCTTATACATTGTTTCAACTTCTAACAAGAAGTTGCAGTTAAAATACCTGTTATTAGTTTGCACTGAGAATACAGAAAAGACCAATAGTATAAAACATACTATGCTGTTTTATAGACACAGCAATAATGAAAACATTGCTAAGGCAACGACATTCACCAACTACTGATGAGACTCAGGAGAAATTCTTTAACAGATGTTTCCTACATCAAAAAGATACTTTGCCTTCTCTGATTACGATGATCTTGAGAATTCATGATTTGATTCAATAATCAACACCTCTTCAGTAGTCCCATAAAAAACAAATTCTTGCAATAGATTTTCCTTCAACACAGCAGCTGGTAAAATATATTTATGGCCTTGTGTCCCTTATGGTGAAGTTGTATTACAGCATTCTTGTGTTCATGACATAATTAGGGTTGTGTCAGCACATCAGTCATACACTGATGAATGCACATCCTATTTTCTTTGCCATTTTATAAGCTACTATCCTCGCAGTGACCAGTGACTACCGTACTACAAGCTGACCTGACCACTGACTTACTGAAAATTTCTACTGCTGTGCTCCAAGATGATTTATTACTATTTACTGCAAACTTACTTCAACAAGCTTCCTTTGACAGCTGTTATTCATTATTTTTAGATGCCCCTTAACCTGTGATGCACTGAGTACTATTCCTTCTGGATAGCTTCTTTTCTTTTCTTCACGTTTCATCATTAAACATTATTGAGACATCTTTCCAGAAGAGATATCAAGCTCATTCTAGAGTAAGAAGTTATCACCAAAAGTGAGAGCTTATACCTACGATTGCAATTAGCCCCATCAGAGCAAAAAAATAATAGTTTGAGGTACTTAATAAGCCTGGAGATATGGATAGTCAAGAGAACATTGTTTTAACACAATATCCAGTATCTATTAATTTCATGTTTTTAAATTTATTTTTACAAGTCCTCAAATCTAGGAACATGCTAATAATATTTTATACCTATAACATACACTTCATCCCAACAATAGTTGCTCAGCTCACAAAACATACATTGCACATATAACAGCAATCAAGTACATCCACTTTTGCAAAAAATACTTTGAAACAGCAGCAAACACACTGAAAAGAAATTCTTGCCAAGGAAATGTGAGAAACCCCTTCATTTTTCAGATTATTAGGAGATTTTGAGAATTACATTGTATATTGACTTCTTGTCAAAAGTTTATACCCCTTCCATTTTCACTGATTTTTATAAAGAAAATACCACAGCTCAATTTAAGTTTTCCACTACATTTCAATTTCTTGGACTAGGACAAATGTCTTCTCTTAAAAAAATATATCTTTACAATAAGTATTTTTAATCGAGTTCATCTTTTTTTACTTTTAAAAGGATAAGTTAGGAGTAACTGCTATTGAAATTAATGGACCTTTGGGGGCATAAAACTAGCATAAGAAAAACAAACATTTGATTCTCAATAAATACTTCTAAACAGCACGTGATCCTATTTGGACTGGATCACAAGAGATAGCGAGTCACTGAATAACTAGGTAAATCCAGCAACACAGTGTTTATAATTATAGTGTTCATCGTGAACAGCAGTGAAATTGAACATCTGAACTCAGCTTAGCAGCTTAAAAAATACACTTCAAAAAATATCACCTTGCCTACTTCTTGCACATAAATCATAGAATACCACGTTGCCTTTGCAGCCCTTACCTTCTCAACTGGTAAAAACTGCTGGCATCATTAACTCACTTCATATTATGCTATTTCTCTTCCTGTCCAACCTGTCACCTCCTCATTTTCTCCTGCATCCCCCCATTTGACAGATGCACTTGTAGGAAGACGTTTCTACTTCTTGACTTATTCAGATTCTGCTATATTGCCAGCTTCCTCCTGAGAGTGCTGCTGTATCATGAGCCTGCTTCCTGTGCTTATAAGTAAAACTACAGGAGACTTCCAAGCACCACAAGAACTGCAATATTGTGTCCTACAGATAAAATAGTTACTTCAAACTTAACCTGTGCTGTGTGGATTTATCTCTGATTTACAAAAACAACCGACTTTTCCAAGGGAAAAGCATATAGCCTACATTACTGTGGCCCAGGCAGGTCTGTCTCACTGACACAAGCAGGGAATGCATCCTATATGTGTGCAGTCTATACAGAGCATTATACACAGGCTATATCCACAACTTCTGAAAAATCAAGCAGATTTGTATTGTGTTGTTTGATTCTATGTACCTGATTTTTAGAGCTGTTGATCGTACCTATTTTTTCATGTACTCTACATGGTCTTGTATAAAAAAATAGCATGTAGCAAACAATGAGTTGTGCTTTTCTTTTAAAAATAAATTTTAAAGGGAAATCAGACTATAGTGGTGATTGCAGTATGGACAGATTGGTATGGAATCCAGTTCCAAACATCATGAAATTGTTGATACAACATTAATTCAGTAAGGAATGAAAGCAGAATTAATTCAAAAAAAACCAAAACACTATGATTTCTAGCAAATCTTATAATCAAACAAGTTTGGTTATCAAGTAAGAAACCAAAGAATACAGTTTCTCATGCCTTACCCTCTTATCCCTGCTAAAAACAAGGAAACCCTACCTTGTGTAGCTGCTACTTCTCTCAAGCTGATGAGTGTTTAATTGAAAAACAGTGTTTAAAGGTACAGGTGATAGAAATGTACATGCAGTCACAATCTACAAACTGATTCAGATGTGGCTGCAGGCACAGAGAAACTGTTTTTCCCCAAATTAATTTTATTTTCTTAATACCAGTCTTTGCTTTTAGTCTGCCTTTGCTTCTAGTCCAGCTAGGACCTTAGAATTATTTTTGTGTAATATCTGCCAGCTTAATTAATGGCCTGCTTACTCCCTCTTCCAGATCATTAATGAAGATGTTAAATAAGACCAGTTCTAACACTAATCCCATGGTGCCTTGGCAGACACCTCTCCTCACAACATAATTCATCATACCTTTTGTTTGGAGATTGTTTGGAAGATACAGCTGATGTAATAGGAGGCTGCTAAGCAGGCTGCCCACCTGCTTAGCCATGTTAACCACAGGGAGCATATTACACCAATTACTGAAAAACTTCACTGACTTTATTAGTTTCTTGTTGCAAGTCAGAAAATAAAGAGTGTTGACAAGGTTTTAAAGAAGAGCTCTAAAGCTTTTCGTTCTTGACACCTGAGAGACAGTTCAGCAATCAGCTCATTGTAAATGCTCTGGATGAAAATTCACAGAACCAGATCCCTACTTTCTGAAAAGAAGCACTGCTGAATTACCTGAGATACAGACTGAGTTAAAAAGAAAAAGACTCAAAAATTTCAACTTCTAGAAGAAAGCAAGCTATTTTTTCTTAAAGTGCTCTCAAACCAGAGCATGTTAGACTGAAAGTGACTTACGAGAAGCCAGCTTCCTCTGCATCTTTAAGGGCAAAATCTATTTAGCAGTAGCTGAACTACTTTGGACAGAGACTTCTACAGACGGAGAATTCTCAAGATATTTTTTTCCCCAGATAAAGACACAGGTAATGTTGTTCTTACCTATGTGGTAAGACTTCTTTTTTTTCATTAGTGGTTTGTGTCTTTTCCTATAATATTCTGTCATAGCTTGTTGGTGTAGTTTTCCTTTCTGGTAAATCAACCTCCAGATGGTCAAAGCAAGATCTTTCTCCTTTTGGAAAAAAAGTATAAAACAAGACATTCAGTGGTCATTGTGAACCTGAACAGTTTTTAGTCTATTTGTGTAAATATTCTATATAACCTCTTGTGAGCCACAGTGGAACCTTCCCACAATTACAAAAAGAGTCCAGGGCCCTACTTTTCAAGAGGGCAATCTGCTCATCCCCAAGACTACTGTAGCTTGTTATTTTTGGGGGGCAACTTCTTACTATGTACTTTCATGATTCAGATATTATGTTGTTTGAAGATATAAATGCCATAAATCCTCATCCAGTCTGCTTCTGAAATCCAGTTACAGGCCTTCTTTGGTTTATTTTACGCAGTTATGTTTTTTCCTCACCAGATTCTACTCAGTAACAAACATTAATCTTTTCCTAGTTACTCTAGTGTCTAAAACCTTTTATAGTACTGACCCTTTTATTCATTGTTTTATATAGCTTCTCTTTTCCTTAGATCTGAGTTGCAGTCATGCTACTTGAGATGGGTAGGAGAACAGGTACAGTTCACAACTACTTTCTCAATAATCCTCCTTAGCCTATTAAAATAAATTCTAACCATTTATGAAGTCTGCATGAGGAAACTCAAAGCAAAGGTTGAAATACAGTAGAGAGTTCAAAATATCGAAAGGTAAAAGGAATATATCATTCCTAATATTGCAGCATGTGCAAACCAGAGTTTGAAATTTGGTTAAGTAACATGAAGTATCTCACACAAAATTCAAAAACAGCCAGAGAAATCTGGCTGACGAAAAGTGTGGATCTTAGACTCATAGAAACATGCAGATTAGAAGAGACCTCTGGTGTTCATCTAGTCCAACCTTCTGCTCAAAGCAAGGCCAAATTCAAAGTGAGGTCTGGTCCCCCAGGGTCTTCCCCAGGAATACTCTCCAAGGATGGGTATTTCACATGCACCCTGGACAACTTGCTCCTGTGCTTAGACCCTCTTCATGAATTTTTGTTTTTCTTGTATCCAGTCAAAATTGCCTTTGCTGAATGTGCTGCACTGCCTCTTCTCCTTTTGCTGTGCACTTCTCAGGAGAGCCTCTGCATCCTTAATAACTTCCCCTTTCCTTAAGGAAGTGAAGACAGCAATTGGAGCTTTACTCTGCCCTTCTGCTAAGCAAACTCTGCTCTCTCAGCAGGGTTCATCATGTGCTCCAGCCACCTGAACACACTGGTGGAGCTCGGCTGGACTTCCTCTAGTTTGTCAATGTCGTCTTGTGCTGAGGAATCCAAAACTACACACAATAGCCCAGATATGGTTTCACGTGTGCCAACGAAAGAGAAATAATCGTTTCCCTTGACCTGATGGCTGTATTCCTTGTAATGCAGCACCGCATGCAGTTAGCCCCCATTGCCACAAGGGCGCGCTGCTGACTCACTTTCTATGCGACCAACAACGCTCCTGAAGATCCTGCCCTGCAGAGCTGCTCCTCCCAGTTGCTGGACTGACTGAAAAAGCAGCATCTTCTGGCTTCTATACCAGGCCACACTTCTCTGTTTCCGAGTTTCCTCGATTCTACAAAATACAGTACAAAAATACACTACATCCATACGCTCTGAAAACCCAGGAAGTCATCTGGTGTTTGAGTGGCATTTGTTTTCTTTCCTTCTGCTTTCTACTACTTCTTCCCCTTGGAGGGGGCAATTCTTGGCTGGTCCTTCTCCCCTTTCCGAAGCTCTTCCTGGCTTGAAAGCCAGGAACAAAATGAACACCTCAGCTATAGTACTGATAGACTGCTTTCCAGCCAGGGAGGAAAAATCTTTTTCCACCTTCCACAAGGAAAAGCAGAAATTCATATAGAGCTAAAGCTTTTTGTCATGTTTCAAATCTGCCTCTAGCCTTTACCAAATTTAACAGGGTCTATCCTCTCCTGTTACCCTTGATGGATGGTTCAAGAATAAAGTAGCAATTGTAAACTTTTTGGGCCATGGCTTCATCAGGAAGCCCGACACCACTTTTGGACACAATGAGATAAGTATTTTGGAAAATGAAAATAGAAATAAAGTTCATAAGATGGGACGTTCACATTACTTTCACGAGTCAATGTGAGCTCTGTTATTGTATTCTTACCTAAGTCGCTGATAGGGGTGCAAGTAAAGGTAATAAATAAATATATGTGTGGAAGGCATCCAGTTTTGTTTAATTTAGAGGCATTGTTTGAGAAGCTATGAATCATGTCAGAGATTTAAAGGGATTATTGACAGAGAAGAGTGAAACCTTTCTTCCAATACAACAGCTGTTCTGAGAAATTTACATAATAACAGTTGCTTTTAATTGTATAAAGAACAGCAAAGCCTTTTTAGCTTCATATCAATAATGCAGCTTTGATTCAAAAGTTTGATTCTAAAGAGATAATCCTCAGACTTTTTTTTTTTTTTTGGCAAGGCCAGTTTGTGAATAGCAATGATTTTAATCCCAATGTCATAAATTTTTTCAAAGGAAGGAAAGAATAGTGTTTTTTTCCCTGAATTTGGACTGAAAAATTAGAAATAATGCTTGCAAAACACTATTCTCACAAGAGTCCTTCAAGAAATGATACTGACACTTAAAGACATTTAAAATAAAAATATCTGAAATACTGCACAGATATTAGAAAAAGAAATTATCCTAAAGAATCTAGTCCAACACTATTGATAAGAATTAAAAATCCCTCTATATCTAAAATGGGTGTGTTTTACTAAAGAAGGATTATTTTTAGTAATTTTGAAGGCCCAGGAAAGTCAGGGAAAATTGCACTTCTTTATCTTCTACTCTTCCTGCTTCTCTCTGTGATTGAATACTGGCTTCTGACTGCTTAATGCTTATTCATTCCTCATTTTCTGGGCAGATCACTAGTTTGTGAAGATAATTAGAGACCCCTGCTATTCCTTCTAAGCCTCGAATCTTGAGGCTAATTAAAATGGAGTGCTGCATGTAGATGGGCAGCTGAAAAAGGCTTGTAGCAAGGTACTAGGAATTACCATTTGTGTAACAGAGAAGTAAAAACAAGGTGCATGTGCTAGGACAGTTTTTGCTATGGCCCTCATTGCACTTTGCACTGCAAACCTATCTTACTTAGTTCGGTTATTAGAGCTTCACGGACCTTATAATACTAAGTTTTTAAACAAATATTATCCTAATGTTTTTCAGAATAGCATTAAATTACAACTTCTAAACCTGAAGTAAAGATAGCAAGTTCTTCATCCCATGATTATTTTCTCCTACCTCATCTTTCCTGGTGGTGTTACTCTTAAAAGTAAAACATCAACGGTAAGAGAATACACCTCAGAGCACTCTATGTATAAATACGATGCAAGAAGGGTATAAAGAATGTTTCTGTCTCTCTCCAGGTACCAATTTTCTCCTTTTTCCTTTTTGTTTGTTTTAGCGTGTAGATAGCCTAGGGGCACTGCTGGACACTTTTTCTTAAATATCTTCAAGGCTTTACCCTTTGAATGAAACTACTGCAAGTTTTAAATATTCTCTTTTCTCCCACGGACAAATATAGTAACTTTTACTTCATTTGGGAGGAGCCAATATCTGTCAACAAGACAAAAAATAAAATAAAATAAAAACTACTGGCAATGAACTGTGTCTCAAGATGCAGGAGCTACGAGTGCTGTTCTTAAACTGCTAGGTAGATTGTCTGTACTTATTCCATGAATATCGAGCTTCAGTAAGATCTGCTGTTCACACCCTGAGGCATTTCCACACTGCTGTCAAACTTCTCCAAACATTTCTCCAAATAAAGTTAAACTATGACTATAAATTAGATTATGCTATTGTGAATGGGCAGAGGCACTTATACTGATGGACCTGACTATCTAAAAGTAATCAGAGGATTTAATTAACAATGGAATGAGAGCGAGAGAGGAGTTTATAATTTTCAAAACTAATATATAAAATATTTTTCTTTTTTTTCATGTTTTGGAATTTCTAAACATTTAATTTCTGAAGTTAGGCTGGGTCTTAGTCAATTCTTCTCCAATACTTCTCTGTCATTTAATAACTGCAAAAGATGCTTTGCCCCTTTGGGCAAAGAACCATTCAGGAAAGAAACTGGGTCTCTTACTACGGTTATAGAATTTTGAAACATCATAACTCATATACTACACTGAACATTTCTGAAGGAATCCATATATTTTCAGATCTTTCTTTTCCTCCAAAAAATTATAATACTTAGTCTGTAATAGTTTGATCTCTGAGGTCTGACACCTAGGCATAACTAGTCCAAGTACAGGGCTTCCAACATTCAACTTTGATGGAACCTAACCCTGAAGATACCTGTGTTCCTCGGAAGCTAAGTTTCTGCTGTGGCCAGTTTTCTGCCCCTAGGACATACTTAAGCATCAAGACTTGAAGATACCAGTTTCTTTATACCTCATGTGTGGATGGAATTGACTAAGTAATCTCTACATGTCTTGCTTTTGAAGTCTGCTCCAAGAGATGTAGTTTCTTATGTTTATCAGGCCAACTCTTGAACAGAAACGTAATGAGAATATTATAGTGGCCTCTGCAACTCTCCTGCTGGCTTACAATACTTGCACAAGAAACAGTATATCTAGGTTCAAAGCACTCAATCTGATTTGAGCATATGGATGGTTGGTCTCCTGCCACCAAAGCAACTGCCATTATCACCGGGTTACTAGGTACTTTGATGGAGAAAGGAAGAAGGATCTCTTTAGTAGTAAAACATTTCCCTTCAATACAAAAAATAATATAAATGGATGTAGATGAATATTGAATACTTAATAACATAACTTAATAACTACCTCACTAAGACTCAGCTTCACTCCCAACATGCCAAAATTATATTCATATTCTCAAAAGCTCCTGTTACAGTTAATGGCAAGATCACAGCCTAAGATGAGAATATCCTTCCAGAGACAGTTATATTACAAAATATGAAGCCTGAGGTGGCTATGTTCAGCAGTCGGATGCTGAAAATTAGATTTGATGATTCCAGGCTAATCTAAATGACCTTGGTTCCTGTCATTGCTCTACTTAAAAACTAAGTATGTTATGAGAAATAAAAGCACTTTGACAAGAGAGACTAAGTTAGCCTCAGTTCAGAACACTGTATACTCTATTTCCTGCATACTTTCTCAGGAGTTTGAAACTCTAGCATCAATTTCTCTCCGATTCCCAGGGAAGGATGTGCCACTAGATTATCCAGGTATCAACAGATTGCTGTAACAGCTTAGATAAGGAAGCTGTGACATTCGTCTTTCAAAATTTTGCTTTGCTTAGGTATCTAACCAAAGGGGTGGTTCACTGCTATGAATCCACAGTGCTGAGAGGCACCTAGCCAACGCTATGGCACTTCCAGACAGCTCCCTGCTCAGCAAACACGTGAATCATGTTCCTAGACACAGCTCTCTCCTTACACTGCATAAGGAAAATAGGTGACTGTTTGAAGTAATGCAGCAGGGTGTACAACAGCAGGAACTGACGTTGTTCCCTGTGTGGCTAATAGACAGAAAGGCATAACGAAGCCTCTGCTCTGAATCACTGTCTGGTGAGGTGCCTACCTTCTGCCATGGATTAGATAGGGAGTTCAGGGTTTGCATTACCTTACAAATATAACATAGTCGATCGACCTCTATGATTACTGAATTTTAGGCAGAGTGAATAGCTTGCCTCTCTCCTTTTAAGTCTAAGTCCTTCTTGTGGATGTAACTCTTTGGTCTACACAGAAGAAAAATTCGGATTTAAGTTAGATTAGTTCTACTTTTTCTTTTTCTTTTTTTTTTTTTTTCAGCAAAGGCCAAATGTTTAATACGGTACAAAGGTCTCTTAGGAAATAAGAATGATTTCTGGTGTTTGAAAGCAATCCACACCTAATTTTCTATTCCTGACTAAAAATGACAAAACTACTTTGCTGAAAACTAGTATGTCAAACTAGCCAAGATTTTCAAAGATTATTTGTCCATCTCTAGAGAAATCAAGAATTGATGCATAGATAAGAACATATTTTTACTAAGTGACTTGCAACAGTCATTTACAGATGACTCTATTAAGTGCTAATCAAGGAAATCCTTGTACTGTTGTGACAATATCAAAAAATATATATTTTTTATATATGATTGTACATATAATTTGCATCCTCTATCTGTCTAACTCATGTCCTGCTTTGGTTACCTAAAATAGAAAATATTAAACTTATAAATAAGAAATTGACTTTCTTGTTTAGTATGTGAATTGGAACACTAAGAATATCCCTCTGTGTGTCCAGCTTTCAACTGGTATAAATTAGGATGGTACTGTTAAGACTCAACTGTCTCTCTTACTTCCAAACCATCAATCCATTAATTAAAAGTATTTTCGACACATACTCCATGTTCAGTGAGAATAGTAAATAAGCTGTAGCATTTTATTGTGACTGCAATAATAAAACAAATGCAGAAAACTCCCATACTAAAACTGTCGTTCAAAACTTAATCATCTTATTTTGATATTTTACTGCAATTTCCAAAGCTCCTCCTTTAGTTTACAATAACTGGAGCTGTAGAAAACAAAGTTACAACAATATATTTTCTCTAATAGAAAGTAAGGACTTTCCACCAACAAAAGGATCCCACCAATTAAGGCATTATTTATTTTGTGATAACTGATAATTTAACTATGCCTCCATATCAACACCATGTGACCTTCAAAATTCTCTGGCAGACCAGGAATCCATAACCAGAACACACTCCCTGAACAGCACAACTATTTGGATTAATTGCATTAACAAACTTAATTTAGAAGGATTTGGGAATGTTTTTACAAGGTTTAGGAAGGATTTCACCAGGATTACGTGATGAGTAACTTCGAATGTGCTTAACTGTTCGCATTAACCCTAGGCAACCATGAAACAGATCAGTCATCCACTGCTTGTTAATTCTTATCCAAGATTTTGTCACCATAAAGGGGATGTCTTTGTAGTTCATTGTATATTTCAACCAGCCAGAAGAAAAAACCTACGTCCTAATGAGAATCTCAATGCTAACATGGCTCTTCTGACTGTTGGATTTAGAAGAGCAGGCTGTGCTTGTCTTCTGCATATTTCTGTTCTCTCCTGTGTTCCAGTCAGAAAAATTTAACTTTAGTATGTGGCTTAAAATGACATTCCATTTAAATTAGTCTATTTTTGCCACATAATAACATTCCTTGCCAACATATTTTTTTTTCAAAGCTTTGTTAATTGCAAACTTAACAAATGTATTTAAACCGTGTTCCAATGTTCTAAGGATAACACATTAATCCAAGGGAGAAAATGCACATAAAACAAAGAGTTTGAGCAATTGGATGTTGGTAGCTCTACTCTTGCAAATTGACCACATCAATTTTATGTCAAATGTCCCGCACCATGAACTGATACAAGAAGGCAGGGAATCGGGGCTCTTGTGCAAGTTCTGGAAAATGGAAACAAACAAAAAGGATATGTATGCTTTTCACAATTCTGGGAAACCTGAAATTTTAAAAATAAATGTACTTTTGATTTTATTTTCTAATGAGATCGTAACTGCAATAATGAGCCAACAATATGTCCAGTTCTGAGCACACTGTTCTACTGTATGCTAATATCTGAATGTAAATATTGCAAATGCACAAACAAATCAGGAAATGGTGCCCGAGAATGCCCCTGGGAAACATAACAGAGGCAGCTGTGCAAACAGCTATAATAACAGGGGACAAATTTATGAGCATACGTAGATTTACTCAATTTCTGTTTCAAAAATAGATTTTACCTTTCACTGCAGGTGATTTGCCATTATTTGCTGTATCTGTTATCACAGTACAGTAGAAGGCTATGATTTCATTGATGGAACAGCAGACAGGAAGTAAAAAATAGCCAAAGATTAAACTTATACTCTAGTGGGATTTATTTGCTTGTTTGTTATTGAAATTTGCATATTTAATTACTTGTCAGACAGATTATTTCTTGTGGCCATCGGATTTTTCAAAGTCAAAATAAAGTGTAAACAAGTATTGATGAAATTACCTGCCACAAAATGTTATATTCTAGCAAAGAACCCTGACATAAATTAAACAAAAGCTTTTATTTTGTATGCAATCCATTGGCCTCCTTTTAAAATTTGCCTCTTACAAAATATGTTCCCCTTAGTCTGAATATCTTGGAACTGCAGTGTTGAAACTAAATGGCAGCAATTGAGATTTCCTGTGTCAAGGAACTACTGTTACGAAAGCAGCTAAGATTATTCTACTTGGAACTCTGTAAGCACAAGCAGTTATGTATTTCTGTCTTGACTGCACTACTACATCATTAAAACACTGTATCAGCAATAATTTTCCTCAATTACTGTTGGTCATTCAGCTGCTGTCATTGAGGTACTTGTACTTCACACTGGGGGACAAAAACACTGATTTAAAGTTCAGCATTGGGCATTTGTATGAAACTATGAAATTGTCAGACTGGTATCTTCTCCTGTGCTATTACTGCTCTTCTCTTTGCTTCAAATGCATTCTTAAATGCTTTTCTTAAAGAAACTCCTAAATGTTTATCAACCATCACCAAACACTTTAATATAAAGCTCACTAATAATGTTTTGTACAAAACTTGAGTTCAACTTTTAGTGGATAAAAGTGCATGCAATAGTTGAGTTACTGCAGAACCTCTAGTTAAAATTCACTTGTGTATATGAGCAGAAAAAGGGGTAGAGAACCTTACTAAATGGTTAGTGTCAGAACTTCAGATGCACCTGCAAAATTAGATGTGGAATTGAAAACCCAACCTACTGTAACACGTTGCACAAGCCATCCACTGAAAAATATCCAGTTATAAACTCCCTTATCATGAAATACATTATATTTGATAACCAAGTAACAGGAACTGTTGGTATATTTTTAAGGTGCTTACATGAGTCAGAAGCCCAAGTTATTCAGTGATTTCTAACTGCCTTGGAAGAACAGTAAGGCAGGACACAAGGGCAGCAGAATAATCAGTGAGTTTCTCTTATCATTTGGATCTCTACTCTGACTAGCGAGTTTAATTCTCTGGCTAATGATTGCCTTACTGTATTAATTTAGAATGATCACAGCAAAATTATNTTCTAACTTTACTAGCACACCTGAATTCATATTTTTATTTCAGTGAACATAATTACTTTAACCTCACTTAGTCATGTCCTTCCAGGGGAAAAAAACTCCTATCCTTTTAGGAATCTGACACAATTTATTCAAGGCCTGCGCCTGCTTATATAAGAAATAATAGTCACTGAAACACTTAGATGAGTGTGAGTATGCCTCACGAGGTGGGTATTAGGAAATGTCATCTAATGGTTTGCCTTCAAACACAAGTTCCCTCAAAATTTCTTTAAGCTTCTAGAGTTTATTACATCCATTCTTACTTACAATTTCTTTCAAATGCAGCAGGGAAAAGAACATTTTCTATGTGTAAACAGGGATGGACTGGCTGCAAATCCTGTTAAATATTGACTCTTTTAGGGCTGAAATTAACTTCCAGTTGTGCATTGAGTGAGTCTTACAATAAGATGTACTTGCAAGGCAGTTGTAGGGAACAAAAGGCAGCCTGTGTAAGTTAACTGGGTATTGGAAGGCATTAGAAGTTCACACTTAAGAGCAAAATAAATAAGATATACCGTGTTTTCTCTGTAGGGTCTCGCAAAACAAAGCCTTTTGCTTAACGTTCTCATGGCTTTTGCTCCCATCCATGAAAACACTCCCCCAGGCTGAAACACCACGGCGGGCAGGGACTGGAAAAAAACAGAAGTGGCAGCTCAGGCCCACCCCTCGGGGCTCCGCCACGGCCGAGGAAGCGGCCGGCCCTGCCCGCCCCTATACCCGCCTCCTACGANCCGCCACCTCCCGTCGGGGGCTTGGTGGGGCCGGGCGGGTGGGGCGGGGGCAGAGGTTGAACTCCTGGGTGTGCGGGGTGGTGTGCTCCTCCGCCAGGCTGGGGAGAGCTTTCCGAATCGCTCTTGGTCGCTTAGGTTGTGTTCTAGCATATATCTCTTACCTTCAGGAAAATGAATATNGCCCCGGGACACCCCGTACCCAGCCCCGCGGCCAGGCCTCGCCAACCCGCGGAGCGAGTCTCCTTCGGGTCGCGCTGCCCGGGGCTCTCTCCTCCACTCTCGGCCTGAGCTCCCCAAGGGGCAGGGGCCCTCCCCTCACAGCCGCGACCGCCCCGTGGTGACGGCCCGGCCCGGCCCGGCCCAGCGCTCACCCGGCCCAGCAGCACCGCCCCCCAGCGAGCGGGAGATTTGAAGGGAAAAGGCGGGCGGGCGCGCAGCGCTTGGCGGCGGTGTGCGGCCATGGTGGAGGGCCCGTGCTGCGCCTTGTACGCGGAGCGGCTGCGGGCGCGGGTGCGCCGAGGCCAGGCGGTGCGGAGCGCGCGGGGCAGCGCTTCGCCAGCCGGAGCCGGCGG
>VXAA01001226.1:62021-83666 GCA_013399115.1 Anseranas semipalmata | reverse complement strand
AATCTCTTAAGTTTTCACAAGTCTGAAGGAAACATGATGGAGAGAGATATATTAGCCCACAAAAAAGGGACTTACTAGTATGTCAATAAATATTTGTTTTTTTAACATCACATTAATTAGACCAGCTATTTAAATAAGTAAAGACTGTGGCATCTGCTCTCAGTGTACACTGTGTAATTTCTCTACTAGTTTTTATCTCTTTTGTTGGCAGCATAAAATAATTCAACAGTCTAAAACTCTGCTGGGGCTTTGTGAGACCTTCTGGTAGAAAATGATGTTAGGATATAAATGAGCAGGTCTAGCTAACGAGCTGTGAAGATCTCAAGAGCAGCTGTTAACCACAGCCTAAGCCTTGACCACTGCTGAAGACTATAGTATTTAAGAGCATCCACACTACCATGAGTATAAAGGCTTGCCTGATACTGAAGTGGCATGAATT
Organism: Anseranas semipalmata; assembly: GCA_013399115.1. NCBI lineage: Eukaryota > Metazoa > Chordata > Aves > Anseriformes > Anseranatidae > Anseranas > Anseranas semipalmata. Next base: position 83,227 of record VXAA01001226.1, on the reverse strand, counting down.
TAATTTCCAATATTTTGAAAATCAAGTTTGTTTTTCATCCCTGTCACTTCTTACTCTGGTTTAGTTTAAAGAAACCTGAGTAGCTTAAAACCAAAAGAAACCTTGTTGCATATGGACTTACTGTAATACTTTTATTAAAAAGGGTGAACAGTTTACACAAGGATGAAATTTTGCTTCCTTATTTTAAAAACAGGCAGAGTAAATGATGTTGATATCATGCAAAAAATATTTTTATTTTTCTACTCAGTAGATTAATAACTGCAAAACCCTCTGAATGTGTATCATTTCAGGGTAATAACAAAGTGGGGGATTGTTTTGAGAGTAGCTGTGAAATTCCACTAATCAGCTCAAGCCTTGCTGATTTGCTGGAGTCGCTTTCATACATATTTACATTGCAATTCAATGTTGTGACTGAAGTATTGGTACTTTCATCTGTGCCTTGCAGTTAGGGCTCCCAATGACCATGAGTATATTGTTTGCAGGTTTCAGCAGGGGCTGAGAGAGGCCTTCCAGAGACCTCAAGTTACTATTCAGAGGGACCTTGACAGGTTGAGAAAAATGGGCTGGCAGAAAGTTGTGAAGTTCAGCATTTGCAGGACTTGCAGAGACCTCCACTCAGAACAGAATAATGTCATGCAATGGCATGGGCCTGGGTGCTGCTCAGGTGGAAAATGGCTCAGCAGGGTCAATAGCATGCCCTTGTGGGGAAGAGAAGAGGGTCAGCTACCTGCTGGGCTGTGTTAACAGGAGCCAGCCAGATGAGGAGGGTGATTCTGCACCTCTGCTCAGCATCTCTGAAATTGCAGCTGGGTCACTGTGTCCAGTTTTCAACTCCCCAGTACAAAAAAGATAGCAATGTACTAGAGACAGGACTGAAGCACGTGATGCATGAGGAGAGGCTGATAGAACTGGGTCTTTGTTGCTCTCTTCAGCTCTCTAAAAGGAGGGTGTGGAGGAGACAGAGCTAGGCCATTGTCAGAGGTGGACGATAGGAAGAGAGGCAACTGATACAGGCTACAATAGGAGAAATTCTGATTAGATGTTAGGAAAAGTTTTTTACCGTGACAGTAGCCAAGCCCTGGAACAAGGACCTAGAGAGAGGGGAATCCGCGTCCCCAGAGTTGCTCAGAAGTTGACTGAACGAGGCCCTGGGCTGCCTGATCTAAGTCAGTCCTGCTTTGGGCAGGTGTTTGGACCAGATAACCTGTAGAGGTCTCATAATTTTAGTCAAGTTTCATGTGCTGTACAAGAACAGATCATTGCTTCAATCACACAATTGTTGTTGTCTTCTCTAGTAGTGTCCAGCCTGCTGTTCAACATCATCTGAGATGAGACTTTCAGCTGTTAGGAAGAGAGAAGTATCTCTGTGGGCTCAGTGGAGGTTATTCTGTAATACACAATGCCCCACTGTGAAACACTGAAAGCATGTAATTAGCATGGCTAGAAATTCCCAGCAAGAGGCATCTGGAGAAGGATGGAGTTCGGCAAATGGCAGAGAGTTGACACTCTGATAAGTGTTTAATATTCAAACTATACCCATTAGTTTATATCAGCTGGAAACTCTATTTGTGAATTCATGACTTGAATGAAAAGGCATAAAATACCTTGATTTAAAATATATATATATTTTCAATTCAGAAGACAATAAGCTAAGTTATGATAGCCTTAGTAATAGTGACTGTATGCTTCCTTGGTAGATAGTTTCATTGGTTTTGATAGAGCTGCTTAAGGAGAAAAGGATGTTGTCTAAATGGGAAAATTAGTTCATACAGCTACTTGCTGAATGCTGGTATCAAAGTATTACAAATTCTGTTTTAATCTTTGTATGTATGTACTCATTTTCAGACTGCTGCAAGTGAAGAGAGAACCTCTGGTCATAATTTCCTCACTGGACATGTTTACAGGGGTGTGGAGACATTGGGAAAGGAACTTTTTATGTATTTTGATCAGAAAGCTTTGAGGTAAGAGGAGAGAAAAATGTTTTCTGTGTATTCAAGTCGTGCATTTTCAGGGGATCTTTTTGTTCTTCCTATTCTCAGTTCCAGAGATTTGGAAGTTAGTGTTATGGAGTAACTTCTCTGCAGCCTCTCTTTAAGAGCATGAAATACGGGAGAGTCACTTAAATTGTTTCAGACAATTTACTGCTTTGTTCTTAGTCTAAGATTCCATTTAAAGGTATCTGAAAAGGACAGTTGTTCCTTGAAATGCTTCGTTTCAAATTCGTTTCAAACAGGAAATTGCATTTTCTAGGGACAAACCTCAGAGAAATGCCTGCAGTTACAGTTGCTTAATATCTTCCGCTACAAATTGGACTTGCAATTTCTTTTAACTTTCCTTAAAAATTAAGACAGATTCTGCACTTAATTTCTAATGAGTCAATTGTTTGGACAATAAACTCATAAAAAAATAACTGGCAACCATTAAAAAAAGATTGTGTATACACATTTATGCTGGCTCTTTCTTTAAACAATATTAACAACTCCTTGGTTTGGAATCATAATTTGAAATCTGGCAGGTCAGTGGTTTGGGTATCATAAATGTATCTTTTAATTTTCCATTGAAACCATGTCTCCTAGATAAATGGTATAACTGCCAAATAACTGTTTTTTTTATACTTGGCAGAGCTTATTAGGGATTTGTTGGCATATTTATGACTTTGTCGTGCGCCTTAGCCCCTTGGAGATCTCTTTTTACTGGCCACCAAGGTTGTATTTTGAATCTAGTTTTCTTTTTTCTAGTTCAGTGTGCTTCTGTACTGCAAGGTCAGCTATAAAATAAATCTAACAAAATGTGCAGAGCAATGCATTATTTAAAAAAATAAAGCCTTTCATTCTTTATGGTAATTAGTATGGAATACATATGACCCTTTTTAAATAGGTAAGGCTTGCTTTTAATACTTTGCTTTCACCCTTCTGCTTGCAACATAATTCTAATTTTTCTAAACCTTTAAACAAGAAAACAGTCTCTTCTGCATTCAGTGTAGTCATTGTCACCTAGTGACTGATCTTGGAAAAAAGTGCCGAGTCATGATTTTTCTTCATCTAAAACTGGTAATATCAACAAATACCTTAAAATTCTGTGACATAATATTTTGCCAGTGGCACTGCTGTTATAGGAGAGAGATGAAACTGAAAATGCTTGGCTGCTGGTACAACAGTTTACAATGGTTGCACACTGGAGAAAGGCATGATACTAGAAATTACCTGGGATGGTGTGTAGATGGACCTTTGGTGGCACAGGGCTGCTGTTTATCAGATACAGTGCTGTATGTTGTTAATACAACAGTTAATGCTAAAAAAGTGCAATTAAAAAAAAAGTGATAAAAGTTGTAGACAGTAAAACAAGGGGAAATATGGGGATTTACCAAAGATGCCTGAAAGTTCAGTGCAAAAGGTTGGGATGTCTCCTGGGAATTGAGCTGGGCATCACCTAGCTAAATGCTAATGCAGAGAAACAAAAACATCCCCAATTCTTGTTTGAGACAGAGATACACCAGTGGTCTTTCCCTGGTCAACTTCCAGTAATACAGCTTGGAAAAGAGGTTTAATATGTGAATAAACATTTTATTAAAATACCTAAAAAGCCCCAAACTTGCTATTAACAGAAAGATACTATAGAAGAGTCTGGTCTGGATTTTGGGGGTGGTGGTTTTTTTTTAAAGCATAGCTTAAGGTAAGATTAGAGATGATTGTAGTAAAGATGACATTTGAGATGAATCACTAGCACAGGGTCACCCTTCTTGTGGAGCAACAAGGTTCTTTCTAGTCTTACAAGCAAATGTCAGTGCTTTACACAACAATCATAGGAGTAACTAGTAGGACAGGACTGCGTGTGTCTTTTTAGGGGGAAAAAATGGTATAAATAAAGGCAGAGCCTTGCAGTATTGTGTAGCACTAATTCTAAAAACTTACCTTTTTACTTTAAAACAACAAAAAATCAATTCCTTACTACTAGCTGTCATTGAATAATAGATCCTAAGTTTAATTAGAGTGTTTTTTTTCTATTAGTAATTAAATTGAGAAGAGTTCTCTTTTGCCAGATTTCAGCACATCAAAGGTAATGAAACACAGTGGAGTGAAATCTTGTACATTTCTTAAGGCTTTCTAATGTAAATGTGTAGCAATGATCATGAATTATTTTTTCTAGTCATGAACTGACAAGTCACTATGACAGCCAGTAGTACTAACTTTTGTTGTTTCTTTTAAAAAATGGATTGGAGCTTGGTTAATGGAACCATCAGCTATTAAGGTGAATGCTGTTTCTTTGAAAGGAACTTTCTGTAAATTTTAGTGCATTTTCAGGATAGCAGGATGTAAGAGTTTGGTTTTAAAAAAAATTTTGACTAGTTAATCCTGTGTGTAGTACTGTTTGTGGCACTTGAGAATGGGAAGTGGCTAACAGAAACAAAAGCAGCTGGAATAACTATTAATTGAACTGATTTGTAAGAAAGAGAGCTTTGGACACAGGTTTTTGAAAACTAAAGAAAATTAATGAATAAATGCTATGAGTATGTTGCATAAAGAGCTGGCTTTAGACTATGCTTACTGAAATGTTGCCTTAACCTGACTGTAAGTATTTAAAATGCCCATCCTTCCTGATGTGTGACAAGGAGATGTTAAAAGGACATATACATCTGATGTTGATTTTTTGTCACATGAATAGTTTCATCTGTTAAATCTTTTTGTAGCTACAAAATATTGCACCTGTTCTGATATACAGTGTCTTTAATCTAAGAAGCATAGAGACTGAATGTACCAGGTAAATTTGTAATAAATAAAATTTATGGGACCACAGTCAAACTTGTCCTTTGCCCAAATATACTGGTTCCCAGTAGAATATATTATAAAATGTAAGACCTCTTAAAGCATTAGTGATCTGTAAAAGAAACCCTTGAAAGTGTCTGTTCCGCTCCTTTGCCATCTGTGCATTTATCAGATTATTTCTTTTATTAATTTTTAATTGACCTGCAGTTTTTGCCTTGGTTGTAGGTTTAAAAAACATCAGAAAACAGCATATGGCAGATGTTAATTACATTGTTTATGGCATTATTGGAAGTAGCTTTGATACAGTGTTGGCAGTGAGAGGACTGAAATGTTTCCTTTCACACCAGATGACTTCTGCCTGGTTTAACAGAAAATCATCTGAAGTAGTCTCATTTCTTTCAGCCTCCCTGAGGACTTAAGAACCTATGGAAGGCTAGCATGTTAGGTGAAAAAATTCTAGGTGCAATACACCAGAAAAGTGTGTTAACAATCAGTTTTGATTTTTGCATAATGAATTATGAAGACCACTTGAAAACTGCTGTGTTTTGGAGTGTTTCTAATTTAGGGACTGGACAGCTCTTCCCTGGAAATTGAACACTATGCAAACAAGTAGTTTGCTGCCACGTTACTCTTAATGACCAGAATTTATGTACTGACTTGGTTAGGTCAGAATAGCTCATAACTGGAAAAAATAATAATAATAATAAAAAAAAACCAACATAAATAGACTAGTCTAATGCTTGGAAACATTGTTAAGATTAAATACCCATAAGAACTCTCTTTCTTTCCAAGGATTCACTTTGGTATGAATGGTTCCATGCGCATTAATCCTGATGGAAGCAAAGACAGAAATGGTGCATTACCAGTTTTGGAGATACAGCTTACAGAAGATACAATTTGTTTTTTTGAGGTGACAACAGAATATAGGTAAAGCAGAAACTTAACCAAATATAAAAAACAAAAACAAAACAAAAAAAAACAACAAAAGAAAAAAACACAGCTTGGTTTATATGTATAACATTCTTTTAAGAATGTAGTAAAAAAAAATCACACAATATTAAGCGTTTAGATGAAAGCTATCATAAACACAAAGGAAAAAATTAAAAACTTCCTAAACACACCATGTTTATTGGTATGGAAAGCTAGTTTTGTTGCTTTTGTATCAGAATTTATATACAGTTAAAGTAGTTTGTTATCATAGCCTCGTTAGGTAGTGTCAAGACTGGGAATGAAACTTGGATTTAATTCGGTCCTCTGATCTGAATGCTGAAACCCATTACTCCTTTAATTTCCACTTAAGTCTAACTTTCTTAGCAAGAATAAGGATCAGTGACAATTACTGGTTTCAAACTTTTATGGCCCCAAGGTTGTGTTTTTATTTTTGTTTTCTTTTTGAAAGCAAATTGGTATAGTTTTACTAATTAACGTTATGTAGATGCATTTGTCCATCAGCACTACACATCCTGGTGTTAATAAAAATACCATAAACACTTTAAAATCAAGCTTGCTTAGGCTCTTGGGTGAAAAAGAACATGTAAATTCAAATAATCTCTCTCTCTCTCTCTCTCTCTCTTTCTCTCTCTCCCTCTCTCTCGATTTAATATTACGAAACATATAAGCCTTTGCAACTGTTTGTTCTTCAGTTTGTTTGTACTTAACCTAATAAAATCAGGGTTTAAGGAAATATATCTTTTACTGTCATGTTGAAACTACTGAACCCATGTACCCATGCAGTTCATTATGGTTGATGGTCCAAACACATGATTCCAAGGTTGGGTGTAGTTTTAAAGCAAGGACCTGACAATTAGTTTTCAAGCTAATATGAACAAAATGAGGATGGTTTCTTGTATTTTGGACCAAATGCTTGCATGTTCTACGCATGTATCATTGAGCTGTTTTGTGGGGGAGGGGTAAATGTAATTTCTGTGCCTTTTCCTGTGACTGGTATTTTCATGTTTTGTGTTATCTGTGTATAATGTTCTATTATACTTTCATATGTTGCTTTTAAAACCATACTGCTATATTAGCATATAACTAAAATAACTTCTCTTCCAGAAATGCAGCTGAGAGTGAGCAGAAAGTGAGAATGATGGAAAGCTTGGATGTCTGCTCTCCAAAGTTTAGCTTCTTAAGAGCAGAAAGTGAGATTAAGCAGCAGAAAACCCGCATGTTGTGTGATGTGTTACTGGATCAAGCAGTATTACCTGGAGTGGGAAATATCATAAAAAATGAAGCACTATTTGACAGTGGTCTCCATCCAGCTGTGAAAGTGAGTGGATTGTATCAAGATTGTTTTTAATGACACCAAAGTATTAGGAATGTAAATACACATTTATATAACATTTTGTCATCTTCTCATCTTCCTTTGTTTCCTCATCTGTCATTTCTTAAGTTATTCCAAGGCACTAAAGTTCCAGTTTTGTCATTGTAACTGGAGATACTTGTCACGGCTTTCCTTGGAACCTGTTGCTGTTGCTCCTGTCTCCCAGGTTGGACATATTTTTTGAGGCCATGCCTTCTGTCTTACAGCTTGGAATTTCTTTTCTAGGGAAAAACATCGTTTCAAGAGGTTGACCACTGAAATTTTTAGCCAATGTTTTGCATGGTTGAGGCAAAGTACATTGTTTGGTATTCACACAACGAGTTTGTGTAGTGTAGAATGTGACTGTAATATNATTATATTTATATATATATATATATATATATATATATTAAATTTTATAAAATTAAATTAAGTGAAGTCAGAGAATTCATCGTAACAGGAAGCAATGCAATTCCACATCAGCTGAAGGTGTTTGGAGTGCCTATTATTATATGTCTTTTTACTGTTGTCACTTAGCATACCAATATTGTGAAAATCATGCTTGTCTTATTTATAGGTTTGCCAACTGACACATGAGCATATACGTCACTTGGTGAAAATGACGCGTGACTTTACCCTGCTTTTTTATAAGGTATGGGCACATATTCCTGTGAAACCTCCAAAACTTGACTACAGCATGTCAGCTGTATTTGATTATCTAGTGGAAACTGTAAAAAGATGCAACAAGACAACTGTTTCAGTGAATAGGAGTCTTGCTTTAAATGTTCTTTTTTTAATTGCAAATTGTCAAATGGTGGAAAGGTGGAGTCTCTAAACTGTAAGAATGTGCAGGATGTTGGCCTAGTTGCAGCAAGAAGAGTGGTACATGTTGCCAGAGGGCCCATTCAGTACAGTTTTGCTGTACATGTGCTGTAAAGTCACTCTGAGCATGTCAGAATTCATGTAGGTTAAACACATGCTTATAAGGTGACATAAAGGTCTCTCTTCAAACTGGGAACTAGAGGTCGCCCCAGGGAAGTATGAAGATAATTCAATTCATGCAGCTTCCTTTATGAAGCTACAAATAGAAAGTATATTTATTTGAGTAAATAGGTTGTAAATCCTAATCCTTTTTTTTCCCCCTAACTGAAGCGACCTTTTTGGCTGCTGAAGTGAAATAAACTCCAGCTTTTCCCTACTGCCACAAGTTCAACAGGATTTCATTTCTTCCCCTGTAAGCCCTATAATTCCTGGTTGCTCTTTAACTTTCCAAAAGAGAAAGAGAGAGAAGAGGACCTAATTCTTGTATGTACTTGTTTGTTTTCTTTTTTTTTTTTTTTCCCCTCTTTAAGCTGCATGCAGAGAAATGAACAGCATCAGTGAAATGCTTGTCTGTTTCTCATGTCTTTCATGAAAGGCAAGGAGCTAGTGTTGCTAGAAATTTTTTTTTTTGGTAGGCTAGGAGGAAAGCACTTAACATCCCTAATACAGTCTTTCAGTTGTAGAGGTTACAAATTTGTTTAACAGTCTACTTAAATTTCTGCTTTCTCCAACCCGCTGAAGAGCAGTGTTTAGTCTGTTGGCTAGGGAAATTTTTTCATTCCCCAAACTTCATAGTGAAGCCTACCAGTAAAGAGGTAGCAAACAGTTCTGCATCTACTTATAATACTAGAAGATTTAAATGTGTCACAGGCTTTTAGACCAAGAATAAACAAACAATTTAAATTTTCTGTAGCCTAGTTTACCTATCTTAAACTTTTATAACCTATACCTACCAAATATTCACCAGTCAAGTGCTTTTAAAGGATGAGCTAATCCCCCAAAGCCTCTTAAAGATAAAAGCATAATGAAAATAGGTTAAAAGAGTAGTAGTGCTTGATCATTGTTTGTAGAATGTTCTTATACTGTAATTATTGTAGTAATTGTGCTGTATTATTATTTGTAGTGTAACAGATACAAATATGTGGGATCTTGTTCATAAGCTGTTGCTTTTGTCTGTTTTTCAAATAACTAATGGGACGAAACTACTAATAAGAAACTAACTGTAAATGTTAGGGAAACATCTACAAAAAAGCAAACTGCTTGTGAATATTCATGCAAATATATATATATATATATATATATATCAGTAATTCCTTCTGATTGAATTACTGGATTGTATAGTCAAAAGCAGAACCAGTTCTTGTTCAGTGAGGCTGATCAGTATGGGCACAACAGAAGCAAATATGCTGTGCTCACACACCTGTATTTTGGGGAAACTCCCAAGAGCTTTTATGTCTTATGGAGCTAGAGGTACTGAACCCTGCCAGAACTGGGCTGGTATTGCCAGTCCAGCTGTGGTGGTGTTTGAACTGTGCCTGAGGAACCGCAGTTGTGGTGCAGAAATTCATGTGGCGGTGCAGAAATTCATGTGGCTGTGCAGAAATTCACGTGCTCTGCAGAGCTGGCTGCATCTCTGCTGGGCTGCTCTTGTTTGTTTCTGGTTTTTGTTTTCCTGCCAGTTTTACTGGGGGTGTGTCTATGCTGACTCCACATGAATTGTCTCCTGAAATGTGCCTGCTTGTCAGCCCTCTGGGGGCTCATTAGGTCACTGTGCCTTTTGGGCTTGTACTATACATACTTTATTAATGACTTTCTGCCAGGTCTTGGGGAGCATGCCGTAGTGCCAAGTGGCTTTTTGCGAGCCAGCTTGTCTGGTGTGACCAGCACTTAGATAAAGCTGAGCAACTTTACTGTGCTCAAGCTGACTCCTGCAGAATCTCTGGAATATTTCTGCATTGCACAGTTCTTTAGGTCGATCTGCCTTCCCAAAACCTATAGATTGTACCATCAGGCCTGAGCTGACTTAGTGGTAGGGTTTTTTTTCGTTTTGTTTCTCTGTGCTGCGTTGATTGGAGCTCATGAGCTCTCCAAGAACACTCCCGCAGGTGCCAGGTCAAAGAAAACTGGTGCTGAATCAGAGTTAGTTGGTCCATCTGAACTCAAGGGATTCCTAGCATGTATCTGCCCATGCCATGCTAGTATGGTTTTTTGTGTATTTCTTCTTTTATTCCAATATGTGGAAAATTCCAGATCCTGTTATGCCAGATTTAATGTCTATTTTTCATAAAAGAAGATGAGATGCAGGCAATAGCCCTTATGAGCATGCTTCAATATTTTTGTTTAGTTGTTAAGCTATCAGTTTACATAGGTGTTTTTTATTATTATTTTAGTTTCAAATGAACTGTAGAAAGACTGACATAATTTATATTGGGTCTGTAACTTGGGTTTTAAACATGTTCCATTTTAGTGCCGCAAAACTGGGTCTCCACTCTACAAACACTACAAAGTGTACAGGTGCCGAACCTGTGGTCAGTGTGGCGGGAAAATCACTGTGTGTCGTTTAGGAGAGAATAACAGGATGACTTACTTCTGCTCTCGATGTCAAAAGGCTGATCCCCAGCTTGTCAATGTTAGGTATGAGGTAACTTTATAACACTTAAGCATTGATGTCCTCGAAGTGCTGCTATGGTAACAATGGATAGCAAATAGAATGGATGCATGCAAACCAATGTGCATTTTATATCTAAATTCACTTGACTTTATGAAAGAAAGATATTTTGGCCGTTGTTATTTTAAAATGGTTAAAAGGCTTGATTAGAATACTTCTTTCAAAGGCCCTTTCTGTTATGAACTAGCTAGTGCTCTAATCAAATGTGGGAATCATAAAAGCAACTCGGAGTACTCAGAATTACCGCTTCTGGAGAAATTGCCCCCTGTTCTTGGTGTTATAATAGGCTTGGATGTTTACACGTAAATGAGTTGAATGGCATAAGGAACCTAGGAATTTTTGTCTCTCTTCCTTTTCATAGGAAGGTCCCTTCAGTCCAGGAATATCTAGACAACTGTGCATCTATGCAATTTTTTTCTGGCTGTAGAGTTACACTGAGGAAAGCTAAAAAAAAAAAAGTAAATTCAGAGTCCAGCAAATACTGTATAGAGCTTAGGACTTTTCTTCTTCCTTATCAGTTTTGGAAAGCTTTTACTACAGGTGTGCCACAGAGGCTTTCAGTTCCATATAAATTGTGCTAGCGCAGCCTTCTTCCTTTTATTTTAGAAAAACACAAAATGCATTTGATATGACAAAGGGGCAAAAGGTAAAAGTTTCAAAACCACCTTATTTGCAGACTCCTACACACCTAAGTTATTCTTGAAAATTTTCATCTGAGGCCTCAGAATCTTGCCTTTTTATATTGAGCTCTGTCAATCTGATAAAAGACACTACTTCAGTTTAAAAACTTTGTCTTCATTAATGTGTATGCGTGTATAGATAGATAGATGAGATTTACAGAATACACAAAACTCTCTCACTCTGCCACCCTCATTCCCAACCTTCTTTCAAGATTCAAATGGCCGATGGGATTTTGCTTAAAGCTTAAAAATCGTCTCTCAGTGCAGATCAAACATAGAAAATTCCAGCTTGGAAGATAAATATTTCACATGCTGATAACCCCAATCTGCTATATTTTCTGAAAGTTTTAATGAGAAACCTTTTGCAGAATGGTAGGAAGGTGGCAATGTTCCACTGAGTCAGATAACTAGAAAATGATGCAGGGGAAAAAATATCTTTTTCTCTCCATTTTAGAACAAGTACTGGTTTTCTGAAAACAAAAAATTAAACAGTGATATATTTCAATTACAGATGTGGTAATGGTAGCTATAAAATAAAAGGTTGTTTCTCGTGCTGTCCTCATCCTAATGATCAGATCACTGTGTTCTACTGCTCTGTTTTCTATTATGCTACCTGCTACCACATAAAAGTATGTTTAGCTCTCAGGTGGCTTATCTGCCATTCCAAGCTTTTCATGTTTGAAGGCTAAAAGGAGCCCCTGAGATAGAACTGACTTGCTACAGATCATAAACTGTAGAATTTAATTCAGTGGTTCCTCGGTCAAGTCCAGTAGCTTATGATTTTGTTCAACTGAGAAAATGAAGAAAGCACCTATTATAAGTTACTTCATCATATTCAAATGTACCTTGAATCTTTAAAATACACTTTTTTCTATAGTTCATCATATAAAAAAAAGGGGGGGGTGAATTATACTGCAAAACATGACATACTGAATATATTCAGTCTGGTAATGCATCTTTGATAGCTGAGTAGTAGAAATGATTTAATTATTTAAAAATATCCATTTTTAATACTCCCAGTTAGGCTGTTTTGTTATCTAGCCCCCTACTATTTTGCTGAATGATACTGTAATGTCTATTCTAACTCTTGACAGCACAGTATCTCTGGTATGTCAACAGTGCTCATTATCCTCCGTATCTTTCCTGTTGGGCTGTAAGCTGTGGTAGATAGCGGATATCCCTACCATTGAGAAAAACATACCTTAGAAATCTGGCCTGTTAAGGAGAGCGATAATTACAGAATAAAGGGTAGGTCTAAGGAGTGGCACAACAGTTACCAACTACGGAGAAAAATGTTTAAAGATTTATGAACCATAGTACCTAAAGTTTTACATAATGTTATTGAACTGATAAGTTCATGTTACATTTAACAGGCTAACAATGTTTGAATAGTATGACAAAATCAGTCCTTGGTAGCATGCAGTGACTGTGGAAGAGTAACTATGATTCTAAATAAATATACCAACATAGGGGTAAAGTAATTTACAGGAAAATAACTACAGATCAAGTCTATAGAAGTGTTTGCAGTACAACTTTGGCTCACCAGTTACAGCTAGGACATCTGTGAACTCTGATGAGAAGAAAGAAGCACAGAAAAGAAAATCCTTAAATCTGAACAGGCTCCTAAATGTTTAAAAAAAAAAAATCAGGAAATGGTGTCACACAAGAAAGACTTTATAACTTCAAGGTTTTCAGTTCTGTTGGCTGTTACGATAACAAAGTGGCCTAATGGGTGCCATTTAAATGAGAGCCAAACCATTTGTTAGATGGTGTGACTGTCCGTAGCTCAGCTTCTGAACAGTTCCTCATTCAGTAATGCATTTGTTAGTAAGCATTCTGTACAAGGGGTGGTGGGAATGTACTGAAACAGTTGTCCTTTCTTGCCAAATTCTTGCTGCCCTACTTGAAAATGGTAGGGAATTTGAGGGAGGCTGGGACATTGTGCTGTAGAGTGTATCAGTTCATTATTAACTTTCTGTCCATATTAGTTTGAATATTTTTATGTGTATTACTTCTGCAGCATTGGGAAAAAATTGCCCTTTAGGTAAAGAAAAAAAAATCAAACACTTACCATGACATGCTGTCCAAGCTATGATAGGCAGGTATAACACTGTGTACTACTTGTTGTCTAGCCCCATGCTTTCCTGCACATACTGGTGTAAGGTAATTTGTAGAGGAAACGTCACAAAAGACTAACATCATTCTTCTGTTTCACAGCAAACTGCCAACTAGAAACAGCCTAATTGGCTGGGCATATGGCAGGGGGTCATGTTCTAATGAACACGTAGCTCAAAAATGTGAAGAAGAGTGGACGTGTATGTGCTGTACCCTAATAAACAAGCCTTCTGCTGAAGTTTGTGATGCCTGTTTGACTTCGAGGCCTGAAGGTATTGAAGGGTTGTCTGAAGCCTGTACTGGGGAGTGGGGAGAGGGGAGGGTTGTGGGTTTGGTGCAGTTTTTAGAACTATAGAACTGTAGAAGTGTCTTAATGTGAATTGTATTTATATAGCTTTAGCTAACTTAAAGTCAGATTTGGGGGAAATCTTACACAGACAATCATGGAGACTGTCTTGTCTTAAACCCTGAAAGTGTCTTGCCTTCCAGCTTTGTGTGCAGGCGGGGGTTCTATAGACAAGCCTCCACGGTGATCCTTTGTTATTGCTGGGGCAAGGAGTGAGACAAAATACCCTACTTTAAACTGTCATTAAAATCATTAGAAGTTGGCAGCAGAGAGAGAAATCATCAGGGGGCAGAAAAGTAATTATCATTCTTCCACGTGAACAAAACCAGTAGGGGACTATATATTTTGGTACCCTTTCCAAAGGAATCTTGGGTTTCTCAGGGGCTAGGTTTTTTCCTTCGAGTTCAGAGTAAGGATGATTCTGGACTTAATACCTGCATTTGTTGTTTGTCTCCTGGAGTTTAATGCTACTATCTAAACCACGGGGTGGGCAGAAGCAGCTGTGAATATCCCTAGAAAGGGACATGAAGATGGAATGAGTAACATCCCAACTTCTGTCCAGATTTCTGTATAGGAATTTAGATACTCAGAAGGGATAAGAGAGGTACTGGACAGACTTTCCACTGAGACCTCTTTTCTGTCTGAAGAGGAGCTTTGTATTCTCTTTCACTTTCTGTAGAAAGAGTAAATTGTTCTGTGGAGGGATTTACAGGAAGTTATTTGAATCAGGAGGATGGCTCAGAGACATTTTGAACTGCTACATGTATTCCAAGAAACTAAGTCTAGAGGTATGCATGTGTGTGGTTTTAGGGATAAAGCTAATTCTATAACAATTCTGTACTGAAACTTTTCTACCTCAAAAACTAATAATCTGTTTATTTCATATTTTGCATAGTGAGTCCTTCAATGAAGTACCTGAAATCTGTGTTCTGCAACTTAATTTTTATTTTTATTGCCCCAGTGCTGTAAAACTGAAAGGAAAGATACTTGTAAACAATATTAATTCTTCTCAGATACAAAAAAGCTATACGTTTTTACGTAGGCTTCAGGATCTGTTGTTCACTGGATTTAACCATGTGACTCGAAGTATACATAGCTCTTGATGGTACTTTGAGCCATACTTCCCAAAGTGCCCCAGATTCCTGGCCTATGGGGAAGTGATTTTATGGTACTAATCTTTGTTCTTATAGAACATTTTTTAAGTATTTTTTAAGCATTTTTTAAGTATGGTTTCATTCTAGGTACGCCTTTCATGAAAGGAGTGATGTGTCAAACTTTTCTCTTATGCTAGCTGAAGTCTGTTTCTCCAGAACAGGAATCAATAATAGTATGTCTTTGTACATTACATGAAACTTGTTGCTAGCAGAGACTAATTTTGCTGCGTAATTCTTCTGTAAAATCAGTGCCAGAAACCTGAAACTTTTAATCTGTCCACAGATTTACTAATTAACATCTCTCCTGGAATTAATACTGTCAGCTGGACCTTCAAATATATAATGCCTTCTGCACAACAAAGACCCTTCCTTTCAAGCTGTGTAACAAAATCCTGTCCCTACTCCTGTACTTTTAAGTTTCGCTTCTTTAGCTATATGCTATTACTGCAAATAGGCCTGGATTTTGAAGATCTGTTAGATGGGTTTACAAAAATGTTTATTTTATTTTTCAATAAGAGTTATTTTTTGCATTGTAGGAGTGGTATTTGAAACTTTTTAACGTAGTTTTACTTCTCTTTTCAGACATTGAGATTTCTTGCCTTCTTTGTTGATTTTTTGGCTTTTATGTTGTTTCTAAAATTAACTATTGTTAGTAGAAGTGTTTGAATTTTTGAGGACGGAATTCTTGGTATGTAAAGTTTGCTGTTGGCCATACAGCCAAAATAATTTCATCTGTAGACAGAGATAACTATTTACCGTTACATCTCAATTTCCTTGCTCGTTGCTAAGTACAAGGCCAAACTCCTATTCTTTCTTAAACAGTCTGAGTGCACTGAAACCAGTATGTTTCACTGTGTGCAGCAGTGGTAAAATACAAGAAGTCTAGACACAGTATTCATAGTAAAGTCTAGGGATTATTATTTTGCTTCTGAGTGAGAATGTCTCTGGTACTAGAGAGTGTGCCTCTGTGTATGCCTTATCTACCCATTTTTCTTCTGGTTAATTCCCTCTTCCTTGCTTGTGTGGAGGGAAGATGTACAGAGATGCTCCCTGGAGATGGTAGAAAAGAAAATAGTCTATTCTTGAACACTGTGGTTTCACACCTACTTAACAAAGATTGCACACAGGAACTCCATAATGCTTTTCTTTTCACCCTTTCTCGGGAAAGATTACATTAATATATTAAGCCTAGTTTGTTGGATGATTATTGCCCACTATGCAGGCTTCTGATTCAATGAAGAAACTTACTATCCAGGTCAGGAAATAAATGCAAAATAAATGTCTGAACTTCTTGCTTCTGAAGCCTCTTACAATGAGGGATTGACGAGTTTGGATCCACACAGTGTTTGGAAAGGATAGGCACCATGAAAGCAGTAGAAAAAACAACAAATTAATATTCCTTTTGTGTCAGTGGTAAAACAGTATTTTAAAAAGGGATAATGTATTGCTGCTGGAGGTACCATACCCTGCAATCTCTCATTGGGATTACAAGGGGTTATTTTGAAAAATCAAAATATTTAAATCCCAGTGTCTGTGCCAAATTCAACGTTCTATAGTTAATTGTCTCATAGCTTTCATGTACAGATTACCCTTCACATCTGATCTTATTGAAACAATAGCAATGTTATCTTGAAGCATGTGTTGTATGCGACTCCAAAAGTACATAAGCTTTTGTATTGAAAGAAATTTGGTTCTATATCTAATCTATGACAGGTTTTGAGATCTTTTAAGATGGTATAGTAAATTTACTCTTTCATTCGCTGTATAAATACAGGTAATAAATATGATTTATTATTCTACACAGATGGATTATAACTAATAACTTATTTTTCCCTAGTTCCAAAGACAGAGAATGTTGAAGATTCTGCAGCCTTTAACATAAACCTCATGAAGTACCCTTGTAATGATTTCAGAAAACCAAGCACAGAAATAAAGATCAATAGGAAAGCTGTATTTGGAACTACAACTCTTGTCTTAACAGATCTTGGTAACAAAGTAGTTTTGAAAGATGATAACCAAGTATCTGATGGATGTTCTGAGTTTGCTGCTCCAAAAAGCAATTGCAGTCAGATCCAAAATAATGTCTACCAGTCAGGAAGAAGCATAGACAAGTACTGCTCAACAAATGTAACTGCTGTGGCTTCATCCTCCTGTCAGGAACCATTCTCTTTCAAACCCATACAGAAGAAGCAAAAAACTCATCATGTACCCCCTGTTCACCAATACAATTCAGCAATTGGGTAGGTATTCTAAAATGTAAACAAGTCTTTTTATAATCCCACAAACCATCTTTATCCCTGAACATGAATGGAGTATTGTGCTGTAGGGTTCACACACTATGGTCTTTGAATTTCTGCCAGAGGTAACTTACTCTTGAGTAACTAAAACTACCATAATTTCAAAAACACTGAATGACCTAGACTTGTCTTTGGAGAAGTCCTTGTTTTGGAATCTGGCCAGTACTGCTGTTAATTAAACAGCTGTTCATAGTTCAGATATTCCCATGGAATAAAACAGGAGAGCTCTAATAGGTAAACTAGCCCAATTCTGCCAAAGGAGTTGTCCGATCACTGCTTGCCTTAGCACTGTAGTTGCTATTTGCTTGGAGAGGTCTTGAAGTTATTGTGAATGATGACAAATGTAAACCGATGTCCCTTTCTAAAATACTTATTAGACAGGTGATTATCCTTACTGTCTTGATTGTTGTTTTCCCTGTCTAAAGACAAGCATCTTTTGCTTTCATTATTTTCAAAAGTATGTATGCTCAGTATGTTTGTTAATTGCAATGTAAAGAGAAACAAGTCTATGATGGCAACACCACTAAAATGTGCTAGCTATCTAAAAGTAAGTTAGAGGCACTAAAGATGAATTTACTATCTCACTTAAAATGTGTGAATTCTCATACCATAAGGAAAGTAACTGAATGGCTGATATATTCTAATTAAAGTTAGCAGTTTTCAACATTTTTCCATGATACAAACTTCTGTTCAAGGTACCTTGATGAACCTCCCATCACTATTTTCTTAACTTTTCTCCCCATCCTGTATGTAATTACTTCAACGCTTCACCCATCCTGAATTTTTAGCTACCTATTCAGACACCTACCTATTCCTAGTTAAGAGAAACGTGAGAACCTATTAGGATTGTCAAGGAAAACTTGGGCAGACATACATAGCAGTAATGGGAGTGCAAGGTACATGTAACTTAAGGTTGTAAATAAAGCCAGAGTGAATGTGAAAGATGTTCATGATACACCACAAAATTCTTGGTCATGTGTCTGTTCTGAAAGACAAATTATTTCCTGCATTGTTGAATCACCACTTTTGAAACAGGATCTTGCTAGCTAGCAAGGTTAGGCTTTATGAATATATGTTCACCTTGCTGTCTCAGGAGAGGAATACTGAGGATGTAGGTGGGATAAATGAGAATAAGAGGGAGGGCAAAGAAGAAATTAGACATCAATCACAATAACAGGTAGTTTATCACCAGTCACCAACTTAAACATTAAAAGACAAACAAAAAAACCTTTTTACTGGAAAATGGGGGAGGGATGTTTTAATGAGGTGTTGGAAGAAAACTTTGCTGATGTCTATAGGACTGTAGTCTTCCAGACATAAGAGAACGTATAATTTCTAAGCTGAAAATTTGACAAGAATGGAAAGAACTAATTGATTGTTTCAGTCTTCCCTGTGGTTTCATCACTGCTTTTCTGCTCTATAAATATATTAGAAAGACATATTTCAGAGAGTATTAATCTTCTTTTTCACATTGTCATTTTTAAATAAAGCCTTGTGTATTGCATTCAGAAAATCTCTATCTCAATCATGATGAAGTAAGAAAGAAACTTGATCCCATTCAGAGAACACGATTCCACCCCCTCAGCTAGATTACTTCTTGTCAGAATATGATTTGGAGCATTACAGTAACTTTTTACTAAAGAGGGTAGGAAAACTCTGAAGCATACAAATACTTTCAACTTTGAGTAATTACTTGGTATTGGTCTTCTTCCCACTGAGAGCAGTTTATTCTTTTAGAATATGGTGGAAATTGGGGTGGGCAGTATAATACAGGTGGTATGACTCATTTTGTTTTGCAGATGAATTTAAGAATACTTTGAAATAGTTTAAAACAAAGGCTAACACTGGGGAAAACTGGTATAATACCTGCCAGATAAGTAAGTGCACAATCTCGTCTATTCATTCCTAGTAATCATTCAGCTTTAAAGCAGCAATTGGATGTATTAAAGAAGCAAGTAAGTTCTTTGGCTGTTATTGTGTGCAAATGTGCACTGAGTGTGCTGTCCGTAACAGTAGGAGAGAGTTCTTTGTGGTGTTGGTAATCTGTTTAGCATTATGCACAAGTCATATTGTAATCTGTCATTACAGCAAACCTCAAGTTAATATAACAGATGATAATCACATGTTAAACCTGGGCCATCCTCGCTGCAGTAAACACAGCCGCCTCTGCAGCCTCAGAGTTGTGAGAAAGGACGGAGAAAACAAGGGCAGGCAGTTTTACACCTGTCCTCTACCTGCAGAAACCCAGTGCAACTATTTTCAAGTAAGTATAGGACTTCGGGGCCTGTTTTCTAAGAAGTAAGATTGTTCACTGTTTGCTTAATTCAAACACTTGTTCATGCAGCCACCTCACCCCAATAATCTGTACTTGTGAACAGATGTGATCCATTAAAGCTTGAGTCATTTTAGATACTTCTGCAAGCTGACCTGAAATTAAGAGCATAATCATAGTTATAAACTTTTTATTTCTTACCTCCTCAGCTGTAAGAGAAGTACCTGCTTGTCCAAATGCTCTTAATCTGATTCATTGTGATGTAAGACATGCAGAGTAGAAACGTTGGTACTTGTTCAGCTCATTTAGTTCAGCCTCTTGCTTGAAGAAGGACTGTTGCAAACTCTAGATCTGGACATCAGCCATGTCTCTGTCTAGGCAAAATCTTGGAAACCTGCACAGAAGCACACACTATAGTCTGTCTGGACAACAGCTTCCCCAGTTGCACTGTCATGGCTGCTACTGGTGGCCACAGCTCCTTGCTGTGAATGTATGTGACTGGGTCAGCTACCAACAGGTAGATAATAGATGAATTCAAGGCAGTAATGACTATGATGCCTTAATTGGAAGAAAAATGTGGATTAACATCAGTTAAACTTACAAAGTTTGTTATAATATTTAACACCATGTAAAATCCATGCAGTTACACTTCATGTTGCAGAAAAAACTAAAATCACTGATCACAGAAGAGATTAAACTATTTTAAGTACCTGGAGTTTCTGCTAAGGCCTCCCCTCTAGATCTATCTCCATTGCTAATTTTAAAATAAGGAATTCACAGCCATTATATACACTAAAACTGTGCCTAAAAACTGTTTCTTTTTGCAGTGGGCAGACTTGAACTTTCCATTTTGTAACCATGGCAAGCGATGTGTCATGAAGACAGTGCTGAAGATTGGTCCCAATAATGGAAAGAACTTTTTTGTGTGCCCTTTTGGGAAGGAAAAACAATGTGGTTTTTTCCAATGGGCAGAAAATGAGTCAACGATGCAGGTTATTCCTTGATGTTGATGTTTTAGTTATCAGCTCTTCAGGCTGTCTTAAGTGTATACAGCTTTCCTAGTCATTTCTGTTTTGTTTGTTTTGTTGTGACATTCTGTTACATTTATAGTCAAATAATTGAACTGTTTTCTTTTTTCATATAAATGTCACTGTATTGTCAGCACTGCAAACTTTCAAGCATATGTGATTTATGGAATGGATAACAATCTAAATTCATATTTTAAATTGGTAGACTTTTTTTATAAGTGTAAATGTATTTAATAAAAGTCAATGAAATTTACTATACTTTTTAAATCTAGTTTCATGCTTTATTTCCTCAGAGCTTAAACTGAAACAGCAGCAGCCTGTACACTTCAAATTTTACCACAGTTGAATGTGACCTTGCTCGATTTGGAAAACAGACAAAAACTGCCCCACAATTAATAATTTGACTCTGCACTTTTCTTGATTACCTATTTTAAATCCAGGTCTTAACATTTGATACTGGTTACTACTATCTTTTTTCCCCAATCCGTATGAAATGTATAGTAAAACTTAGGTGCTTAAAACTCATTTTACGTCTGCTTGTCTTACCACGCTGTAGACTTAAGCTGAAGAAAACAAGGAGAGTTACTCGTCTTGAGACTTGCTAGCAAGGGAGATAAAGGATAAAAGTTAGAAAACAAGAAGGAAGAAAACAACTGAAGGAAGATTCCAGACTGACCCATGGTGACCTTTTGCTCATTAAGGGTTATTGGCATATTAAAAAACACACTCCTCAAAATGCAAATGTATGGAAATGTAGGA